>JAFIRS010000004.1:0-475000 GCA_018342105.1 Gonioctena quinquepunctata | reverse complement strand
AACCCAAATCTCACGGAAACAAATCTTGCATGTCACCGAATGAAAAAGAAAATAAACTGATCAAGCAAGTTTCTTCGTCAACCTGCACTTCAATTGTTTCATATCGGTCCCCTTTCCATAAACTAACAGTACTATCAAAAATGTGGCAGGCAGGCGATTTGTCTGCAGAATACAAAGAAAAAGATCATCTACTAGAACAGGTCAGCGCTCTCTCGAGCGCTAAGGCCGGACACATAGTGGAGGAGAGAGCCAACAGGGGAGCGGAACAGAACGTCGATCAAATTAAAGCAATTGAAAAAAGTTTGATTCACTGAAATGAATTCATTATTAGGATGACTACAATGACCAGCTATCTGCACCAATTGATTTCGTAAGATGGACACCACTTTGTGTTTTTTCTCATTGCAGAGGCGGAGCATTCACTTGTTATGGATTAGGGCAAAACAAATTAAGAAAGGTCAGCAGATGAAACATTTTCCATTACATCAACGAATTCTTCTGGTATATTATCCGCGCAATATTAAAAAAGATTTCGTTGTTGTAATGGGAACTATCAGCAGAGAAGGTTGAGAATAAATGTGATTATCACTTTATTAACGGTCATTCCATTCATAAACCGAAGCGGAAGTGTAGTTGGGAAACCGAGATGACCGATCATTCCAAAAGCAAGCAGAATGGAAGAGATAATGACCAGTCCAGAGATATATATATATATATATATATATATAAACGTCGGGCTATCTTTGGGCTCCTGTAATTCAGCACAATATATCCAAACTGGTCCAGGAGTATGTTGAAGCTCTTGAGAACCTTGCAGCCAAAATGAAAGTAGCGATAATGTGGTGGAACAAATGGATATACATTCAAGCAAGAAGTCAGACCCTATTGTGGATAGAAATACATTTAATAATATCGAGATCTATCATTTTATGCAACTCCTCTATTTTTTACCCTTCACCATATTCATCAAATACAGTGATCGAGTGCAGTCGTCATACGATCAGGCAAACTATGCAGATTATACATTCAGATACAAACTCAGATATTGCCAACTCAATGCTAATGGCGTCAATCAGATGGATATCACTACTAGGGTAAAACCGGGATGCCCCACTTTTTGAAAGGGTCTCTTAATATTAAAACTATCAATTTACCATGAATAATTCCTACTTCAATCTTTTACATTGCATTATAACTGATTATGCAGAAATTTAGTTTTTGCAGAACAATTTTTTTATGATAGATGCCTGCCGTTATGGATAGATGCTCCACCATGAAAATGCTGAGAAGGTTAGATGCCTGTAGTGTAAGATAGATATCTTACGGGATGAAATAAGTAAAATACATAGTTTTAAATGTTTTATTCGTTATTTTATGGAGGTAATTCTAATATGACACGCTCAACTATAATTAAACTTCATCCAACAGAAAACAAACTATTAAGTTTTAACGTTTAGTAATCATTTAAAATTTCAAAAAAATCAACACAATATGAAGATCAGTTTCTACTTGATTTAGGTTGAGCTGGAAAGTGCTTTCAGTTTTCCACATCTTGAGCAATAATTTCTGAAAAGTGTACAGATCTCATGCAGCCACTTCTGACACCATATACACTGAATCCAGTAAGATTTTGACTTCGTATTTGTCAAAACATTTTATGCAATAATATTCATTTTCGTCTGTATCGTTAGGGTTTTCTTCACGGGTAAACCTGTAGTTTTCTTTCCTTTACTTTTATTATCGGGTACCTTGTCATCATCTTCACTGTTTGAACTGTAAATTATTGGTCTTTTTCTTGGTCCTCGATTTACGTAATAATCATTATAATTTTTGTAAAAATGATTTTTGTGATAAAAAAACGGTCTCGTCGTCATTGTCTTCTTCACAAATATAATGTATTTTTTTGTTTTCCTTCCTCAACTTTCTTGTCTTGTTCTATATCTTTCGTTACTTCATTTGTTTCCTTAAATTTTCCATTTTCTTTGGTAACTTCAGTCTTGTTTCTCTTGTCTAACTTAGTTTTCATTTGTTTTTTTTTTCTTGCCGCAAAATCCCTCTTTTCTTTTATATTTTCTCTTGAATTCAGAATATCTGCTGATTGCTTGGCTCTCTTAACCATGGTCGAAGGAATTTATGGTATTGCTGATATTTGGCTAGGATTTATGAAAGGGTTTCTCTTTCTGCTATGCCATTTGGAAACTGTGCAAGTATATCATCATCAATATCAACAATGATAATATCCTTCGAAACCTCAGGATCGATCAAAATACTAGGAGATTCTCTGTCGAATGCAGTCTGTATCGGGTTAGGCGGTGTTTTATTATGGTCTGTTTCAGTATAATTTCCTCTTCCATTGACAAGCTCTGGTTGACACTCCATAGAAGAAGAAGTCTGAGGTAGGGGTGTTTGTGTTCTCCGTTCGACTTCATTAGGTTCAAGAGGTTCTACATTTTCTCTTTCATTGACGAGCTCTGGTTGATGATCCAACGAAGAAGACGCCTGCGGCAGGGTTGTTGATGTTTGCGTTCAAGTTCATCATGATTCTCATATGTATTGGGGTATGGGGATAGATGCCCCAAAGGCACCTATACCGTGACAAATCGGGGCGACTATCTTTTTATTATTTACCTAAAATGAATAGAAAAGAGCAATCATCAATAGGTGTGTACTCAATTAACCAGTGTATTGATATAATGAAAATAGATCGGAATTCATTACTACTCATAAAGTTATGCAACAGTAAATACTTACTTCTTAAACTTTGAAACATTCGTCGCGTTC
This sequence comes from Gonioctena quinquepunctata, assembly GCA_018342105.1. Classification (NCBI taxonomy): domain Eukaryota; kingdom Metazoa; phylum Arthropoda; class Insecta; order Coleoptera; family Chrysomelidae; genus Gonioctena; species Gonioctena quinquepunctata. The sequence goes on along the minus strand of JAFIRS010000004.1, from coordinate 472,219 downwards.
GCTGTAGTGATAATCACACGCATAAGCGAGACACTTCTGTTCCCCTACGCCTCTTATTTAATCTATTAAATTCTGTGTTTCGATTTTGGCAAGTTATGTTTTTGAAATCGAGGCGCCCATCCGACTGCGCCATTTATTCTTGTTTTACCCTAGTCAACGCCATCTTGTTTATTGAAAAAATCGATTAATTATCGTTCGTTTATTACACTTCCAAAACACAACACAAAGATGCACTCTGTCAATGAAATACCCAATTACAGTTTACTAATAAAATGTACCGCGTACCGCACAGCACTGAATAAAAATTAAGCCTGAACTCGCTTGACTGAATTACTTCCACTTCTGTGGTACGCCCGACCTTATATATCCTAGTCCTTGGCATCCATATTCTTCGAGCGGTTCGTGAAAACATCGAGATCATTCGATGAGAAAGCCCAGTGTGACGTCAACCAGTCGATTGCAGACAGGGGCGTACTGTACCTATTTTCGTAACAATATGATGGTGGGATTTATCAGGACTGATTATTAATACTTACCTATACATTTTCATTTTCTGATAGATTTGTTCACATGAATTACCGATTTCTATTTCTATATTCGCAATTTAATTCTCCAAAAGATTTTTTTTTGTTTTCTTGTTTATCTAATGCTTTAACAGTTTTTTCTGAAAATGATTTTCATCGTGAGAGACGCATCGTTCAGGGAGAAAACAAGTGATGCTGTCGAAAATAGTATCGATGTAAGACGAAGAAAGTTTTTTCTTACTATATAGTATATATATATATATATATATATATATATATATATATATAATTCAGGGTCTGCTGACCGAAATCACAAATGAGCGGCTGGCTTCTGTATGTTGACTCCGTTGATTTGTCGTTTTCACCAAGTGTTGTTCATCCTTGCACTTCTTCACCGTACTAATGAGGGCCGAGAGCCCGAAACACGTGTCTACGGTTAGCACTTTTCTCCGAGGGCTATGTCCATTAAATTCCTTCCATTTAGTTTTTAACAGTCCCCTCGATATCACTCTCTTTCATATATATATATATATATATATGAAAGAGAGGAATATCGAGAGGACTGTTGAAAACAAAATGAAAGAAATTTAATGGACATAGCCCTCAAAGAAAAGTGTTAACCTTAGACACGTGTTTCGGGCTTTCGATTCTCATCAGTACGGTGGAGAAGTGCAAGGATGAACAACCTTGGTAGTAAACGACAAATCAACGGATTCAACAAACAGAAGCCAGCCGCACATTTGTGGTTTCGGTTAGCAGACCCTGCTTTCCAGGGTAACAACCAACGTCACCACGGATGCAGCTATAGCTACCTGCGTGACATCCGAGTCCAGGATTATAAACATGAAAGGAAAGAATATCGAGGAAGCTGTTAAAAATAAAATGGAAAAATTTTAATGCACATAGCCCTCAAAGGAAAGTGCTAACCACAGACACGTGTTTCGGGCTTTCGGCCTTCATCAGTACGGTGGAGATGTGCAAGGAAGAACAACACTTGGTAGTTAACGACAAATCAACGTAGTCAACAAACAGAAGTCAGTCGCACATTTGTGGTTTCGGTTAGCACACCCTGCATTCCACGGCAACACCCAACGTTGGGCACATTCTTAAAATATTTCTATTTATATACAGGATGTTTCAAAATAAGATACACAACTGAGTTTTGTTTTTTTAACGGCTACAATTTTGGATTCGCCACTAAATTGTCGATATAACACACACAGATTTCTTAGACTTCTCTGCAATAGTTTTTGACTTATTTCAATTAATTCGTCAAAATAGTGTCGCATATACCCACAGCGCATGTTTCGAGATGCAGGCGAACTTGAAGTCGATATTCCATCGCCTACTACGATTTTTTGAAAATAACAAATGGCAATAACTCGACTTTTTCGAATGCAACTCCCTATATTTTATTGCATCATTGCATGGCATTTTTGAATAGCTTTCTGTCGATATGAAGTTTGTGAGATGTGTTGAAAAATAAAAAAAACTGATGGATTTTTCGAAAAAAAAAAAACGGCATTAGTTTTTTGGCAATAGCTCAAAAACTATTGATGAATGAGAAAATGAAAAACAGGTTTCTTATGAAAAAGTCCCTACTCCCGGAACTATACCTCAATTATTGATAATTTTAATTCAACGTTGAAAATAGGGCACCGCGAGGGCGCTAATGCAGGATAATATTTTTTATACTATTAAAAATTAATTAAATAATTCGAAAACATTGTAGTATCATTCGAATACTTGAAAGAATGTAATTTCGTCAGAAAAAAAATGTTCATTAAATTTCGATAATGTACTTTAATTTAAACAATTTTTCAAATAATATTCAACTTATATCCATTTGTTTACAAATATTTTATAAATAAATTGCGTATTTTTTTCGATCGATTTAAAATTCTTTCGACAGATAAAAAAAAGTACAATATTTACTCGATTCCTCATATTTTGTTCATTTGAGAAATCTATAATTAACAAAATAATCAATTTTTAACCAGTTTTATAGCGTGAAATTATTGAGTACACGTATAAAATGTGCTCCTGGAACCAAAAAAATTATTGAGTCATTCTGTGAACAATTATTCGATTTTTAAGAAAATCGATGGATCCAAAAAAATTACCTAATTAACAATTAACATTATCAAAATTCAATGAAAAAAATATTTTCCAACGAAATTACATTCTTTCAAGTGTTCAGTTGATACTGTTTCAAGATGGCGAGTAGTGCAGACGGGTGTTCATCAGCTCCCGCATGTAAACGCTGTAAATCAAGAGTAGTAAACGGAATAAAGTGTAGAAACTGTGCAAATGTTTTCCATATAAGTTGTTCTAACTATGCAAAAGTGAAGTTCACCGAAGATAAATCAGAAGTGATATGTTGTGAAAAGGCCACACGCAACAATGAAGACTCTGACAACGATTTTTACGACGCCATTCAAGAATCGGCAGACATTGAAACTAAGGTACAGATTCATATGATCTACATTCTCAAACAAAAAGACATAATAATTCAAGAACTTCGTGAAAAGATAGATTTGCTCTACCAACAAATTAGTGTATTGCAAAGGATACCACTTATCAAGAGATACCCAGAAAAAAACGGCTAACATAAATTCAGGGTCAACAGAAAAGACAGCCGTGTCAAAAAAGCATAACAATGAAAAAGAAGCGGATAGGTCAAGTCGGGCGAACGAAAACAAAACAATCCAAAAAATAGGGAATTTCCAAATAAACAAAGAAATAGAAAGGTCAGCCAGGCTTACGAAAACACAACAAGCCAAAAAACAAGGAACTGCCAAATAAACAAAGACACGGTAGCGGCTGAGGTCATGAATGTACAGACGACGCTAAAATATTCCGAAATCATTAATTTGACGAAAACCGAGATTGGAAGTAGTATCTCGTTACCTATAACGAATCTGATAGCAGGAAAAACAGATGAATGGAAAAAGGTACAACATAAAAGCAATTGGAGACGAAAAATTGTCGTTGGAAATAATAAGGACACATCCATAAAGGGAGTCAAAAAACTCCTAGAACTGCATGTATCAAGAATCGATCGTTCGACATCCGCTGATACACTGGTGACAGAGCTCAGAAAACATTTTCCCGAGGCCAGGTGCGAATCAATAACTCCGAGGCATCCTGGTATCTACTCCTCATTCAAAGTGACCATTCACGATGACAACTTCCGAACCGCCATGAATCCCAAGATATGGCCTGACGGGGCGTGTATCAGTAAGTTTTTTCGATGACAAACGTCAGCAACCCCAATAATCTAACAATTTTCAATCCTGACATACATGTTCTGAATGTGCAAAGCCTTAATAAAAAATCAATCGACCTCTTGGAACTTAAAATTAGCGATCTAGACTTGAATTTTATTTGTTTGTCAGAGACACATTGTGATAGGCCCTCGCTGGAGAGCAGACACAGAAGGTTTCCAACTCAGTAGTTACTATTGTAGAACATTATATCAAAAAGGCGGTGTTGTCATTTTTTCGAAAAAGGACGAACTGTGAAAAACTTTTTTTAGAGAAATACTGCATTGAGAAGCACATAGAAATTTGTGGTCTCTCAGTTTGCAACAAGAATATCAGAACCGTTCTATTGACATGCTATAGGTCGCCAGATGGCGAATTAGATGTATTTTTAAAAAACATCGTCTCTGTTTTAGAGTCAGTTCACAAACCAGCTATCAATATTATTTCAACTGGAGATCTCAATCTTGACTCATCCAGCAATTCACTTAACAAAAATAATTTCAGTAAATTAAGTGATATTATGAAAGGGTTCAATTAACATTCCGAAATTTATTGGCCAACTAGAGTAACGTCACATCCATCCACCGTGATCGACTATTGCTTCACAAACATACCTCATCCTCTAATATGTGTGCTTGACAATGAGATTTCCGACCATAGGTCAATCTTCATTGAATCTGGAGGAAAAAAAGAGTCTAGGAACAACAGTACTTCTCAGACAAGAAGGAGCTTTAATGAGCACTCTCTCACTATTTTTAATTCATTCAAACGAGCAGAATGGAGTGAATTATATAAAGAAAATGACATCAACGAAGCATTTGACAGCTTCCACAAAACATTTCTCTTTCTTTTTAACGAATAGTTTCCACTCAAAAAATATTATAATCAGAATAAAAATAGCAAAAATTGGGGTTCGGACGAAATCAAAATATCAAGCAGAGAACTAAATGATCTTTTTATCTTGAAATCGCGTTTTCCGATCTCAACAGAGCAATACAAAGCTCAAAAAAAGCAACATGAACTCCCCATAAAAATTACAAAGAAATCGTATTACCAAAACAAAATGATTAGCTCTCAAGATACTTGCAAAGCCACGTGGGAAGTAGTAAATGAGTTATCTTATCGAAAAAAACAGCAACAAAATATAAGGATTCTACACGATGGTCATATCATTGATAATCCCATTCTGGTGGCAAATTTTTTAAGCAGTTTTTCCGTGAACGCACCAAGTGACTTAACAAAAAAATACCAGCTTCTCACAATCAAGTTTATGTGGCAAAAAAACTCATAAAAACACATTTTTTTTGAGGCCATTTTCCGAACTTGAGCTTGTCTCTCTTCTGAAGCTCAAATTAAAAAATTAAAAATCATCACGCTTTGATGAAATTCCAGCATTTCTTCTTAAAAAATCTATACAATATGTGAACCCATTACCTTTTTAGTTAATCTTTCATTTCGGGTAGGAGAGTTTCCACAATCACTGAAGATGGGAAAGATCGTGCCACTGCACAAAAACATGGATAGACTAGACATAGAGAATTATAGACCTGTGACAGTACCCTCAAGTATGTCAAGAATCTTTGAGATTAGTTTTTTGAACCGCCTCATGGACTTCCTGGAGATTGAAAAATTTTGACGAACAGCCAACATGGTTTTCGCTCAAAAACGTCAACGAACACCGCTGTTTTAGCATACATTGAAAAATTAGTAGAAATGATCGACGCAGGCGCGTGCCCTGCTGGGATTTTTGCGATCTCAGCAGGGCATTCGACTGTGTCAGTCATAGTGAACTCTTGTCAAAAATTTATCAATATGGAATTCGTGGAAATGCCTGTTATTGGGTGGCTTCCTTCTTAGAAAATAGGCAACAATATGTCAGCCTGACATCCGTGGAGAATGGACACATAAAAAAAGTAAAATCTATGTCACAGGGGTACCTCAAGGATCCGTACTAGGACCAATTTTGTTCCTGTTGTACATTAACGAAATGGATACGATAACCGATGAAGCATTATTTACCATTTATGCAGATGACACCTCTCTATTAATTTCCAATAAAAATGACGATACCCTTATTTCCAAATGTAACAGTGTACTGAATAATATCTCCGAGTGGTGCATGTCGAATGAACTCTTTTTCAATATAAAAAAAAACCCAATTAGTCCGTTTCCACATCCGACAAAAAACATGTTCTCAAATGGAGATACAATTGAGTGGTTCAGCTATACAGAATATGAAAACAACAAAATTTCTCGGGATAATGATAGATGAAAACCTTGATTGGAGGAGTCATTGTCAAGCCGTCATTAGTAAACTGAATTCATTGGGTTATATGCTTAGGGCCCTAAGTAAGACCAATTCTGCGGCAAGATCAGTTACTTCTTGTATATCACAGCCTGGCAGCATCAACTTTGAGATACGGTATATGTTTGAGATACGATATCCAATGATGTATTCATCGCACAAAAAAAACTCATAAAAATTATCGCTGGAATGAAACAAAATGAAACATGTAGAACATTATTCAGAGAGCTACGTATTCTGACTGAAGCGTGTCTTCTGATAATGGAACTTTGCCTATATATTTTCAACAACAAGAAATCTTTTAAAGAAATAAGAAACATTCATTCAAAAGGAACTAGACAAAAAAATAACTATTATGTGCCTCACTATAAATATAAAATAACCTCAAACGCTCCTTCACACCTTGGCCTGCAAATTTTTAACAGGCTTCCATGTGAAATAAAACATAAAAAATGTAACTCTCATGAGTTCAAAAAGAACCTACAATAATTTTGACTAGAAAAAAGTTTTTATTCACTGTCCGAGTTTTATACCGAATGTTCAGGTATGTTGTGTTGTTGTATTTAATTTTTAACCTTCAGGATTAAGTTAGGTTAAGTTACTGTCCGAGTTTTATACCGAATGTTCAGGTACATTTTATTTTTTGTGTTAAATCTTTCAAGCTCTAGGATTAAGTTAGGTAAAGTTACATATTTGACTATTCTTATACAAATTTATATTTGTCTCCAAAGAAAATAAATGCTACTTACTTACTTACTTTATAATTTTTTGATTTTTTTTATTATTTTTCTTTTTAAATCTTGTGACGCTAACATATTTCTCTTGATAAAAAAGTGTCTTTATATTTTATATTTATTACATTGCCAGTTAGTGTGGCACCGCTGAACGAAGTTTTTCTTCGTTGAAGCGATTGAAAACTTGGCTGCGATCAACGATCAACAGGAGCGGTTGGTTGGATCAGCTCTATACTTCATGTTCATAGAGATGTGCGAATAGATGTTTCAAATGTTATTGAAATTTTTGCAAATAAGAAATGCAGGAGACGGGATTTTATTTTGTGTTTGTTTTTGTATCTATTATAAGTATATGTATATATTTTGTTATTTTATTACATTTGTATTTTCATTCGAATTTGAATGAAAAAAAAAGACTTGTTTTGTTTACCTATAAATAGAAATATATAACTTTTTTAGGTCATTATCCCCCTTCCCCCCAAGCTAAATTCCTAGATACGCCACTGTGCAGTACTATACTTCTATTGAAAATTTGATATCGGATCATTCATGACGTATCCAAACTTGTTCCAGTGAAGTGCAGTACAAAATTAAAATTGCAATTATGCAAAAACTAATGATCCGACAGCCCCGAAGTTCTCTACACATGATGTACATATCAATCACTATGTCGCCTGCGCTACAGCTTCAAAAATGGCGGTGTTATGATTTTTTTTTAAATGCACATTTTTTCGGTTTTTCTCTTTTACTAATAATCCGATCCGATGATTCTCTACAATTCGTCCATTGAGAGCATCGAGTGTCATCAGTTTTCATATTACAAGCGAAAAACGAAAAAAAAACACGATTTTTTGCCCTTAAATGTTTATAACAAATGATAGTTGCGAGTAAGAAACATAACAGGATATAACTACGGATCGTCTTTTGTATGAAGGCATAGTCGGTTTCGGTACAATTTTCGTCACGAAAAAATTTCTAATGATTGGCATAATAGGGCATATAGTGTCTCTTAATTTCATTTTTTGATAAGCAATTCACAAAAGTAGACTCATTTGAAATGGTTGACTCATCATAGCCACTCTTGAATATTATAGACATCTGATTTGTTGAAAATATGAACAGGATGTTCATAAAATCAGATGTGGAATCATCTGCGACTGGAAGATAAACTTTAGTCACTATCTTCCATCGTCAAGATAACCTCTTGTGGGGTATTCATGTTGAAAAGGGAAACATTCTCAATTGAATATTGATAGAAATATTTTTCTGTGAATTGAAAAATCCACGATAAAAATGAAATTATTGTTTGTGAATGTCTAACAGAAAACAACTACTTCAATATTCAATTGAGAATGTTTCCCTTTTCAATATAGACATCTGGTTCCACAAAATACTGATATCTCAATCTAAATATCCTTGTCCGCGGACACGTGCGTTATTTTGTATGTTTTGCGTTCTGCTTTCCTCCACTTTGCTCCCCTCTACACTATGTATCCTGCCTAACGGTGTGTGCTTCCTCAGTCAGTACTGTCAGTACTCTTGATGACGGATTGTGTACCACACGGTACTGTTCTGCATGATGTACGGGTATTAAGTGAGTGTTGTTCGTTCCATTCATTGTTTTGTGACTCAAGGGATTGTACGTTGTTCGCCCCATGCTGTTCTTGGGGGCGATTTTCAAGTAGGTTTTCGGTTATCGGTTAGCGTGTGTCAAAATATTTTCTATTATTTATTACGATATGTGTCCAATGATTGTGGTGAACTTTTTTAGTAGAAGAAAAAGCATAAGAAAAACTAAAATATTAAAGAGTTTTCATATTCTTTCATTTGGAGAAAAAATCCGATGGAATATTGAGGTTATGGTAGATTTTTTTTTCATTAACCATTTTTCTAAGTTTCTGGAATAATGGTTTGAGAAAATTTTGGAATTTTTTTACACTATAATCACAAGAAATTAACTATTGTTGATTGCATTCAGTATTGTTCGAAAACTATATAAAGTGTAGTATCATTATCTGAACGAAAGTGGAAATTAAAAAAAAAATATACGAAATTATTTGTAGTGATTCAAATTTTTATATAGCTCTCCATTAATACTGAATTCATTAATTTCTCTAGCTCCATTTGGTTTGTTCAATTCTATCTTCTATTGTTAAATTTTGTGAAATTTTGACATAGTTGTCATCCATATTAATCAGATAAACTTAAAATTTGAAATTTAAAAAACCCCAGACACAATGCATTGGCCTTCCAACTTATACACACGTTAAACTTATAAAATAAATCGAAATCGTGCGCCCATTAGTACCTTAACTCAAATTATCGGATATAAATTGTTGGAGGAAATAGGTATAATGAACAGAATGATTCAGTGGAGAAAAATTATTTGGGGAAGGAAATTGAATTAACATAATGATGAGTTATAGAGAGAAGCACAACATACTCAGACTCAAGATTTTATACATTTACTAAGTGTCTGTTTCCATTCATGAAAAACGAGGTTCTTTTCATCCCCAGCATACGGACATGCATAACCCTACCCAATCAGTGAATCATTTTGCCAAATTACATACCTAATAGAACTCTTATACCTGGAAATCAAAATATAGTGGCATATAGTAAATTGAAAAAAATTAGCAACGAAAAAATGCAAAATCTAACCCATGATGAATTTCTCACTTTACATTTGATGCATACTTGTTACAATATTCACTATTCATTATTGTGATCATCATGCTTATCATTGTTATTATTACAAGTAGCGTTAATTTCACTTATACATGTAGATTTGCTCGCCACTTTCCTCGCGATTTAGGCATAAGATACCAATAAATTCAAATTGAATTATTGTTTATTTCTCCTGTATCTTTGGGAAATGAATATACAAGTGGTCTATTCTATTCAAAATTGGGATATGGGAGTTTTTGGAGACGGAGATCATAATTTCTTTCAGCTTAAAACTTACAGGGAAGAGACCTTGTAATAAGGATGCACTATTGGAAATTAACAGATTGAGGCAAACTAACTAAAAAGAAAAAAATTAATAACTAGTAAAAAAACTTTTTAAAGACAAGCTTTCATTCAAGCCGTGTACTAAAATGTATGAAATAAATTTAAGTCATCGCTGACAATGATTTAATTATTTTTTGTTGAATTATTTGGTTTCAAAAAGCTTGTCGCGCGAATTGTAATAAAATTAATACTTCGACTATGGGCTGGTGTAATCGGAAGTAAAATATTTGGACCAATTTTATTTCAAGGACAGTTGACATTCCTTCAGAATGATATTGAAGAATTATCAATGTACTTACTCTTTGCTGTTTCTGAAGTGATGTATTTTCAATAAGATGAGGCTCCAAGTCATGAACTATTTAATGAACCGATTTAATGTGCGAGTAATTGCAACGAATGGTCCTGTACGTTGGCCTGCCCGATCACCTGACCTCAATATTTCAGACTTTATTGTGTGAGGTTATGTGAAAGAACGAGTGTTTTATACAACGCCTCAATCACTTGAAATTTTACAAAATCGCATTCGCAAAGTGTTTGCCTCCATAAATCCCGCTATATTGCGAAACACAATTGATAGAGCTAGAAAATGTCAGGAAGTTGGCGGAATGAATTTCGAACATGTAATTCCTCCTAAGAAGAGATCTTTTGAGTCTCCAATATGCCCCGAACATATTTCATAATCTCAACCATCCTGCAAGAAATTTCACATTCTCTGATAGATTCAAGCTGCTTTCCACTAATCACCCTCGGCTCATCCCCCCCTTCTACCAAAGAATGAACACACTCTGCCAAAAATACAATTTCATTTTTCCTACTACTACATTACCTCTCCAAATTCGAACTACCCCGCCTTAGCTTTTACCATTACCTAAGTGCAATACACAACTCGTGATTTTCAGTAAAACTGAACACCCATCTCAAATCATTCTAAACAGCTTCAGAGAAATCCTCAATGACTATAACAATCACCAACAGATCTATATGGATGGTTCTAGAGTTGATAATGGTACTTCAGCTGCTGTAATAACTAGAAATGTCAATTTTGGTTACAAACTACCACATATCTGCAGTGTATTTTCGTCGGAGATGTACGCAGTTCATGGAGCCCTTACATTCTGCACTGAAAGCCAACATGAACATCACCTGGTTATCTCCGATTCACTTAGTACCATCAAGAGCTTAAACCATCTCTACTCAGACAACCGTTTGTTACTTTTGATAAAAGAACAGCTAACCACAATTCACGAAATAAACAGAGCTGTTGAGATTATATGGGTTCCTTCTCATATCGGCAAAGCGGGCAATGAAAGAGCAGATATCCTAGCCAAAGAAACAGCCCTTAACAACACGGTGCCCATTGCTGATGACCCTATACCACTACCTGACGATAAAGCCCTTATCAAATCTAAAAGCAGTGGCAGAATATTTGGAAATCATCACAAACCAAACTCAGGGAGATCAGGACAACGACCATACCTTGGACTCGTCTACCAATATCCAGAAAGAAACAATCAATCATAACACACCTGAAAATGGGCCACACCTAATACACCCATGAATACCTACTCAAGGAAGAAGAGTGGAGTGTGTAATACAGAAATCAGTGTCAAACATTTCCTACTACAGTGCCCTAAATATACAATTAGTAGAATCAAATTTAACATCCCTAACTTTCTAGTGAACTTATTGAACGATCACTGCAACTTCCAAAATCTATTTGAATATCTGAAAGACATCAATCTATACAATAAAATATAATTTAATTCCTTTTAACTAATCTTGGCATTATTGGTAGTTTTTTTTGTTGGAATGTATTATAAACTTTTGTTATGTGAAAATCGATGTTTTTCAATTCAGTTTCATTCAATTTTGCATCCACAGTATATTTGATGAGCGATATACCCCAATTTCCTCATAATTTTTCGGCATATAATTAGTGTATTAGGATTGTTATCCATCCGATTTTCGATTCGAAACCATCAATGGATTCGTCGTAAAAATTAGAATCTAAGAAATGTGTGTCTAAAAGGTCTGTCACTTGAAAAAAAAATACATTTCTCACAATTAGTGGAAATATTAAACCGCCATAGTTTCTCCACTGACAGAAAAAACTTCCGTAAAAAATTGTTTTCCCATCATTCATGTCCATAAGTTGAAGTTAGCCCAACGCACTGTAGATGCGAAAATAAAAATACTTCTAAAAAATCAAATGTACTAATTTTTCGTCTCAAAACTATATGATCGTACCCAGAATCGTCCCTAGTATCCAAAAAAGAAAAAATATACAGGGTATTCTATAAGAAATTTCCAATTGGGGTTTCCGGAAACCGGAAGTGATGGGGAAGTATGAAATATTAAAAAAAAATTACAATTCTTGAATCCAACACCCCTGCCAAGTTTGGATCTCATACCCTCGGAACTTTGGAAACCATGGTTTATACAGTGTTAAACCCTGGCTATATACAGGGTGTTATGGTTTCACACACCACACCTGTGGAACCAATTGTTATGACTGGGGACAGTTGGAGAACCTAAAGACCCCACAACTGATCAGCCAATTGTTTTTCGAACCTCGCATTTACTTTTACAAAAGAAACACTTTAGAAAACCCAACATAAGGATTTTACAAATACCGCTAATGATGTATACTTGTATTATTTTGGTTCACTCTAATCACTACTAAATCTTCTTCACACCATTTGAGAGTACAAAAGCGTGTCATAAAAAGTCTTCAGAGGTTCTATAATGAGTGTTGTGAACTAAAAGCTGACAACTAGAGTTTCTCGAGGAGCGGTCTATTCAAGTAATTCACTCGGTATATGATTGAGGTTCGCTCTTACCTGAGTACTCGGTCATATCTCAAGGTATAAAAAAAATCAAATGATAATATAGTTGCAAATTTAAAAGATATTAAAATCAATTCTCAAAAATGTACACAAATCCATAAATCAACAATTTCTTATCGAACCATTTCATATAATATCACCAGAAAATATGAGTGTGAAAATAGCAATGAAACCATAGCAGAAATCAATATCGTATAAGTTATAGTGCTGTATAATTTTAAGGCAATAAACAATGTATTTTCAGTCAATTGTAGCATAGTCAAATTTTAATTACTTCTTTTTGTGCTTTATCAATATAATCTGTAATTTTGTATTTATCAAAGTACACAAACCTTAAATACCAAGGTCAATATCTTGGTTAAAATAATAATCATTGTAATTAGTTTCTCCTTTAAACAACAAACTTTAATATTTTACTGGACTTGGAAACATACTAGCAAGTTTTTCAGTTATAAGCATTGAATAGCATCAATCATAGTATAATATCCTTTTAGAACAAGCAAACTATCAGAATCTAATGGAATTAAGAAATATTTATCAGATTAGTTGAATTACACTTTAAGGAATGTAGGGTATGAATGTGGAAAAATGTTCATTATATAAAACCAAAGAGAAAAAATATCACTAAAATTATTTTCGGTAATTTATCTGGCAAATATTTCTATCAAGTGTTCTATTATTCAATCTTTAAAAATCCCGTATCGCAATTATTTATTTATTTACTTTTGTTGCAAATGATGAAATTCGGATGAATTCTTCTAACTACATATCAGTGTATGTAGATCGACTCGTTTTTTTTGTAGCTACGATGTTGAAGTTGTTTTTCTTTTTATAAACTGGTAAATGAACTCATCAGTGTGACTCCTAATAACTGATACATACTTAACTTGTTTGTATCTGAATATAACTTGAAGTACTATTGAAAAATTTCATCTATCTGACTGAAACATGGTCTGATCAAATTAATTCAAGTAAAGATACGCATCATAAGTTACAAACTTAATTAAAAGGAATACCCGAATGGATTTAATCTCATTGTTACAAAACGGTTTATATATCTTCGTGTTTCCCCATGAAGCTTTTTTCTATAACCGATTATAATTTTTATCTACCAATGTGGCTTTGTTTTATTTTTGAATATAATTACACTGTCTCCTCTGCTATGAGGCAGCTGTATCGTTATTCAGGGTCGAATATAAATAGGTAATCTATTCTGCCTATGAACTCGTAGTTTACTGGAGTTCATATTTATTTACGATTTTCTTTATTTGTTTATTTCAAGAACCCCTTTTTTAACATTAATTGCTTTCCACGTGTGGTATATAATTATATTTCCGTCCCCAGCACAGATGTATGGTGTTATTTTTATAATTTTTGGGTTCATTGATTTCAATACTCATTTGAATAGTAAAACTTTCGTAATATGAATTCATATATCAATACTGGATTTTTTCACTGTTTTAATTGTGATATTTCTCAATGAATATATTCTTTCAGTGCATTATTCTTTTCAAAGCTCTATATTCAGAGTATAACAACAGTGCGGTTTTTTATAACTTTTGAACGGTTCGACGTAAAACAATACGACAAAAATAATTTTGAATGATATTACCAATACTACTTTTTGATATGAAAGACACTGTGATTGCTCGATAGATAGCTCGGAAGGGCACATCAACTTGAAAATTTCAAATAGCATGGGGGTCCAAGTGGCACATCGTTGAAAATATAACTCATTTCTCTCTTCAATCATCAATTTTTTTTATTTCGTTAATACGTTTTTCACAAAATGCATTTGAAATGTCAAGAATAACAAAATTTTAAATGCATATTGGGGAAATTTGTTTACAAAATAAAAAAAAAATATATGGTTGAAAAGAGAATTGAAAATTGAATTATCTTTTCAACGATGTACCACTTGACCCCCTATGCTATTTGAAATTTTCAAGTTGATGTACCCCTCCGCGCCATCTATCGAGCAATTACGAGTAGTATCGATGATATCATTCAAAATAGTTGTTCTACACGGTGTTACCGAATGAGTGCGAAAGTTTTTAGGGGGTTATTTCTTGTTGAAAATTAAAGGCGGTCTTTCATGTAAACAAAAGCTGTTAGGCTTTTCCATGGAAAGTTACTCTTCCAAAACTGAGAAAAAAATTGTTCTTTTCCTTCTTGAAATTGCTGAAGAGTTGAAGAAATGGCATTTTGTGGCATGTTCTATCAATGAAAAGGCTACCTATGAATTTTTTTTAATTTTGTTGTGATCTTTTAAAGGGGTGAAACATGCAACCCCTTTTCCATTTTTTACCAAAACTTTTTAAAGAAACAAAATTTCTCAATTTAATTTAATATGTGTTGAAAAGAACGATTCATTGCAAAACTTTTTCAACTCCTGTGTGGTGTCCGTAAAAGCAATAGTTTCCTTATAAAAAAATATGGATCATGCATGAAGTCACAAGTTGTGCAAACAAAACGAGACAGCCACCTACTAGATTTTTTCGATTCCATTTACAGAAGATCCGTTCATGCACAATGTTGTATTTTATTTTTTTATCAAGAAACTATTGCTTTTACCGACACAACACTAGAGTTAAAAACGTTTTGCAATGAATTGTGCTTTTCAACACATATTTTTGAATTTAGAAAGTTTGTTTCGTTAGAAAGTTCTGGTGAAAAATGGAATAGGGGTTGCATGTTTCAACCCTTTAAAAGATCACAACATCAAAAAAATATTCGTAGAACATAACATTTCTTCAACTCTTCAGCAATTCCAAAAAAAAAATACTTTTTTTTTCTCATTTTTAGAAGCGTGAAACTTTTTAAGGAAAGGCCTGAAAGATTTTGTTTACATAAAAGACCACCTTTAATTTTCGACAAGGAATCACCCTCTAAAAACTTTCGTATTTATTTGGTAACACCTTGTATGTCGAATCGTTCAAAAGTAAACAGGGAGGTGGGGATTATAAGAAGCCGCACCCGCAATTTCCGTAGAACAACCATAGTTGAAAGAAAAATTGAGTTACCTTCTCAACGATGTGCAACTCGACCTCTATGCCTTTCGAAATTCTCAACTGATGTGCTCCCATCGCCCTCTGGCGAGTAATTGTAATGTATTTTCTCTCAAAAAGTAGGACCGGTAATACTATCCAATATATTTCATGTCTCATTGTTTCACATCAAACCGTTCAAAAGTTATCGAGATAAGGGTACCATTCAGATCTGCACTTATAATTGACATTTCAAATGCATATTGTGAAGAAACGTTTAAACGAAATTCGAAAAAATAGAATAGTTCACAAGAGAATTGACTTCATCTGTTCAACGATGTGCCACGTGACCCCCCATACTATTTGCATTTTTTAAGTTGACTTTTTCCATGGAAATAACATGAAACCTTTTTTATAGGAATTCTTAATATGTTCAAAATATACTTTTGCATTTTTCCTCCTGTGTTTCAAAAATTATAGTAGTCATACTACCAAACTGTTTCGTTTCTGAGACATAATAATAAAGAAAAAGAAAACACTCCTTTTTTTAATTCATATTCATAAAATACTAGATGATACGGAAGCACTGGAGTCAGATTGCAATTTATTAGATAAGTGAGAAACCTCTGAATTTAGAAGTAAATTTGAGCTTATCATTGAAATCTGGAAACCAGTATCAATCCAAGTGCAAACCTTCGTAAAAAAATACTAAATGTTAGTTTTGCCCTTGAGTGCATTTACGTGCTATTTCGCGTTTATTCTAACATAGTTTTCTAATCAAATCTTGGCTCCATTCTTTCACTGAAACCGTTTGTGGGCATTGAATTCAACATTGCGTGTACCTTAACAGGCCATCGTCCAGTCACGCGAGGTCATTCGATGAAAATCGATTCCACACTCCTGAATTTAAACAAAATGTGAAGGCGAGAAAATGGAAACGCCCAGTGTAAAAATAGAGTGCAATTCGAAATCTGCGAATATTACCAAATCACCACTTATCAACGAGCTCATTCTCGAGATCAGTAGAGTAGAAAATTGAACATCCCATTTCGTAATAGCTGAAAGATATATTTTCCTCACACTCACTGAAGAAGTTTGGAACCCAGTTATACAGAATGGAATACTTTGCACTGGGATCGTTATGGTGAGTTCTATTCTTCAGAAATTTTTGCTATTAGTTTCATCAGGATTATATCCCCATCTTTGCTCTTTGTGGAAATTATTGGATTTCTCTTCTCAACCAATTAGAAGGCTTCAATTACACGGCCTGGTATATTCATTCCGTTAGTGAGCGCCATTCATCACATTCAATCGAAATACATTTCCAAAAATGAATTTTCAAGGGATCGATTTAATGAATGAAGATTACTCATTCGATTCTGTTGAGAATTGTGAAACACACACATGTAAAACACACCTCTTCGCAGATGATACCATCGTCTACATTATGGGTGATAATGTTAATCACTGAATAGGAAAACTAAACCAACACCTTAAAAAAAATCGACTGGTTTATAAATAATAAGATCGTTGTCAACGTAAATAAATGTAAATACATGATAGGCGTGGAATTGAACAATGTATGTAAGTGGATTCTTTTAATCTGCAGGAAAAAAATCCAACTGATATCAAATCAGTGAAAACACGAGCAGTGGATATCGGTGCAAGTTTAAAATTCCGTTCTGGCTTTCCACAATGGCAATCTATTTGGATAATAACGATACTACTAGATATGACTTCTCATGTTTGTCTCAGTCATAACTCAAACATATCTCTGGTGTGCCGATTAATAGTATATTATGCAACGATCATGTATTAATAACCATTACATGAGAGTTGCATACGCTATTTTTCCTACACCCTATAAATAATGAAGAACTATAAATATTATATTTATATTTGTATTGACAATAACAGTTATTATTCGTATTTCTATAAAAAAATCTACAAAATTGTAATTAATGGTATTACCTCGGGTATTACCATGGATATAGGAAAACTATAAACATTCTATTTATATTTATATTGAACATAATAATTGTAATTAATCTGATTTCTTAAAAATATTAAGATTATTTGTTGTGCAGTTTGAAAAGTTTATTCCAGGTCCCACTGATCTGGAAGTGGAAGGAATATTCACATTTATTTCATTATTGCTAGTCTCAATAGAGTTCAATATTGTATTGGAAATGCTGATTTTATTCTGAACCGAATTTTCAATGTAGCCTCCCGCCACTGAATTGGATTTCCAGCCACCATGACGTTTTAATGCAGTAATATCACCACCGGCATCAACTAATACGGTTGCAGATGTCCTTCGAAAACAATGCCCTGTATATAAATTCGGATCAGGCAGATTCAAATATGTTGCTATTTGCTTCCCTAAATTACCAAATCTATTAATACCAATGTTTTAGATTGTGTATTTTCCATTAAAATAATTAACAAAAAAAGAAGGGGTGGGGCAAATTTTCGGCCGTAGATTCATATATTTTTTACTAATTTCGTAGTATTTGCCGGTAATTGTAAATGTTCGTTGTACTTTTGTTTCAGTTTCTACCACATTAACAATTAAGATTCCATTCATATCCTTGACATTTTCACAATTTAGGTCATCTAGTTCATGCCATCGACATGCTCCCATTATTCCAAAAATCATTGCTACCTAAAAGAAAAAGATAAATTGAAAAAATACAACAATAAGAAATAAAGAAAAGAAAAAAAAGAAAAATTTAAATAAAAAGCAGGATGACCTAGGCTAGCTTCGAACCCGCGTCTCATACTGTATGTTATCATGACAAAATTTAAAAAAATGCAATGTTAGGTAGATCCTTACTTTTATAAATAAAAACTTTTCATCGGGTGCTTCGTCGATAAACGTTTTTATTTGATCAGGTTAAAATGTTTTTGATTTTTTTTCCAACATATCCTTCGGACTTTCGATTTAATAAAGCTTGTAGATTCTTATATTTAGAAATGTCTATATTATGGTTGATATTTACCAACGATTTTATTATTGAATAATGTGTCCATGTACTAGATGATTTCATAGTTTCCATCAATACTTGAAACTAAGCAATCAACAAATTTTCGGAGAATGTCGAAATATTATTTGTATTTCTCCAGTCCATAAACCGTTGATATAGTTTATCGTACACTTTCTTAGATTTTTGGGGTAAAATATTTTGTACTGCATTCTCTGCTTCCTCCGATATGTGTGGAGGAGTCGATGGTAATTCTTCAATATCGCTGATATCAGAAATTTTGATAATATAATTATCGAAGTTTAGCTATATTCTACGAAAATTTAATACCTACAGAATTTGACAAATAAAACAATTAGATAGGAATCTAGGACAAACGTCAAATGCACAGCATGCTTGATTGAAAAATTATGGGTTTCTATTGATTAAAAATCTGTATCGTTATGAAAAATCTGTATCATAATGGATCTCATTATGAAACGGATTATGGGCATATAAGTGTATTATTATAGTACGGGTGTATAGTACGGGTTACAGTTGCTCGTAGACCAACTTCAAAGTTTTCAGACTCCTGATCATCGAAGTGTTGACAAAATCGAAGTATTTGTCATATATTCATTAACTACGAATATTGTTAACTGGCCATAAGAGCAATGCAATGAAAGTGAAGTCGGGTTGTATACAGGGTGTCCCAAACTCGATGGCCTGACGTTTCTGGAGAACGGGACACAGGATAATTTTGAAAAATTGGTTTCTTGGGTAATTAGTTCTGCTCTATTGATCTGTAATATTTTCAGCGCTTCGGCGTTGCCGCTTATATTGAAAAGTAGCAACAACTTCGATATTTTAGATGAGACACCCTGTAAATTATTGCATTTTTTGCTTTGCTATTGCTTAAGATTATTTTTGTATTCTACTCTCCTATACCTATCTCAAGCGGTTTTCAAGAAATTAATTAATTTCCTTATTTTTTTTTGCAAAACATAGCTTCAATTAAATGTTTATTACTGCGGTATTTGGACTCGTATAAAGCTGAAATTTCGAGTGTAGTTCACCAATGTTCTGTGCAATAGTTATATCAGGGGGAATTCGTTCTAAATTATACAGGGTCGTTCAAAATTTGTGATTTTTCCATTAGATACAAAAATGGTGAAAAGTACATTTTTTTAAATAAAACACCCTGTGTATTATCAAACATCCTGAAAGACAATTAAAGTTCCCTTCAAATGATGTATCATGTTCCTATAGCTAGATAGTCTGGTTTCAGAAATAAAAGCAAGTTTCTATAAACATTTAAAATATCTGCATTTCAATATGTATTATTATCCATTTTGACAGAAACACCATAAAAATCACTGCTTGTCAAACTAAAAGATTTGTCTTGCTCTTTTCTGGTCACGGCACACTACTATCATTTTCATTTCCCACTGTAACAAATCGAAATAGGTAATATTACTCAATTGAAATGATCTGATTGAAAAATTAAATCTATCTGGAATGATTCTCTTCAAAATGTTCATACTTTTGGGAGATACAGCTGAAACTTGTGTTTTTTTCTAACTCTCAGATGATTAGTGGCATTTTCTAGTAGAATCCGAATATGGCATAATATAAAGGGTGTCCCATTTATGTCCGTGTTTCCTAATCACCTACAAGAATATGTTTTTCAATCACCCTGTATAAAATATGGTCAAATCATTCGATGTTACTGAAATTACCCTATATTTTTTGGTGAAAGTTGAGTTTGAGTCCTGTGAGGGTAATAGATAAGGAGGTATTTGAATTCAAGTTGGTCCTAATTTACTGAATGAAGATAAACAATTTCATCAAAACTCTGTTTGAATAGGTATTGCCTTCCATTTTGGTTTTTTCCCAATCAAATTTTTGGCAATGAACGCGCAAACGTTTCATTATTGATGCACTAATTGTCGAATTTTTATAATGAAGTATTCCATGACATTTAATACAAAATATTGCAGAATAATCCGATTTTTAAAGAAACTTGCTTTTATATCGGAAACCAGACTATTTAGGTATGGGAACATGTTACATCATTTGAAAGGAACTTCATTGGTCTTTCAGGATATTCGATGATATATAGGGTATTCCATTTAAAAAAGTGTACTTTTCACCATTTCTGTATCTATCGTAAAAATAACGTATTTTGAACGACCCTGTATAATAGAGAACGAATTCCTTTAGATATAACCAATGCACAGAACATTGGTAAACTACACCCAAAATTTCAGCTTTGTACGAGTCCAAATACCGCACTAATAAACATTTTTTTGAAGCTATGTTCTGCACAAAAAATAAGGAAATCAATGAATTTCTCGAAAACCGCTTGAGATAGGTATGGGAAGTATTTTATTTACAAAAATGTAAATGTAAAGCAATAGCAAAGCGAAAACTGCAATAACATACAGGGTTTCTCATCTGGAATATAAAAGTTGTTGCCACTTTTCAATAGAAGCGGCAAAGCTGCAGAGTTGAAAATATTTTAGATCGATAGAGCAAAACTAATTACCCAAGAAACCAAATTTTCAAAATGATCCTGTGTCCCGTTCTCCAGAAACGTCTCATACGTCATCGAGTCTGGGACACCCTGTATGTATTTCGTTATCATATTGGCAGCGCGCAGTTAGAGCGACCGCACAATAACCAATACATGTCACGCCTTCATTTTCGCGCATGCGCATCAATTGGACGCTGCCAATGAGAGAGAGACAGAGTGATAATCATACTTCATTTGTTTCGGCTTCATATTTGTTGTCTTTATTATCAATATTGGTACCTTATACATACAGGGTGATTCAAAAGTACTTTGACAAACTTCAGGAGGTGATTCCTTACAATATGAATTGCCCACATAAATATATGTCCGGAAACGCTTCGTTTCCAAGACACAGGGTGTTGAAGCTTTATTTTAATTTTCGTTTTTTTTCAATAATTTTCGAAATACTGACCTTAATCAAACGAAAATTGGTATTGAGAGGTTTTTTGAGGTGTCAAATTCGAACCTGATGTTATTATTGCTCTTACTCGTAGGGGGCGCCACCTACACGTCTTTCATAACTTTTTTGAGCGTACTTCAAGCTCATTTTTCAGTAAAAAAATCAATTCCTCTATCATATCTACGTAGAAAAGCTAACCTTGTAACAAGTAGCTATAAGCAACCGTTTTCTAGATTTTCAGCAAGAATGCTTAGGAAATGATTTTGACGTTTAAGTAAGTAGTTTTGGTATTTACATATTTTGTGACAGTTAAACGTTTTGTTGTTTTGTTGAAGTTTCTGTAAGTTTTAAAACACTAATTTTGAAACAATGGATTATTTAAACAATAATGTTTATGTAGCCGATATGCATTTCGTTTATGGCCTTGCGGATGGCAATGCGCGCGAAGCAAGACGTATTTACCAGGAGCGATTTCCTAATCGAGTACTGCCTTCAGCTCCAACATTTACCAGTCTCCACCGTCGTTTGGCAGAAACAGGTAGCTTCAAGAGGGCAGCTGATATTATTGAAAGACCACAAGCATTGCAGTCCGAACCCCAGAATTGGAAAAAGCTGTTTTGAACACTTTCGAGGAGGATCCAGAAACAAGTAAAAGAATAATTGCCGAAGCTCTCAATTCTTCTCAGTCCACAGTTTGGAGAATTATCCACGATCAAAAATTTTATCCATACCATATTCAAAGGGTACAAGCTCTTTTGCCACGAGACTTTTTTCAACGCATTACTAAGTGTCAGTGGTTTTTGAGAAAATTGGCTGGAAATCCTCATTTTTTAAGATATGTAATCTTCACAGAAGAGGCAAACTTCTCCCGAAATGCTATCACAAACTTTCATAACAACCATGTTTGGGCTCTGGAAAATCTGCACGCAGTTAGTGAAAGCCATTATCAGTACCAATTTTCTGTAAATGTATGGGCGGCAATAATTGATAATTACTTGATAGGTCCTTTCTTTCTTCCGTTCCGACTGAATGGCGCAACTTACAGAGACTCTTTAGAAAATGAATTGCCGGGACTACTTCAGAAAGTACCATTAGAAATTCGTATCCGATGTGGTTTATGCATGATAGGGCTCCGGTCTATTTTAGCGTTGTAGCCAGGTAATTCCTTAACACTGTCTATCCAAATCGATGGATCGGTAGGGGTGTAGAAGAACCTAACCAGGCGTGGGCACCAAGGTCCCCAGATCTAAACCCGCTAGATTTTTATTTTTGGGGACATTTGAAGTCACTAGTTTATAAAACTCCAGTAGCGAACGACGAAGATCTAAGAAACCGAATAGTAGACGCCTGTGAAACAAGAAACACATCAATAATTTTTGAGCGGGTACGAGATTCAATGACTAAAAGACTGAATGCCTGTATCTTCGCTGAAGGTGGACACTTTGAACAATTTATTTGAATACAATTTGGTTTCCTTTATTTTATTTTAATCTACAGATTCAAAATTTCTTGAAATAAAATGTTGAGATTTCTTGCAAATTTTATTAAAACAAATACAGATTTTACACCCTTGAAACAAAAATAACTATTTCAAACGAGTAAAAATAAATAGAATAGGTGGCGCCCCCTACAAAAAACCAAAACTACTTACTTAAACGTCAAATTCATTTCCTAAGCATTCTTGTGAAAAATGCAAAATAATGGTAATAACTTCAACACGTATCGATGATCAAATAATCGACTTGAAATTTTCAAGTCCAAATATCTAGAAAACGGTTGCGTATAGCGACTTGTAACAACGTAGATATGATAGAGGAATTGATTTTTCAACTGAAAAACGTGCTAGAAGTACGCTCAAAGTAAAAGACGTGTAGGTGGCGCCCCCTACGAGTAAGAGCAATAGTTCGAATTCGACACCTCAAAAAACCTCTCAATACCAATTTTCGTTTGATTAAGGTCAGTATTTCGAAAGTTATTTAAAAAAACCGAAAATAAAAATAAAACTTCAACACCCTGTATCTTGGAAACGAAGCGTTTCCGGGCATATATTTATTTGGACAATTCATATTGGAATATTGTGAGGAAAGTCAAAGTACTTTTGAATCACCCTGTATATGGTATTTCTATGATCTGTGATCAACAAATGTCAAAGTTTATGAATAAATGATTCCTCCTTACTGTCAAGCTGAGTGATAGGTGACGCAATATGAGCCTTTCAGAAACGAAATTCGTTGGAGAGAGGCAGTTCAATACGAACAGTGCTCCTACTGTTACAATTCAGTCCGCAAATAATCTAATTGAATATGGACCAAGCACTTCTCGATTAAAAACGCGAGTCAGTCTAAGGTTCAGCATCGAACCCGAACATTCGGACGAAGAAACGCCATTACCAAGCCCACTTCATTCATTGGATGACCTCAGCCGGAGGCTATTGCAGAGAAATTTCGAACTTGAAGGCACTGATAGCTACCTCTCACTGGATTTGTGCACCAAAGAAATAGCCATCAACACGGACAACGTGACGATCATCAGCAGAAGAGCAAGCACGCCAAATGCACCAGTTGGAAGAGATGATACTTATGGATCTAGCCCACCTCCACCATATTCTTTCGATGATCGCGGCACACAGTCCCAAGGTTATGGCCGTTCGACAGCAGTTTACCAAGAAATATACAGAAGTCAAACCCCCCCATACTCGGGTCAAGCTCCAGCATACAGACCAGTGGATTTGATTTCTCTTCCATCAATAGGCATTTTCGATGAGAGGAGGATTCGCAATGATTTCATTAAAAAAGTTTACATAATCCTCAGCATCCAACTGCTGATCTCATTCGGTTTCGTATCTATGTGCGTTTGGGTTGAAGAGGTCAGGTATTTCGTTGCTCATAATTTGATAATATTGATCGTGGCAGGTGTACTTGTGCTCATCTTAGAGATAATTCTTTTTTGCTTCGAATCTGTGAGGCGGACATTCCCCGCGAACTTTATCTTATTATTTCTTTTTACATTCGCATTCGCGTATATTATGGGAGGTGTCTCCTGTCACGCCAAACAAGAAGCAGTTTTGTTAGCTGTCGGTATTACTGCTGGGATGTGCTTATTGATCACATTAATCGCGTGGATAAACTGCTGCGATATTACGAGGTGGGGTGCAATTCTGGGCATAATTTCGCTTGTGGTGCTCGTATTTGGATTGATAGCTATGATAGTGACTTTAGTTACTGGTTCCAATATTTTATATATAATTTATGCTGGCATAGCGACAGTTTTGGTGATGTTTTATCTCTTGTACGATACGCAAATGATCATGGGGGGAGGAAGAGTAATGTTATCAACTGAGGAGTACATTTTGGGTGCATTGACTTTGTATGTTGATATTGTAACTATGTTCATGTATATTCTATATTTATTAACAGCACGTAGGAACTGAATTTGGATGATTCGATTTCTCATTTGATGTTATGATTATCAAAACTAATAAATGTTTTTACCAATGAAAGCCGATATTATTCAATTATGTCTCTTGATATATTTTCTGAAATATATATGTACAGTGTGCGTCATAAGGTTGGCTACATAAACATTCTTATTAAAATTTCTGAAAAACTCTAACGGCAGTTCGTTTCTGCAAGTCTGACAACTTGAAAATCCGTTGCGACTTATATCACGTGACCTCAGATTTGGCGGGAATTAAAGAAAAAGTTGACTATGGTGCCGAAAATGGGTCAAATAGAGGAGATATCGAAAAAATGTATTGAGAAAATGTGTTTGGAATCCATCGAGGACCCCATGTACCAATTTTGAATCACATTGAGGAAAAAAAAACGCTAAAATACCATTTTATTCCTCTACCCTTACTAAGAAACATTATACATTTTATAAGGCGGCTTTGAAAAAAGATCTACTTGTAACAATAATAAATGTCACAATAACTTGTTGACAATTTTGTTGGAGTTGTCGTTCTTTATCAGTTTTTGTATTTTTCAATCTATCAATAGAAATGGCTCCAAAACTGAGTATACAAGAAAAAATAGAAATAGTATTGCTATATGGCGAAAATTATCATAGCATAATTTTCAATGAAAGGCATCCAGATCAAAATTTGCATTTTGCTACCGTGGCAAAGATATTGCAAAAATATAAGGAAACTGGTTTGGTTGAAAAATTCAGAAAACCCGTGGCCTACAAGATCCCCAGATTTGACGCCCTTGTATTTCTTTTTATGGGGGTGCCCTAGAAGTGAGGTTCATAAATATCGACCATTTCATAATATCGACCATTTAAAAGAAGTAATGTATTGATAACATTACACCACAAATGCTGTGAAATGTGTCCAGAGAAATGAAATCCCGACCAACTACATGTCGAGTAATGGACAGTTACAAAGTTTCGAGTATGTATGAAATTGTTTGGTTTATAATTATTTCAGTTTCTAATTTTATTTTGAATTGTTTGAAAATAAAAAGATAAAAATTTGTAAATTCTTGTTATGTCAAAAATTAAATAATTTTTTTGTTCTAATAAAAAATTCAAATTGAAATTGTGTAGATACATGGTCCTTCATTAACAATAAATAGTATCGGAATTATAATGTCTTGAGAATATTTCAATGGCCACTTATGAAGCAGCTGAACACATGACAAATTAACAAATTTCAAATTTTCTACGAATAAAATAGAAATAGCTTGCGAATCTTTACAGAATATTATTTAAAATATTACTGTTGGCTTTATTAATGAGTTTCTTTGTCAGAAATGAATTTTTCCAAATTGATTTTTTTATGATTAAATTTTTATTTTATTTTTTTAACTCAGATTTTCTTCAAAACATGTACATAGCTATAAAATGTCATTCTGAACAACTTTTCCGGATAACATTTTTCGATTTTTTTTTAATAAGTGTGTTATGAGACATAATTTTTAAATTTTTTAAATTTCCGGCCAAACACGAGAAAACGAACGGCACTGGGGTTTCTTGTGAAGCAGAAGCGATTGCACGTATCGATATTTGTAAAAATTTATTAATAAAAGAATTTCCTATATGACGCGTACTTTCTGCCGGTTCTGCCGGTTTATTTTGAATACGATCTGGTAAAAAATAAATTTATTATTATTCTTGTTTATCTATATTATATATTATATTTTGTAGAAAAAGTTACGAGCTACAACTTTTATGCAAGACATTTTTTCATATCTCCAATACTTCTGGAAATGTAGCTCAAAATATGAAAATTCAGAGAATTTTTGGATTCATTTTTTATTTTTTGGGCCGCGGCATGGTAAAGACTTGTTAAGTCATTCATTCAACTATCTGAATCCAGAATTTCAGCGGTTTGTAAATTTTTGTTAGGTCAATATTTCTATTGATTAGATTATATCGAAATCATAGTTAAAAAAAATCTCGTGATATCAATTGGCAAAAACCTTCTGGGCTACCTTGAGTAACATAAAAAAATATTTCATTTGATTTATTCTCCACTCTCAAATATGTGTGTCTTATATCGTATATAAACCCTGAAGTGGTATAAGTAATTGGAAATTGAGAAGTAGTTCAGTAAATAAAACAAATCAAATTCAATTCCAGTTACGTGACTTCTACCAGTATGTGTGCCTACAAAAAGAATAGTGTCCTAGATGGAATTGCCGTAAGGCATAAATAGGAAAACATGATAAATTATAATTTGTTCTGCTTGTGGAGGTATGCTAATGAAAATAAGGCAGGAGGTTGCAAAATTATGAACTTGGCACACAAATACATGGTCAAGATCGATTTTTAGAGGATTTATTAGAGCTAAATTTGAATACTTCCTATTTCGTACTAAATTCGCCAAGATATCAAACTTTACATTTGAATTCATGGCAATTCCATCAACGGTAATATGTAGTCCATGAAATAGTTTTTTTTTCTCTGTCTGTTTAAAAGTCGTCATAAGAAATCCTCATACATCCTTCGCTGATTTTCCAGGTTATGTAAATCTCTCATATCATTTTGATATAATCCTATCCGAGAGCTTTCCAGTGGGTTTATGTATATGTATATATACAGGATGTCCCAAATTCAATGTGACAGGCAAAATCTTGTATGTTCAAGGAGACAAAAATATTTTTCACAAAAGTTTCAGGAGTTTTTGAGTTTTGGTATGATTTTTAAATATACAGGATGTTTCGTGCAGGTGCTACAGACCAATTTTTTTTCAATAGAACACAAACTCGCTTCTTATCGCCCTGAGTATGTCACTGTCACCCTCAGCCAGTACTTCATTGATCATATGTGTCTCCTCAATTTGAAGCAATATTGAAATATTCTGAATATCAACCAAAAGTATTAGACTTGATCATGTTTAACTCCAATGATGTGGCTGTTAAAAGGTGTACACTCCTTTCGTAAAAGAGGATGTACACCATCCTGCCTTGGAAATCGTTATGAACATCCCCATTTCTAGATCGTTGCCCCATAACTCTTGACGAAACTCAGATTCGCCGATGCTCTAACTATAGAATAATTAATGATGTACTTCAAAATATTAATTGAAAAGAAGCTCTTTCAAGCCCTGATGCCAATACATGTGTGAGCGAACTCTACGGGTCTCTCGATACGGTAATCATCAAATACAAATACAAATTTTTATTCATCACTTGAAACTCCTGTACATAACATATCAAAAGCTCATTGGACTAGCCAAAAAACATAAATGGTAAAATTCAAATTCAAAATAGATGTGTGGTAGGCAATACATAAACAAAATATACACAAATACATTACAATACTCTTTGAAATGTTGTTAGATCACATTTTCAAATATTCGTCTGTAGAGTAAAATGCTTTACTCAAAAGATATTTATATAACTCTGTTTTAAAAAAAATTCCACTCTCTACATTTCCAACAATATCAACAAATTTATTTGTTGAAAATATAAACAGGATGTTCATAAAATCAGATGTGGAATCATCTGCGACTGAAAGATGAACTTTAGTCACTCTCTTCCATCGTCAAGATAACCTCTTGTGGGTATGTTGAAAAGGGAAACATTCTCAATTGAATATTGATAGACAGATTTTTATGTGAATTGAAAAATCCACGATTGAAATGAAGTTATTTTTTGTGAATGTCTAACAGAAAACAACTACTTCCCCGGCTAAAGTCACGCTGGACATTGAACTACATCTGATAGATATTCTGAAAAGGCCCTAACTCAAAATAAAAAATCTGAAATAGAAAATTTGCATTTTCATTCAGATAGTTATTTGATTTTCTATTCCAGTCTCAATTGAGAACTCATAAAGATGAATGAGGCAAAGAATAATGTTTTCCAAAAGAGAGTACTCACCAGAAATCATTCGTAACATTGACGCAGGTGAGACATCGCATTCACTAGGTCTTCAATACATTTTTGTCGACGAAAATCTATTTCACGCTTCCACGATCATCAGGAAGACCGGAAGAAATGGGAAAAATATTTTCAAGAAGCAATCTCACTTTGCAAAGATGGAAAGAGTTAGAATCATTTCTTTTGGAGAGACACTTCGAAATTAGTGTTTTCTGACATTAAAACCTGTCATGGGGTATGCTAGATTGATTTGTTGAAAATATAAACAGGATGTTCATAAAATCAGATGTGGAATCATCTGCGACTGAAAGATAAACTTTAGTCACTATCTTCCATCGTCAAGATAACCTCTTGTGGGGTATTCATGTTGAAAAGGGAAACATTCTCAATCGAATATTGAAAGAAAGATTTTTCTGTGAATTGAAAAATACACGATTAAAATGGAGTTATTTTTTGTGAATGCCTAACAGAAAACAACTACTTCCCCGGCGAAAGCCACGCTGGACATTGAACTACATCTGATAGACATTCTGAAAAGGCTCTAACTCAAAAGAAAAAATCTGAAATTGAAAATTTGCATTTTTATTCAGATAGTTATTTGATTTTCTATTCCAGTCTCAATTAAGAACTCATAAAGATGAATGAGGCAAAGAAGAATGTTTTCCAAAAGAGAGTACTCGCCAGAAATCATTCGTAACATTGACGCATGAGAGACATCGCATTCACTAGGTCTTCAATACATTTTTGTCGATGAAATTCTATTTCACACTTCCACGATCATCAGGAAGACTGGAAGAAATGGAAAACACATTTTCAAGAAGCAATCTCACTTTGCAAAGATGGAAAAAGTCGGAATCATTTCTTTAGAAGAGACTTTGAAATTGGTGTTTTCTGACATTAAAACCTGTCATGGGGTATGATAGATTGATTTGTTGAAAATATAAATAGGATGTTCATGAAATCAGATGTGGAATCATCTGCGACTGAAAGATAAACTTCAGTCACTATCTTCCATCGTCAAGATAACCTCTTGTGGGGTATTCATGTTGAAAAGGGAAACATTCTCAATTGAATATTGATAGAAAGATTTTTCTGTGAATTAAAAAATTCACGATTAAAATGAAGCTATTTTTTGTGAATGTCTAACAGAAAACAATACTTTCTGTTAGACATCCACAAAAAATAACTTCATTTTACTCGTGGATTTTCCGATTCACAGAAGAATCTTTCTATCAATATTCCGTTGAGAATGTTTGCCTTTTCAACATCAACAAATTTATTTTAGAATTTCATTTGTTGGTAGGTACTAGACTATTATAATGCTTGCAGGTATTTTTGGTAGTGAAAGAAATGACGACAGTATTATAGTTTTCCCAATATCAATTGCAGAATCATTAAAAAGTCTTGCGGCGGAATCTTGTGAGCAGCAGTGACGGAGATAACTAATTTTATTTAGATATTTTAAGATTTTAAAAATACTTCATAAATAATGAAAAATGAAAAAAAATTAAAGACAAGCTTTTATCTATACAAATAAATTAAGAAACAAAAATAATTTCTTTTATTGTTTGACGTAGGTTATTATTATATTCTAAAACGTATTTCGATCGGCACACACCAAGACCACAGACGCTACTGGTTTTCAATCTTTCAGAGCTATTGAAACACAAATATAACGCGTGATTTATGACCTCCCATTCACCCCCAAGGATTGATGTCCGACTTTATTGGCCCAGACGAATCGGTGACAGCAGTCACTCAAGTCCACGTTGACTATCGGCTCTTTTGATCTTCCCTTCGCCGACGGAGAATGTTTAGGAGTAGTACACATTATTTTTCGTTCCGTTTCTTCGCATATACGCTCGTGTTAGCGAAGTGAGTTTTTATTTGCTCCCTATAGAAACAGCTTCTGCAATTGATATTGGATGGACTATACTGTTGTTGATTATAAGGCCATTGCTCAGGCAATATTGATGAAATTCTTCTGCACTCGAGTTTGTTTTAGAGACAGAGTCCTGGGATTTTTCATTGACACAAAACTTGTATCATCTGCATAAGCTACTATTAGATTTGGAGTCTTACAGGATATCTCTATATCATTCATGAAAAGTATAAAGAGTAAAGGACCTAGGATGGACCCCTGAGGCACTCCGACTCTCACCTGAGCTTCTTCGGATTGAACATGATTGATGTCCACTATTTGTTTTCTTTCAGTTGAATATGATTCAAGCTACCTGTTGGCATTTCCTCGTATTCCTAATCTATATAATTTATCAAGTAGGAGAGCGTGGTCAATAGTATCGAAAGCCCTACTGAGATCAAAAAATATAGTTGTGGGTGATGGCTTTTTGTTCAGTAAATCATATATAAATGAGGATAATTCACTAATAGTCGTAGTTGTTGACATTTTCTTTCGGTAGCCATGGACCCCATAAATTTTTAACACCTTGCGGACCCATGCTTATATGAACTTTTCACCTTATAAATAACTGAGGAATAGTCCTGTAAAATATCGGACACTCATTACATAACACCCTGTATAATTCCGGTGACAATGCATTATGAAATTTTTGTTAAGAAAAAAAACAAAATGCCGGCTCTAATATGGCGGAAATTTTTTGTGATTATGGTCCGTTTCTATTCGGTTTCGGGGTCGGAGATTATGATTTTTTTATCAAAATCCAAAAATTGAATATAGCGGCTCCAAAATGGCGGACGAGTTTTGTGATTATTGTCCGATTCCATTCAAAATTGGTATCTAGCGGTTTTCAGGGTCGGATATTATGATTTTTCTGTCAAAATTCACAGTGGCGGATAATTTTTGTGATTATGGTCCGATTCTGTTGAAAATTGGTATCTAGGGGGTTTCGGGGTCGAAAATTATGATTTTTTTCGTCAAAATTCAAAAATTAATCAGATAGAGATTACTAAACTAGTTATTTAACATTATAAATTTAAAAAAATAAAAAATAAATGAACGAAAAAAAAAATCAAAAACAAGCTTTCATTAGTTGGTAATAACGACAGAACTGAAAAGTTGAAAATAAAATTTATTAAAAAAAATATTTTAATACAAGCTTTTATACAATTGCCTCAAAAAGGAAAAAAATTGGACGGGTGATGTTGTCTGTTGGGTAGCCTATATGAATTGAATAAATACACAAATAAATTAAATAAACACCCTGTTTATCATCACATTCTAAGATTCTATGTTGAATTCTGATATCATATCATGTACAGTTTGTGAAATCGGTAACGGCGTTGTTGAGATAAATATCAGTTTCTATCACAGGAAAAGTCAACAATAAAAAAGGTTCGGTGACAAACGCGGGATTTCTCCTGGAGAACATGGCACCAGTAAAAAATACTTCTGAAACTAAATCAAAAATGAAAAATTCGATTACATTTGAGAAAATGAAAAACGGCATACATGTTTCCTTGGTCATCTCAATGTTTCTGAACGTTTTCATTTGATGATCGATGTTTGGATTATAACAAGAAAAGAACTAAATATTTTGATGTGTCATTATATCAAACTCTAAATTTACATTGGGATATATTTCGAACTGTTGAACATGATGCAACAAATAACGAAATCTTGAACAAATATGAATTAGTTCGAATTTGTAATTTGTGTCAGCGTAAAAAATGGGAATTTCGGTCATTGTTTCAGAATTCGTTGAAACTTTCCATTCACCATACCTGAACTTGGAATTCTATGTAATCCGTAATTCAAATAATAATTGTCTTTGTGATTGTGTGTAGAGTATGTTTACTTTTTGTAATGATTGGAGGTCATCAATTGTTCTGTTCTTCATTCATGATTCTCATTGCGGATTTCCTCATCTTGGAAAAAGCCTCCATCTGTATTTTCAACTTTTGTTGTACTTCTACCTTTTCCCATCGGTTTGGAGAGATTTCTTCCTGATTTCTGCAGGCTGGAAAAAGCTGACATATCCAACGAATATAGAGTGGTCCTGTTGCTGTTAGAAGTGGTCATAGTAGTCTACTCGACAAGTTGAAAATGGGCTGAAATAGAGATACTGTTCTTAAAATTATGTGTGTTATAAACAATTGAAGATGAAAAAAAATGGTATTTCGTTTTTTGCCAATATTTCATAAACTATTAATATTTAAGGAATTCCAAAACAAGATTCTGAAAGAGGAGGAAATTTGCAATAAAAATTTTGCATTTCCGGAACTCGATCTCCATTATTTATAATTTTAATTTAACGCTGAAAATGGGTCTCCGAGCGACATTTTTAGGTTGCGCGCGCGGCGTCAAAAGCGAGTACGACACATTAATTAATTTATTTAAGGTATTAAATTTTTTTTTTCATTTGAAAAAATTATGGTGTATTCGGAACACTATGAATAATTTATTCCCGTTGGAAATTTTACTTAAAGTTGATTTTTCAACAAGTTAAACGATTGTTAACTAACAAAATTTTCTCGAAAAAAAATGTTTAAATAATTTCGTAAAAATTTTTCGCTTCGTAGAGCTTCTTATATACATACTCAACAAGATCACGCCATGAAAGTTAAAAAATATTCATACTTTGTTTATAATAATTTTTGTACTTGAACAAAAACTGAAAAATCCAAGTAATGTTGTTAAAAAAACTTTTTTTTTTCTTAATCATCATATTATCGTTTTTTTATTAATACAAAAAAAATTTCCTTTTAAAAATTTTTAAAAAAATTATTATTTCAAAATTTTTAAAAATTTTTTTAAATTTATTATTTAAATATTATAATTTTTAAAAAAAAAATTTTAAAAAATTTTTAATTTTTAAGTTTTTTTTTTTCTAATTATAAATATAAATTTTGAAATTATTTTTTTTCTAAAAATCATAATTGACAGTCTTCTACAAAGTAACAAAAAAAAATATTTTTTACCAATTTGTTACAAACAAATTTTTAACTTTGTTAGATTTTTTCTGAAACTTCTAGAATTTAAAAAAAACCAAAAAAAACAAAATCCCATTTTTCCCAATTCCAATTCCCAATAAATAAAAAATTGGAAAAAATGTTTTTCTATACTTTGTTATATATGGTTGTTTTTGTAAATTCAAGAAGTTTCAGAAAAAAAATCTAACAAAGTAAAAAATGTATTTTTAACGAATTGGTAAGTTAATAAACAATGGAATTGTTGATAAAAAAAAAATATTTTTGTTACCTCATAGTACTTCAATTATGATTTTTGAAGAAAACATAATTTCTTAAGTAATTATTTAAACAATAGAAATATAAAAACACTATCATAAACAATTAAAAATTGTTATTAAGGAATTTTTTTTATAATCATAATATTTGTAATATAATGAAGTTGTGGGATTTTTTTTTTAAATATTGAAATAATCAATTTGTTTATAAAAAATGTATCAACAAATGGCGGAAATTTTTTTTGCAAATTAATTTATATCTTGTATAAATAAAAAAACGATAATATGATGAGTAAGAAAACAATAATTTTTGATCTTGTTAAGTATGTATATGAGAAAGGCTCTACGGAGCGAAAATTTTTTACGACAATTATTTAAATTTTTTTTTTCATTTACAATTAAGACAGAAGTTCGAGAAAGTTTTGTTAGTTAACAATCGTTTAACTTGTTGAAAAATCAACTTTAAGTAAAATTCCCAACGCGAATAAATTATTTATAGTGTTCCGAATACACCATGATTTAAAAAAAAAAAAAAATTCAATACCTTAAATAAATTAATTAATGTGACGTACTCGCTTTTGAAGCCGCGAGCGCAACCTAAAAATGTCGCTCCTCCTCTTTCAGAATCGTTTTTTGAAATTTCCTAAATATTAATAGTTTATGAAATATTGGCAAAAACCGAAATGCCATTTTTTTTTCATCTTCAATTGTTTTTAACTTTTGAAATTTTTTATGTGCTAATACACGCCTTTGGCACAATTTTCTAGGCGTTATTCTGGATACAATGAGCTATCACACATAATTTTAAGAGCAGTATCTCTATTCTAGACCAATTTCAACTTGTCGAGTAGACTATAGAAAATACTTTACAAATCACAGATCTATCTCATTCCTTTGGCTTCCACAAGTTATCTCCAATTGTATACCACTCAGATCTGTATATTGCTTTTCCATAATCCATAGTCAACAATGCTGAGCTATGGACAGTAAAAAAATACAATAAACAACTGACAGTTTAAAAATATGACGTTGATGCCCAATGCCGAGAGTTTTGTGATCAGATCATAAGCTTTTGAGAAGTCAGTATAGATATAGTCAAACTGGTGCCTTCCGTCTAGATTGTTTAGAAGGAAATATCAAGTTTGTGCTGGTAGATGTCCCAGAAGTAAAGCCGTATTGGTATTCGTTAGTATGGGGCTTGTGGCTCAGTGGCACGAGCAGCTGGGGAACATTTTTTCAAGACCCGGATCCTACTATAAAAGGTAAGATTCCCGTGATCTTAACTCGTACAAGTTTTCATTAACTTCTGAGGGTTGGTCAAACAACTAAGAGAGCGGTTAAAAACAATTTTACATTTTTAGTGTCATGTGTGAGTTTTTTTTACTGTCAACCAGTCCAGTAATTTTGGAATTTCAGATTGCTAACTCACAGGCGATAATTTTATATATTTTTCCTAGTTCTCGATTTATTGGGGAAAGAAAACTTTGTTTCCAAAATACTGTAAGTTTTCCTGAGAAAGATTGAAAATTGTAAAAATCTGATGAGTTTGGTGATACAATTTCAATTCATTTAGGACATAGTTGAGATTGGGATCAATAGACTCGGAAAATAAGTATTGTTTTCATGCCAATTTGAATAAATACATCTTGAGGACACACAATTGTGAAACCTAATCAGACATAATAGATACAAACGAACAGGGCAGACTCTATGTATTTGGCCACCCTAAGCGAAAAATATTTTGACGCCCCCTGTCGCCCCTCATAATTATTATCTCCCCTTGATTTCCACTGCTTCGATCGTTTAAGCTAAACATAACATGAACCGTAGGTTCCAATCTCTCGCCAAAGTATTGAGAATTGGTTTTTACTGTTGAAGACTTTTTTTTATTGCTGTGATATTTGGAATGGAGTTTAAATAAAGAATAGAGATACACAGAAAAATAGTGTTTTTACTGCAAAATATATCAAAAATATATCACCAGCTAATTATTTTTAGCAGAAATTTAGCAATAAGGCTCAACCTAGTGGTGCTTTTCTTTCATTCATTAATGCAAATTGTTTCGGATCGATCTGGCTCGCCAATTTGCTTTCGATAGAAATCATAGCAAGACCTGTCTTTCCTGGTACCTTCTACTCGCGGGTAAACTTTTATGAGTTTAAATTTGGACGAACTCCTTTCTGCACTAGCTATAGACAATGGCAAAGTGAGCAAAATTCCAAGAACAACTTATAAGTTGAGAAAGCCATTTTCCAGATTATGGTGGTACATTAGTTTAGAAGTTTTTGAGAGGTTCGGTTATCATCCAGGTGACGATAAATGCCACTGAACACAGTCCTAAAGCGTCAATATCAAATTGATCCTGACCTCCCTCTTTATCCTCAAGTCTAAAGGCCTTTTCCAATTTCTGGTACTACGATTATGCCATGCATGTTGTATATATATTATATGTAGTACAGAAATCCAAATATATCAGAGACTTCATGTAACCGAGAAAATATCTCCTTGACAGCAATAATATCTGTGTCTAAAAGAAGGGACTAAAAATGAATTTTTGAACTGCCCAATAAGCCAGCTACAAACTCATCTTTTGACTCATAAACACTTCTTGCATTGCTCAAATAATCTTCTGTTCTTTTGAGTTGGGTAACTGCTCGTTCGATAGATAAGTCCTATCTTGCAGAAGCTCACTAGTCGAATTTACCTGGACCAAAACATTGTGCCACGCAACAAGAGCGACAACAAGTGCTTCTGCCTCCATGTTAATGCCAGTGGGACCTGTGAGAGAAGGATCTTCAGAGATTCCTTCCAAAGCATCACAAATACTTGACTAGTGATATCATAGAAAAATTCGACAAATCAAAAAATTGTTCTTGTACGCTCACTCGCGGAACAATCACCTCTCTCCAAACTGTCTGCCATCCACCCTGAAGAGTACCTATCCTTCGACTCAACTCCTCAGGGGTTCAGACACATCAGAGGATCCGGATACCGAATCATTTCAG
The DNA here is from genome assembly GCA_018342105.1 of Gonioctena quinquepunctata. Taxonomy (NCBI): domain Eukaryota; kingdom Metazoa; phylum Arthropoda; class Insecta; order Coleoptera; family Chrysomelidae; genus Gonioctena; species Gonioctena quinquepunctata. The sequence continues at coordinate 435,109 of JAFIRS010000004.1, read as the reverse complement.
CCACGGTGGGGCCCCTTGATAAGACAAGCTGCTGGTTCTACGATATCAGTGCCCGAGCGGGTTAATGCGCCGCTCCCAGCCGTGTCAGGAAGGGAATACAATCATATGTGCCCATACAGATGAAGGACTCCCCCGTCTCTACCGAATTACGGTATTGTGTTCCATTGGTCCACTATCTAGCACCCTGCTTTCCAGAGTCAAACGCAATGTGGAGAGGCACTGGAAGCCGGTGGGGCTATCCTCTTTTTCCTGTGTACCCATGTCAACAAGAGAATTTCAATACCGGCAAGATCTCTCTTGCGTCAACCAGAAAACTTCAGTTCCGTTTGCTACTCGTGTAACGTGTGATGAGTCGCCAAAGCTACAAGGTTCGCTACCATGTTAACAGAGGGGACCTGGATTTTGCCCAGAGGTGCCTGGGATCTTCGCAGGCATTCACTTGACGGCCTAGGCACACGGCGGGCCTAGGCCCATTCGTAGGGGAATTCGTACATCAATTCAACTGGACCATAGTGTATCACATATATTTTGAACTCTTTGTGCAATAGCTACAAATCTGTAGTGCTAAACGTGTGATTTCTAATGAGTTAACAATTTTAGGTCTCACTTGTATTCATTCGGTAAGTGTTTGATGGAATATGATTCACATACGAATCAAATTTCACTGCTCATCTTCGAGCATCTTATTAATCCATTGGAATTCCAAATCTTGACACCCATTGATGGATATATTTTTGATACACTAGTACCTGTAGCAAACGATGATAAGATTGGAATATCAGAAAAGTATTTGTATACAAGCGATAGAATACAGGGTATAATTATTCCATTGGAAGTGCTTTCAGTCATTAGCTGGTTATCGAAGTGTAGCGCATTTTCGGTTTCAGTGTATTTCGTGATACAGTGACAAAAAGTGCGCGTAAAGTAATATAATATCCACTAAATATTGGGTTAAAAAAAACATAAATGAATAGGTAACTACATATTTTATTGTTATCAGATGATTACATTCCTATTAGCTATAAGGATCAAATGTGGCTGTTCGTGTGGCATGGAAGACCACAAACACTCCGAATAGCGTATGCTGTTCTGCTTGGAACGTAAAGATGCAAATAATAGAACGTTGGGAAATGTGTTTATATTCTTCTCTCATTATGCCTTACTGAAATATTGTATTTCCATTTACCTTGTTGGCTTGAAAGAACATTCTACTTTTACTTCGCCATGAGAGATAAGATAGACTATTGACGGAGAGCTGGCTACGAAAATGAAAAATGATAAGGTGTAAGGGAAATTTTCATATAAACAGCTTCCTTACTAGCTGACAAGCACATAGCGCTGCAGCCAGAAATCGCTGCCGGATGCAGCTCTGAAATTTTGTGTAGTTATGGTTTTTATCTGTAGAAATTACGTAAAATTATTGTCAGAAGTCACAGTCGGGGATTAAAAGTCGGTGAAGTTATAAATTTCAATGTCAAGGTGCAGTTCTAGCGTTTTTATTTTTATATTTTTCATGGCTCAAACAAGCCAGAAGGCAGAATGAAGTTGCTGAAGAGGTAAATATCTTTTTATCTGATATAATCTTATGCAGTTTTGACAACTTTTAATGAATTAATAATAAATTACTAGTAGACAAAACGGATAAGTATAAATAAAAGAGAAGTATGAATAATTACATTGATATGAATCTTGTGTTAACTCGTTTTTATATATTAATTGAAAACTTGTCACTACAGGGTAAAAATAGGGTCTCTTGAACATTTCTAACTATAGTATTACTTTTACCTTGATTGGTAGCCCGTACAATAGAAGACCGTTATATTTTAACAGGTCAAATTTCAACAGTAATATATTTTTTTATTATATTATTAAAGCTATAACAGCAATAATGTGAGATTCTACTGAGATTTTTAATTAGTTAATGAAGTATATATTTTGAAAATATAAAATAGAGCTGAAAATTTCCTATCAACTTGTACTAAATTATATTAACTAAATGAAATCAATAAAACTTGATTTCAAACTAAAATAAAATATTAAATAATTTAAAGAAACAGGTAAATAACTTTCGCAAGCTGAATATATTGATTTATCACATCGAATCCGGGGCAAAGTACCTAGAACCCAAAATAACAAAAAATATAATAATGTTATAAAAAAAATATTTCCATATTCAATTAAAAAAAATTGAAGTACACAATCTCGTAGAAATAAACCCAAAAAAAATAACAACAGCAGAAAAATTATATAAATTAAAATTAGATTTTGAAGGATAAGTTTGGCCCCAAGAAAATAATTCAATAGCACCAGAAAAAGGAATATACCCTAAAACTTCAAGTAGAGTTGGAAAAGCAATCCTAACTGAAACACATACATATTAAATTGACCAAATCTTCTAGTATCAAGTATTATTTGTAAAATTCATTATACAATTGAAAAAAATCTCTTTTATTTCCGGAATAATTAAATTATCAATTTATTTCAATAAACCCTGATGCACAAGGTATAAAAATAAGTTTTTCATGTCTTATTTAGAAAATTATTCCTCAATATAAATTAATTATTTTTTTTGTAATGAAATCATTTTTTTATTTTGTCGAAAAATAAACTTTTATAAAAATAATCATTTGATATCAAATTTAATCGAATTTCACAATTATCTTTATATTGAATACTTATATCAAGTTCTGATTTGAACTTTCTAGATTCACTTTTCAGTTGATCTATTTTGTTTCCAGTTTTCTCATATTATCGTGAAAGCGACAGGCGATATGTGCATATTTGAAAGCTAAAATCAAATTAACTACTTAATTGAAATTACTTTCAAATCCAAATTCGTATTTAAAAATAATTGTATTCCCAAATTCCACCTTGATCTATTTTAGTTTTTTTATAAAAATTCTTGAATATTATAATTCTTATAAAATATTACGATATATAAATTAATAAAAAAAAGTAAGATATTGTTTATGAATTCACAATATGTCCTTACCAGCAGGTTATGTCATCATAAGTTAGATGTTGTTTCACAGTATCGAAAATTAATGGGATGTTATTTCTAATCACAGTAATTTCGACAAACAAACTTTCATGAATGTTATTGATTTCATATTCGATTTATCCTACATGGTATTCGAAGGAAAATTTCACAAACAAATTCTTGGTACTCCTATGGGTTCAAGAGTATATCACCGATTTTATCTAGTTATGTATTAGATGATCTAATTGGTGAGTGTCTCAAAAAAGTTAATTTTGATATATCCTTTATTAAAAGTTATGTTGATGACCTCATTCTTTCTGTTTACCATCTACAAGTTAATGAAGTTTTTAATATAGTCAATAGTCATAACCAACATATACAATTCACGGTGGAGAAATAAAATGATAACTCAGTTTCATTCTTGGACATGAAACTGATCAGAACAGAAAATAACCCGATAATCACAAAATGGTGTAGAAAACCAATTAACAGTAACAGACAATTACCATTCGTATGATCCAACCAAAATTAAAGTTAATATGATTACTAATATGAAATCTAGAGCTGAAAAAGTTACCCATCCTTCTTTAAGAATGGAATGTTTGAAAGAACTTAAAATTATTCTTATTGAAAATTCTTACCCAAATTCATTGATTGATAAAATATTATTCATTACCCCTTCTCATACCAACTCTCAGATACCAAATTCATTGAATAATAACAATCGAATATACTACAAAAGTCTTCCTCACATTAAAATTGACACAAATTGATTAACTTACTAAAAAACGAAAATATTATAATAGCAAAAACCAATTTGAAAACCATTTATAATCTTCATTCCAAATTGAAAACTCCAATACCAAAAAATGTTTAATCTAATATCGTTTATGAAATTCCATGCCAAGATTGTGATCAAGTGTACATCGGTCAGACCAAACAGATGCTAAAAGATAGAATCGCAGGCCATAAAAGTGATTGCAGAAGGTGTATGAGATCTTGTGCTTTGGCAACTCATTTTATAGACAGAGATCATCGTATTGATTATCAAAATTCAAGAGTTTTAGATGTTGAAAAAGACCTGACAAAAAAACTTTTCTTGGAAATGGTCCACATTAATAAAAAGAAATAAATAACTATTAATAAAAAAATAGATATTGATGAACTGAGTTTAATTCATACTTACATATTACATAAACAACAAGATATCAATCAAAATAATCGTCTTACATAAATATATATTGTTTAAAAATAGTTTGTCATCCTGTATAATGAAATTGTCACTGTCTGAGACATTTTCAAACTTCAAATAGAAAATTCCAATGTTCTTCCTTGTACCAAATTCTCTTTAATTTTCATGTCAAGTAAGTAACCATATTATATATCACATGTTTTTTATTATATAACATTGTAGATAGTCTTGAGAAAGAAAATAAAGACCAATAGGTATTTATATTGAAATCTGCCTAATAAAAACAAAATACTCTTACAGAGAATATATTGAAGAATGAATTCTGGAACCAAGTTTTTCATGATATGTTCGAAAACATCAAAAAGTTATCCTTGATTATGTTGAAGGTCGAGTTTTCTTGTTCTTGCGTTAAATTTAAATTTTTTTCTACTCATATACTTTTTTCATTCTTATTCCATATTATATTCCTAATGAATTTTTTTTTGAAATTATATTGTACATGTATCTTTATATTCAGCAGGAACATATAATCATACTATCCATAGGCAGTTCTTCACAGGGCTATGTCCTTTTTTGATTTATTCAACTTGGTATTAAATTAACTTGTTTTCATTTTGTAATTCTTGTATTTCTAACAATTTTTTCAACATTCTTACTACTTTTTCCCACATTTCCCGATTTTCCGTAACTTTCCTCACATTACTCATACTTTTCTCCTTTTCATTCTTTTCCCCCTTTCCATTTTGGGGTTTATCTATATCACACAGACTGAACCCCACTCTGTGACCCTCTTACTTGAGTAACGAAATTCTACCCATGACTCAAAGTGATTCACTTATGGTGAACGTACCCAAAGACATAACTGTTATATTTTAATATCTAGTGCTTTTTTTCAGATCATGTGACAGGAACCGTCAGGGTGATATGCCAGAGGCCGAAAGCCCCTTGGGTCACTGGCCGCACAGCTTGAGCTCTATGTTGGCATGTCTCTCCTGTACTCTGGGCATTTTCAACATCTCCCGCTTCTCCATACTCACCGTTCACTTCGGAGCAAACTTCATCTTCCAGTTCTGTTTTTTATCCATCGTCTTTGGCCTACCGATATTCACCCTTCAGCTCTGTCTTGGTCAGCAATTAGGAGCCGGAGTGATCGATATGTGGAGGATATCCCCTCTCTTCCAAGGAGTCGGAGTATCGCTGCTCATCGCGCAGGCGTTGATGGGACTCTACAGCATCGTGGGAGTATCGTGGTTGTTCGTGTTTTTTCGGGACTCTTTCATCACCAAGCTGGACAAGTACCGATGGGAGGAGTATTACATCAATTATCGTCGTGGTGAGTTGATTTCCTGATATCTATAGTCCAGTTTCATCACCAATCCCTGCCAACTAAAAGAATGAAAAGTTGGCCGCACTTGTAGGAACATTTAGCATAACTGAAGTTTCAGATTTTGGACATATGAACAAAAAACTAAAGATGGTGCACACCAAAGAGAGTAAACTTATCTGAGTAGAGGTACTATAGCTCTAGCCAATCAGAATCTTGTAGCATTAACGCGTCATAGTAACGTACATGGACATGAGTACAGGTGGCCCATGAAAAGACAGAGTGGTCCATTATACATTCAAGAGCCTGTAACTCTCAGATACCAGAGTGCGGAGTGCGCTAGTCCGCCACTATCCAGAAAGAATCGTGGCCATACACGTCACTATGACTCACAAATGATGTTTCATCTCTTCCTATTAGTGTCACCATTGTCTTATAGAGAATAGACTCTCCTACTCAGATAACGTTTACTCTCGTTGGGTGCACAAAGCGTGAATAGTTTTGAAGAAAATGTGTACTTGCAAATTTTGTGCTATTGTCAATTATCCTATAAATGTATGTTCAAGAGTTTGGAATAGAGTCAGAAGAAGTATGGATGTTCATTGAAATTTTGAAAAAACTTGTGTTAAATGTCAACTAGCGCGTTGAGAATTGCAATCACCAACAAGGTTAATTATTGTAATTCGACCGCGCGTAAATTTTTAAATAGACCATCGTTTTCGTATACAGGGTGAGTCAGAAGTACTTTGACAAACTCCAGGAGGTGATTCCTCACAATATTCTAATATGAATTATCCAAATAAATGTATGTCTGGAAAAGCTTTGTTTCCAAGATACAGGGTGTTAACAAGTGCACTTATCGCATAAGTTCCCTTTTCACTCCCACCATGTACTCATCATTGTATTTAATTATATATTCCAGTGAATAAAGTTATTATTTATTATTATTCATAAAGTTTTTTTTTTATTTTCTTTTTTTTTTAATAACTTTCGAAATACTGACCTCAATTACACGAAAATTGGTATTGATAGGTTTTTTGAGGTGTCGAATTCGAACCTGATGTTATTATTGCTCTTACTCGTAGGGGGTGCCACCTACACGTCTCTTTCTTTTTTGAAGATTCATAACTTTTTTGAACGTACTTCTAGCAAATTTTTCAGGAAAATATCAATTTCTCTATTAATTCTACGTAAAAAAGCTACCCATGGTACAAGTCGCTATGAGCAACCATTTTCTAGATATTTGGACTTGTAAATTTCAAGTCGATTATTTGATAATCGATGCGTGTTGAAGTGATAACCATTATTTTGCATTTTTCACAAGAATGTTTAGGAAATGAATTTGACGTTTAAGTAAGTAATTTTGGTTTTTTGTAGGGGGCGCTACTATTCTATTTATTTTTACCCGTTTGAAATAGTTATTTTTATATCAAGGGTGCAAAATCTGTATTTGTTTTAATAAAATTTGCAAGAAATATCAACATTTTATTTGAAGAAATTTTGAATATGTAGAATAAAATGAAATGAAGGAACTGTATTCAAATAAATTGTTCAAAGTGTCCACCGTCAGCGAAGATACAGGCATTCAATCTTCTAGCTATTGAATCTTGTACCCGCTCAAAAATTATTGGTGTGTTTCTTATTGTTTCACAGGCGTCTACCATTTGGTTTCTCAGATCTTCCTCGTTCGCTACTGGAGTTGGAGTTTTATAAACTAGTGACTTCAAATGTCCCCAAAAATAAGAATCTAGCAGGTTTAGATCTGGAAACCTTGGATCCACGCCTGGTTATGTTCTACACCCCTACCGATCCATCGATTTGGATAGACAGTGTTAAGGAATTCCCTGGCTACAACGCTAAAATGGGCCGGAGCCCCATCATGCATAAACCACATGCGGATACGAATTTATAATGGTACATTCTGAAGTAGTCCTGGCAATTCATTTTCTAAAAAGTCTCTGTAAGTTGCGCCATTTAGTCGGAACGGAAGAAAGAAAGGACCTATCAAGTAATTATCAATTATTGCCGCCCAAACATTTACAGAAAATTGATACTGATAATGTCATTCACTAACTGCGTGCGGATTGATTTTCCAGAGCCCAAACATGGTTGTTATGAAAGTTTGTAATAGCATTTCGGAAGAAGTTTTACGCGTCCATGAAGAGTATATATCTTAGAAATTGAACCAGCCAATTTTCTCAAAAACCACTGACACATAGTAATGCGTTGGAGAACGTCTCGTGGCAAAAGAGCTTGTACCCTTTGAATATGGTATGGATAAAAATGTTGATCGTGGATAATTCTCCAAACTGTGGACTGAGTAGAATTGAGAGCTCCAAATCGCTCTTGGTAAATACGTTTCGCTTCGCGCGCATTGCCATCCGCAAGGCCATAAACGAAATGTATATCGGCTAATATTGTTTAAATAATCCATTCTTTCAAAATTTCTCACAGAAACTTTAACAAAACAACAAACCGTTTAACTGTCACATAATATGTATCATTACCAAAACTACTTACTTGAACGTCAAATTGATTTCCTAAGCATTCTTGTGGAAAATGCAAAATAATGGTAATAACTTCAACACGCATCGATTATCAAATAATCGACTTGAAATTTTCAAGTCCAAATATCTAGAAAACGGTTGCTTATAGCGACTTGTAACACGGCAGCTTTTTCACGTAGATATCATGGAGGAATTGATTTTATCACTGAAAAATGTGCTAGAAGTACGCTCAAAAATGTTATGAATGTTCAAAAAAGAAAAAGACGTGTAGGTGGCGCCATCTACGAGTAAGAGCAATAATAACATCAGGTTCGAATTTGACACCTCAAAAAACCTCTCATTACCAATTTTCGTGTAATTTAGGTCAGTATTTCGATAGTTGTTTGAGAAAAAACGAAAATAATGATAAAACTTCAACACCCTGTATCTTGGAAACGAAGCTTTTCCGGACGTATATTAATTCGGACAATTTATATTAGAATATTGTGAGGAATCACCTCCTGAAGTTTGTCAAAGTACTTCTGAATCACCCTGTACACATAATTCGCCGAAACTATATTCCTGGTAAAATTGTACACCCTGCTGAAATCCGGACAGTAAAATTTGCAATTTTCCATTGCGTTCGCCATAGCTTCGAGATCTCCCCCACTTCGAGATCTCCTCACAAAATAATCCAAGAGGGGTTGAGTCAGGAGAACGAGAAGGCCAGCCAACATGACCTCATCTGCCAATCCACCGGATAGGTCCAAGAAATGACCTACTACTCTTAGCCAAATGTGGTGGTGCTTTATCATATTGGTGCCACCTTCGTTGCCAAACTATCAGTGGCATTCCTAAGTACTTCAGTTAGGACTTGTTCCGTGAACTGATGGTATATTTGTCCACTCGAAAGTGGTGGGAGAATATGACCCAATAATATTATTTTTTTAACCCATCCAAATATTCGCAGAAAACATCTGCTGGTGCGCATAATTCTATACTCCTACATTATTGTTAGGGAAAATCTTGAAGTTGTTAATTTAACTTTTTATAAATAAGTGAACCATTCATAATCGTCCTTCATGGTGAACTAAATTTTTACCATGATTGTGCTTATTTCCTCCAGTCAACTCTCCCGTTAAATTTTTCGTTATTTTATTCTATATATTTCCATTGCTCAAGGATTACTCTGATGGGACGTGCTTTCTTATAACTAGATGTATATCCACCTAAATGAGCAGACAGGCATATCCTTAAAATATATGCCAAACTTAGTCTGATGATGATATCCCACAGTCTCGTGGTTTTTTGACTAATTCTCCATTCCTAGTTTCAGAAAACCAACCAGGCAACGAAACTGAACATCTCAGCCAAACATTACCAGATTATTTTAACGGCGTTGTTCTGCAGAGACATCACTTGGCAACAGGAAACGCTTACGCAACCATAAAATTTCAGTTGGCCTTCAATCTGGCGGTCGTGTGGATGATCGTTTTCGTGTCGCTCAGCAAAGGGCTGAGGTCTTATGGAAAAGTGATCTACGCCTTCATGCTGCTGCCGGTCTTTGGAACCTTTATTTTATGTGCCAAAATTTTGGGGATAATGCCGCCGGACTATGTGAACGTCATTTTTCCGGAGACTTCCTGGGGGGAGTTTTTCCTTAACCCCAAGGTGAGTAGTAGGACAGGAATCTGCGGAAAAAAAATCACCGAACTCATGTATTTTACATTCAGTTGAATATTGGTGATGGTCTGTGAATATATGGGTGAGGAATTGTGGCATTTCAGACAAATTTTGAATTCCAAAACAAAAAATGATATTCGAGCAGGAATTGAACCTGCGACCTTTAAATTTCTAGTCTGTGCTATAACCAACTGAGCTATTCGAAGACACAGATTCCAACTGCGTTTTGAGATACCGTTTTTTCTAGAATTAAATGTTAGTTGTTGGAATGGGTTGGGTTTTATCTTCGTAACCCATCCTAAGTTGCAAGTTGCTGATAACAACCAGGAAGTGAACCTGAAAATTTTCCACCTAAATGCCCAATGCCTCACAAAGATGAATGGATTTGACGTTATTCTAGACGAAGAAAAGTTCGACATAGTCAGTGTAGTAGAACACTGGTGCAATAAGGACAACATGGAGTTTATGTCAACTCCTGGATACACAGCATCAACGTACTTCTGTTGCACTAGCCATATCCATGATGGTTATGCCCTATATGTAAAACATAGCTGGAAGATACAAATCCTCGACCTCTCTTCATTTTCTGAAGAGATGATATGTGAATGCAGTGGAATAAAGCTCAAATCAATTGTATACCGACCACCGAATAACACCAATTTTTTCTCATTCCCTAAGAAGTTATATTCACTTCTCGACATGATAATCTATTCCTTTGTGGTGATCTTGACGTCGACTATCTCGTTGACCATACCCTCTAGCAATTTTTGTTGGATCTACTGACAGGATATAATTTGAAGGTGCGCTCTACATCGCCTACGAGAGTTTCCACATATAGAAATGACGTCACGACGTCAACAAACGTTTATTATATTCTAACTAACATTGACCCTGCAAATATTAGTACAAAAGTCTTTGGGGCAAATTTTAGCGATAACTTAGCTTTGACTTTGATTTATCATCACCATCTTAGCAAATCAAACAGCAATAACATTGAACCAAATAGGCAATACAGAAACCAAAGATAATCTGAATGAATTCGTCTCCCAAATGGGCGTCGTTAACTTCAGTGGCATTTACCAACACATTTTTTCTGGATAAGTGCTGCCCACTACTGAAACAGTGCAGCGGTAATTCTTTACGGAAACCACTCGGATGGATCACGTTCAATATCACGTTCAATATCAGGAAAGCTAGCAAGGAATTGAGAACTTTACTCTGGTTATGGAAAAACGTTGAAAACGATGACTGCAGAGAAAATTATGAGTATGCCAAACATAACTATCATAAATTGCTATCAGAGGCAAAATTCAATTTCAATCAAAAACTGATAAACGAGACTAGTAATAAACAAAAAACTATATGGAATTTAGTGAATCATAATACTGGTAGGATAGGGAGACATAAAAATATAAATTTGAATATGGACGGGAAGTATATACAGCGCCAGCAGATATTGCGAATATTTTTGGGGACTACTTTGCTGGCATCACCGCAGAAAGCTCACACAGTCACTTCGGTGATTCAATGTCAAAAAATTGTACCCTTTCTCCAATTATTGTAAATACGTTTTTCTTTAACCCAGTCACACCTGAAGAAGTCTCTACATACATTAAAAACATGAAAAATAAAAATATCACAGGTGTAGATAACATCTCATCAACACTCTTTGGAACTCGGTTTCTACTCACATAGCGGAACATTCCAATAACTTCCGGGAAATTTCCCCGAATTTTGAAACTAGCAACTATCATTCCTGTCTTAAAAAAATTACCCTGAAAACATAGTCAATTACAGACCAATTTTGATTGTGTTTTCGAAATTAATTGAAAAGGTAGTCTACAATCGAATATACAATTTCTTATCCAAATTTGAACTCTTTTTTTATTTATCCCGCGCTTTCGACTCCATAAACTTGAACTTCATCGAGAGTAAGTTATATAACTTAGGATTTAGAGGAGTCTTCTTAGAATGGATATGTGATTATCTACATTGTAGACAAATGTTCGTGAAAGTGGTGAATCATTTTTCTAGTAAACATTCTTTGTTCATAGATGTGTGCCGCAGGGTTTGGTTTTTGGGCCGTTAATATTGTTATTGTTTGTCAACGATATGCCTCATCAATACTGAATTGTTAGTTCTATTCGCTGACGATACTTCACTAGTAGTCACGAGTCACAATCGTGAAGAATTAGCTTTGACCAAACAAATAATGGAATCTTTCAACAGTTGGTGTCAGCAAAATTGTCTGATTTCAAACGTTTCCAAGACTGACTATATATATTTCACTTTCCAAAATAGCTTGAATACCATACAATTTGATCTTAATGGAACAAATATTGTTTCCACAAAAATTACTAGATTTTTGGGTATACAGTGCTAGTCAAAAGTCCCCTCCCCCCCTCGTATCTTTTGAACGGGTATACTTATAATAATGAAATTTGGAGGGTAGAAATAAACGGATGTAGGCTTCTCAACTGGTAGTAACAGGTGACGCAATAGTCATAAATGACGTCACAAGGCCACTGTGACCAATAATTTTAAATGGGACCCTATGGCAAGTGACAGCTCGTTTGGAAGGTATTGAAAATACCTATTCAGTCATACTAATTTTGTTTGGGTTTCGGCTGATTTTGATTGATAAATTGAAGAAATACGAAAATTATAGTTTCGCATTTAATTAATAAAGATTTAAGAACCAGTTCTTATAATAAGTGTTCAAAATGTACTCCATCTACTTCCTGGCAGTAATGCATCCTATTGCTAAACTCTTGTCGTACTCGTCCCAGTGTGTCAGCGGAAATTGCCCTACATTCTTCAACAATTCGTTGTTTCAGAATGGCAATACTGTCAGGTGCTGTAGCGTAAACCTTAGATTTCAAGTACCCCCATAGAAAAAATCTAATGGTGTAAGGTCCGGTGACCGAGCTGGCCATTCGATCGAACCTCGTCGTCCAATCCATCTACCACGATATTCTTCATCTAGGTAACGTCTTACTGCACCGTAATAGTGTGCAGGAGCACCATCTTGTTGAAACGTTATTTCCAAGTTGTCGAATTCATCTGGATTATCTTCTAGAATTTCAAGAATTAACGCCTCAATATCATTTTGTAACATCTCCAGATACAATTCACCGGTTAAGTTAGCATTGAGAAAAAGAGGCCCAACTATGTGGTTTCCCAAAATACCTGCCCAAACATTTACTTTTTCTGGAAATTAGTTTCACAGAATTCTAGTCTTCGGTCGGGGTCATCATCTGAAAGTTGGTGCACCATTTTTAATTTGTATGGATGAAATTTGTTTTCAGCCAACACCCTATGTACTGTCCTTTGACTGACTTCACAGATAGACGCAACTTGGGCTGTGGAAGAAGTAGGGTTTACTACCATTTCTCCAATTATGTCAATTTTTTTGTCATCACTAATTGTTGGTCGACCAGATCGTTTGGCATCTTGAACACTACCTGATGCTTCAAACTTCCGAAGAAGCTCCCTCAAATAAACCCTCGATATAGGGCGATCGGGGTACCTCTCATTAAACAGTCGTTCCGCTGCATGGAAATTGTTTCTACATTCACCAATTATTAAGATAGCTGCTACTTTGTCGGCTACAGTACGTACCATTTTGCCTATGTAAACACTTAAACGTCTCGTTAAACAATAGTTTAGGTAAATTTTCAAGGTATTAACACTTTTGACAAGTAGAGAATTCAAAAACGTCAACCTTTTTGACAATTAACCAGAGGCGTACTTTAAAATCTTTATTAATTAAATGCGAAACTATAATTTTCGTATTTCTTCAATTTATCAATCAAAATCAGCCGAAACCCAAACAAAATTGGTATGACTGAATAGGTATTTTCAATACCTTTCAAACGAGCTGTCACTTGTTATAGAGTCCCATTTAAAATTATTGGTCACAGTGGCCTTGTGACGTCATTTATGACTATTGCGTCACCTGTTATGACCAGTTGAGAAGCCTACATTTGTTTATTTCCACCCTCCAAATTTCATTATTATAAGTATACCCGTTCAAAAGATACGAGGGGGGGAGAGGACTTTTGACTAGCACTGTATATGTAGATCAACACCTACGTTCTACCAATCATGTTGACGCTGTCAGCAACAAATTGAACAAATCTAAATATGCCATATCACGGATTAGGTCCTCAAAGCCAGTTGTTAAGTTTATTAACGGTGTATTATAGTCTTGTCTCAGTCATTTGTCCTATAACGTTATTTTGAGGGGGAATTCTGTAACCAGTGAAAGAATCTTCACAGCACAGAAGAGAATAATTCGCACTAGGTTTAAATTGTTTCCAAGGGAGTCGTGTGGGCCCCACTTCATTTTTCGCGAAATTCTAACATTTCCATGCTTGTATATTCACAAATGCTCATTGTACATAAAAAAAAACCACTCCAAATTGAAAACAAATTCACACTACCACAACTATCCTAGTAGGAATGGTAATCTTCTATATATCCCGAAACCATAGCACAATGAAGTTTGAACAATCCCCCACCTACAAGGATATCATATTCTACAACCACTTGCCTGAATCAATGAGGAAACTAGATAAAAATTTGTTCAAACGCAGACTGAAGTCATTTTTAACTTCCAAAGGCTATTATAGAATCGAGGAGTACATGTCAGACTGTCATTTGGATTGATCTGTTTGCGGAGGAATCGATATTTTTGAAATTTTATAATTTATATGTAATTTTTATAATGTATATTTATATGTATATGTGCTTGTAACCTAGATGTATATTTGTATCACTTAAGTTGAAATCCACATTCCTTGTATGTTCTATACTACACGACCTGTCCTATACATTTTTTTTTATGTCTGAATGGATCATAAAATTATTATTATTATTATTATAACAATTAACATTAAATTCCAGGGAAAAGCGGTATTTTGAAACGCAGTTGGAACCTGTGTCTTCGAATAGTTCAGTTGGTTAGAGCACATACTAGTAATCTAGAGGTCGCAGGCTCAATTCCTGCTCGAAGATAGTTTTTTTTCTGAAATTTAAAATTTGTCTGAAATGCCAAAATGTTCCTCCATTTATTATTATGATTTATAAATCTTGTCGTTTTTTCAGAGTTGGTTAGCTGCTGCACAAGAGGCCTTCCTCACATGGGGCTTGCTGGGAGCTGCGATTATGCAAATAGCATCACATAACAAACACAAACATTTGCTTCAAAGAGATTCTAGTCTTGTAGCTGTAATAACCTTCACTATTTTACTTTTAGTTGCTTTTTTGGCAAACACGTGTGTTCAGATACTAAAATTTCATGGATACAGTTATTTACCCAATTCGTTTGGTAAGTGCCAAATTGAATCATCTGAATTCGACCCGATAATTTCATGAGTAATTATGAGTCCATTATGGACTCCTTTATCGTTATTTCACACTAGTAGTATAGTGTTTCCAATCCCAATTGGACCGACATAAAAAGTTTCGTGAATAATTTCTCTTTCCAATTGCCGCCTTGACATAGGCGTCGGCATATTATTTACCAGTGGTATTTTTTAGTTACTTATTCTTACAATCATAGCAATTGATCACCCCATGTAAAAGTAGACACATGTTATCTCAACTGAATTTTATTATTTGTTTCGAAAGGTCTCCAGAAAGCCATATTGATAAAATTATTTTCAATGGATAAGTCCTAACCTTACCAACACACGGCACTGATTAAGGTAGTACCGCCACGAGACAGTTGAATTAGGAAATCATTAAAATTTGGCATACGTATTGTTTAACATGTGAACAATACCTCTATAAAATTTCAACAAGTTTCACCATTCCGAACCCGAGATATATATAATTGAAGTTGACTCAATTAACACGTAACATATGGACCATGCATAGGCAAACATCACGTTATTAATTCTACCGATAGTACTAAAATTAAGAAGTTTATGAAAAACGAGGAGGATATCACAGATATTGTGAAAAAAAAACAGAGTGATTGACCATTTAGTTTGACAGATATAATCAAAACTACTCTCGTTATTCAAAATAGTCCACGGGGAAGCGCACATTATTAATTCTACCGTTAGTACTAAAATTAAGAAGTTTATAAAAAATGAGGAGGAGCTAGAGCAGGATATCACAGATATTGTGAAAAAAAAAAATCTAGTTTTACAGATGTAATCAAAACTACTCTCGTTATTCAAAATAGTCCACGTGGAAGCGCACAGCCTAAAGGGGAGTCGTAGAGAAATGCGGATTGTGCCAGGGGACTTTTTAAAGAAAGATGGGGGACCATTTGAGGGTCTGAACGCGAAAAAAAAACTCCTTCTCCCAGTTGACCCCATCGATTTTAACGATACCCCCCTCCCCCTTCCCCCCAAAAAAAAGTTCAAAAAGATTACTACAAAATTTTTTTTTTTTTGGTGCGCTTTTCGGGGACATCAATTTTTTGAGTCGCCGACTTTCTATAACGAAGAAATATTCTAGAGTCGATTGGGGGGGCAAGTGCCCCACTTCAAAAATTTTCTTTTTCGCGTTTTAAATCGAAAAGTCCTTTGAAATATTTCGATTCCGTCGAAAATAATTTTCTAATTCAACTGTCTCGTGGCGGAACTACCTTAAGGAATATTGTGAACTGGAGAAATCATGCGGCTTCAGATAACAGGTGTCCAATCCAGCTAGCCGAGCTTTTATTCCTCAAATATATTTGATAGCGCCTTCACTAATAATATAGGCAACTAGTGCCTCACCACTTAACTTTTTTATGATTGTACCAGGAACGCTTTGAAAGTAAAAACAGTGGTAGTATATAAATTTCCCATTGGCTGGGCAGTGCATATGAACACTCCTCGTAGTGCTCTTATTTTTATTTCCGTTCCAATTGGGATTAGAATAACTATACCCCAGTCATTTGGTAGTTTTACCTGGGAAGTTTTTAGAGAATTTTGAAAATTGGTATTTTTTATAGATTTCGACGTGTTCTTTCGGAATGTTCACTTTGCCGCTCCCTGGAAAAATGGCGACAGATAACAGATTTTTGACAATATCTCAGTTTCAACTCATTTTACGCTGAGAGTAGTTATTTAATTAATCAACCAATAGAAAATTCAAAATTCGTACTTGGTGGCACTCGTACGCTCAAACTTTTATTTACAAAAAAAAAGTTAGAAAAATTTTTGGGCGCTATTTTTCCAATAAAGATACGAAGTGGCCTAGTAAAAATTCGGAAAAAGCACGTCGAAATCTATAATAATGCCAATTTTCAAAACTCCCGGAAAACTTTCC
Organism: Gonioctena quinquepunctata; assembly: GCA_018342105.1. Taxonomy (NCBI): domain Eukaryota; kingdom Metazoa; phylum Arthropoda; class Insecta; order Coleoptera; family Chrysomelidae; genus Gonioctena; species Gonioctena quinquepunctata. Next base: position 418,172 of record JAFIRS010000004.1, on the reverse strand, counting down.
AGGTAACCCCCGTTTTCAGCACCAAATGACTGAAGTAGAAACTATTTTCCAGTATTGATTAATCTTCAGCGGGAATCATCAATCTTGAAAATATCCAGAATATCTTATTCGATCCTTTAATAATTTTTTTCTAATTTTGACATTTAAAGTGACAGTTTTCAAAACTCGTTGACGTTATCAAATGTTTTACTTTTCATCACTAGTTACGAAATAGTATATTACATTACTAGTGTGAAAAATCACTTTCGCGCGAGTAATGTACGCTATTTTTCCTACGACCACCTATTTTATTACAACTCTGAGATTCAACAAGGTTTTACTTTCGATCATGTACCTACTATCACGAAATGTATATTTTTTGTGGTATTGTGTTGTGGAATTGTTTCAAAGCCTACTTAGCTTTTTAAATTTTCAAATAATGTACCCGCGTCTGGTTCTCTGGTTGCCTATCTTAGATACAGGTAGTTCGTATCAAAACAAACTACTGAAATAATTATAAATTAACAGTTCGAACTCTCGTTGCTATCCTTTGATTATATATAGTTTAAAAATAGCCAAATTTTGTTTTAATAAAATGAAAATACAAGAAATATCATAATTCTATTAATGTTAATCGACTTACGAGATATACATATCTCTGATAACGTTAATTTAAATCTGAATTAGCTCAGATGGAAGAGTATACGGTAGATGACCTCAAGGTTGTGGGTTCGATTCTCAGTGTCAACATTTTTTTTTTCTTCTTTTCTTTATTTTCTACAAATAATTAGTTTTTAGTCCAGTTTTTATGTAAATAATATCAATAAGGAAGAGCAATTGATAATTACATCTGTAAATCTTACAGGATTCATGGGTTTGACGGCTTATTGACAGCCGTGTGGAAAGTTACTCTCCGCACTAGTGCGGAAAGTACTTTCCGCACGCGTGAGAATAAAGGTCACTTTCCATGGGAGTAGAGAGTGCGATATGTGTTACTTTCCTATGTGGTCGTAGGAAAAGTAAATTTTTTTGCAACTGGTGGTGGAAAGTAAATTTCACCACCAGTTTCGAAAAATACAGGAATAAAATTTGTTATAATAAGTACTTTTTCACTGCACTAAAAAGTGAAAAATTATTTTAATATTCAATGACTATGCCAAAAAGCGTGGGGTGCTTTGTAGAAATCAATTAAAATAGTCCAAGATACCAGAGCCGGCAAACCTACGTCATTTTAGCAAAACTGAAATTTTGACTATGAGTGTAGTTGATATGGTATGCGTACTTGTTAGCGAAAGCGAGACTCTTTTACAGGTAGCAGGTACAAAAGTAAATAAAAAACGTTTTTACTTCCGTTTATGTATGGTAATGCGTTTGACAATTAACGTCGTCCGGTGGCCGAGCGGTCAAAGGCGCCAGACTAAGCTCTGGATCTCAAAAGTTAGCGTGGGTTCGAATCCCCACGCCTGACGATTTATTCTTATTTTTCACTTTGAAATTGAATTTTTTTCATTTTAATATTCATTGTCGTTGAATATTAAAATTATTTTTTAATTTTTAGTGCATTGAAAGCGTGTTCTTCAGTTTTTTTAAATATATATTTTTTATATTTCTAACTTGAAAAAGGATCACATTATATCAAAATTAGAAAAAATATTGTGTGAAACACCATTTTTCGTAACTCGCTTTCTTTTGCGGAACTCGCTCGCTCGTTCCGCAAAAATTCGCTCGCTCGTTCCGCAGAAATCCGCTCATTACGAAAACTAGTGCTTTTCCCAACTGGTTGCACAAATAACTATTCCACTGTTTTTCAGAACGGATGTCATCTTATTCGTTCTTGCGGCCAGTTAAAGATCCTCTTCCACCAAGTTTGGCGAGTACCCCTGTGAGAAACATGGTTCATACTTCGTTCATAGTAGGTGAAAGAGTTTTGAGGCCAGGGGTCGATGTAACATCCGAAAGTGGATACCAGGTAAAATATTTTTTTGTGACGGGAAGTTTGTCGATTCGAATTCAGATAGAAATGTGGACAAAACAAATCTGAAATTAATTTTTTTAGGTTCTGAGACTAGCAACGGAACTGGTACCGGCAACTTTCGCAGTGATGGGCGCAGACCAGTTATCCCCATTCTGGGCTATTCTCTTTTACTTCATACTGATAATGTTCGGGATTGCCCAGCAGCTCGCCATTTGGCACTGCGTCATCACAGGAATCATGGCGATCAAAGCAAAAGTTTTGAAGTCGTGGGAAACGACCATCACGTTTTTTAGCTGCGCTTGTGGATTCATACTGGGACTTCCGATGGCCACTGAGGTGAGTTATAATAGATTCATTCTTGATATATGTCAGTTGTTTCACGAAATTATATTCAAGGTATATCATATTTCGTTAATCACGTCTGTTATCAATTCCATCAGAGCTGCAACTACTAAATATATTTTTAAATTCATAAAATAGTCCAGTAAGCTAGGAAATGAAACTGATGAACATTTCTGCCAATTATTTACAAGAAATTGGTCACTTATAACACAACTGCCACTAGAAAAACGCCTTGACCAAGTCGTATATAGTTATTGAATTACTAAAAAATCTGTTGAAAAAAGATGACGAACGTTCGAGCCACAAATGAAATACTTTACTCTAGTATGCGCTTTACATAATTCATCCCATTTTGAACAGTGAAATGGCAATATTTGTCTGTTTTAGAAATAAAAAAGTAAAAGGGGATTTAAAGTAAAATTATTAATTTGTTTGATTAGGTAGGGACATGATGTGGAAAATCAATATAAAACCACTTTTATTACAGATATTGATCACTAAAAACAATAATACCGTTGAAAAAAACTATTTTCGCCATCAATTTTTCGTTAAAAATGACTTTAAAAATCCATTGGGACTCGGACCGGCCACATCCATCGTGTGGAAATGGCAGTCGAAACGTTTCCTGTTTGTGCAGGTGTGAAAGGTCAAAATATAAGACGAATCAATAGTAATGGGAATAATATAATTGAAATCAAGTGAATCAGGATATTTTATATATTTTTTTATGGGGAAAATAATTGTTCGTTTGTGATGGAACTATGCAAAAACAAATAAAAAATGGAGTTATTTTAAATATTCGTAGAGTGTAGTATATTTATATTTATTTATTCACGTAATTTTGGGAACTTTATTGCATTACTCTTTTTTTTACGCTGTCGTAAACCACCTGAAAATTTATCGAACTTGTCAGTAACTTTTGTAGCAACATTTTTTGAGCAGTAGATCTTTTTGTTTTCAGGTGGTTGTAAACATGCGATAGCTTTTTTAATGTGATTATATCGCCCGAAACGAAGAACTGTGCTATTGAAAATAAAGCCGTTTTATCTACAGTAGGAACAAATAAAAAATTCATAAAAGTCCTATCTGAATTCGATAATTCTGCTGTTGTTTCTGCGCCATTCACAAACGATGCGAAACAATAGTTTTTACGCGAATTTTTTGTGACAGCTCAGGAAAAACAAATTGATATGCAGTTTACCCGATGTTATTATAATATTAAAGAGCGTGAAATCATGTGTTTGCCCATTCATCAAATCTTGATAAAATACAAAAAAATGAATCAAACTTCTGCTGATGAATTTATAATTTTTTCGCGAGCACTGTTTTGACACAAAAATTGTTTGAATTAGCAGAACTTTGGAGTAGGTCTCAAAACGACTCTTCATTGTGGCATGAGTTGCGATATGGTCGAATTACAGCCTAAAATTTGCATCAAACTGCTCATTATATACTACTATCAGACATCTAAGAGACTCATTATGAAATCCGATACCGTAATCATGGCCTATTGTTCGAGGTGTGAAATTAGGGCTGGGGATTCCATATAAATTCTCATTGAAAATGTGGGGCAGAACATCTTTTTTTCCATTTTCTTGCAGTACCCGTTAATGAATACTGTATGTAGTTTTCCATATCATCCTTCAAAGTGAAATGATCCTCGCAGCAAAACATTGTGTTTTTGTTGGTATGTACTTGCAACGAGCAACACAAAACAACTTTTTTTTCCTTTCTTCTTCGAAAAGCACGCAAAAAATAATTTTTGTGGTGTTTATCTTGTTGAATTCTCACAACCAGGTACATAGCACAAATTATAACTCGTTTTTAGAGTGGGCATTTTGAAAATGACAGCATGCATATTGATAACGACGCGAACAATTAACACTTCGCAATATTAGCGGCAGCAACACGTGCTCGCTGCCTACTACAGAACAGTATTGTGACGTCACGCTGTCATGCTTAGCTTTAATACAATATCTCATAGAATCAATAATAATATTTTCAGACATTCCTAACTAATTTTATAGTATGTCTCTGAAAAACCATTCGAAACACGAATTGACAGATCTGGATGGGCCCCGAGTATAGAATCACAATCAACTGCGGACATAGTCTGGTATACAGACGGTTCAAAGACAGTTGAAGGAACGGGAGCAGGAATACATGGGGTAAGGCCAAGAAGGGATTACATAATACCACTCGGCAAATGCTCCACGACATTCCAAGCTGAAACACATGCTATCATGGTATGCATTCGAAGAATCTAGAAAGTGGTTATAGAAAAAAACACATCTACATTCTATCTCACTGTCAAAGTGCTATCAAAGCACTCAACTCTATACAGATGAAGTCTAAACTGGTCTGGGACTGCGTCCAGAACCTCATCGAGCTGGCAAAACCCAACAAGGTCACGTTGATGTGGGTGCCAGGTCATAGAGGCATTGAAGGCAACGTAAAAGCGGACCAGCTAGCTAGACAAGCATCTGGAACGCTATTCACAGGGCCAGAACCTGTACATGGGATTAGCAAAAACCGATGCAGGACCGTGGTCGACGAGTGGATAAAAAGAAGACACCAACAATATTGGGATCAAACTGTCGGGCGAATACACAGCAGAGGGCATCCAAACCGGACCCTGACGGCTGACCTTCTGAACCTGAACAAAACGAAGGCACGTATAATAATAGGTCTGTTGACTGGACACTGCGGCCTGAGAAAACACCTAAACACCATGGGAGTACGCAGGGAAACCGTGGAGTGTAGGCTATGTGATGAAGAGGGGGAAACAGCCTCTCATATTATCTCCGACTGTGACGCCCTAAGTAATAGGCGACACAGAACCTCTGGAGAGATCAGCCCGGAAACAGGCATGAATCCGAAGAACCTTATCAACAGGCTACTAAACCTAATCAAAGGCACGAACCTGTTTGAATGAGGAACCACTGACGACAGAGTGATTCAATAGACCCCAGCTGGTCGCATTGTCAAGGGAAGCTGAGTGCCAACCCTGTCTCTGGCTCGTCAGCTTTCAACCAACCAACCAACCATGTCTCAACAGATGAATCGCCTCAAGCGGCGACTTCACGCATAAGAAATTTCTCCCTTCACATCAAATTAGATCGTAACTACTTGCCGACAATCTCAAAGAAAGTAATAAATCAGATGAACATCAATTCGTGGGCAGCTATTGACACATGGCCATCCATATGTCACCGTCGGCTTTTCTGAAACCATAATAAGCGCGGTGATAGCGGAAGGAATGAAAGGAACTTGAGGGGTTACGTAAAATCAAGAGAAAATTAATGACCTATTACTTTAACATAGTATGTCGACTTTTTCGAATCAAAGGAGAGAAGGGAGTAGACTATTGATAACAATTTTCCCTAGGCCCTGTATATTGTTTCTTGTTTTTGGGACGAGACATTGAGATGACAGGAGGAGAGAAGTGATATATATATATATATATATATATATATATATATATATATATATATATACAGGGCTATTCAAATTCGTTTCTGTACATGGGGATCTCGTAAACGATAAGAGATAGAGTGTCGGTTAAATTGTGGCAAAGTTGCGTATTTTAGAGACCTATTCAATGATGTGAAAAAATCGAATTTAGCTCTTTTGGTTCTGGAGATATACAGGAAAAACCAAAAAATCCCAAATTATTTTTTTGCCTGTATCTTCTTTATTCGCAGACATATTGAAAATCTGTCCACATTCTATTGGCACTTGATGTGAGCTATCAGAATATGTTCATGAATCTTTTATACAGGGTGTCATCTGACTTGGGCCACCCCCATCTTTGAATTTTTAAATACGGACCTGTATTTTTTGTTGTAGTTTTTGGATCGTCGACGTTCACTTCATACTGAGAAATTAAATTAAATTTTATATTTCGGGAAGTTTCGGTAATATTTTATTATAATTGGGTGAATTATTCCCTTTTAAATTACGGCCCTGGAAATTAGTTGACTGAGTTAAATAAAAACACAATAGCAACTTTCACGTCTCCTCATGTACCATAGTGTTTTTAGAGAGTATTTTTTCATTTTTAGGTACCAATTCATATTTCTTCACATTTTCAATGCTCTTTGAGCGTTTTCTACAATGAACTTCGAATAGCAAAACTTTTATGATTATCTGAAACATATCTACAACAAAAATAGATTATACATATGTATTTTGATAAGCTGAAAAAGAAATTATAGCAATAATTACATACGAAACGAACACTATAATTGTAATAAAATTGAATATGTATTAATTTATCTACACAAAAAAATTAATTGCGCAATAAATGTTCGAATTGTAGTTCTTCTATTTCGAGACATTTTTGAACTCGTTTTTCATATTATTTATTGCCCTTAATACACTTCTTTGCTGCATTGTTGCGAAAGCATTCAAAATCCTCAATCTCAAGTCTTCCACATTTTCTTGCACCATAAGTGATTCTTGGAGATAGAAAGATCATAACACCACATTTTCGCTAGTTACTATAATACTTACCTATAAGTTGCTAATGTCTTTAGTTACCATGTTTAATACCGATGAAATCTCAGTAGACTATGAGAACAATTGTCGATAATATTTTGACATTTGTCATATTTGTTGTATATCTTTGAGTTTATTGGTGTAAAAATGATGTTTTCCGCTGAAGAAAAACGGGACATGGTGAAAATTTATTATGAAAACCATAGAAACAGTTATGCTACAGCCCAACGGTATATGGAAATTTATCCTGAAAGGCGTCAACCGCATGAAACTTTGTTCCAGAAATTAGACAAAACCTCAGCGAATTTGGATCATTCAATAAGCCTCGCAAAAGTTATGGTAACAGAACTCCAGCCGAAATAGAGGAAAGTATTGTTGAAAAAGTAAGTTTTTTTAAATTTTAATAAACTCTCAGTAATATCACTGAATTTTAGATTAATGAAAATTCATCGAAATCATCGGTACAAATTGCAGATGAATTGAATTTGCCACAAACGACAGTTTGGCGCACTCTCAGGAAGCATAATTTTAAATGTTACAAAATTAAAACGGTTCATAAATTACATCCAGGAGATCCCGAAAGAAGAACAAATTTCTGCAACTGGTTGCGTAGACAAATCGTAAGAGATGGGAATTTTTTGAATAACATCATTTGGACCGATGAGAGTCGTTTCACAAACTGCGGTGTATTCAATAGGAATAATGAACATGTCTGGTCTCAGACCAATGAAAATAATTTCAGAGAAGTTCGCCCTCAAGTGCGATTTGGATTTAATGTATGGGCAGGAATTTTTGATAATAAAATTCTTGGGCCATATATTTTCCAGGAGACATTGAATGGCGAACGTTATTTCGATTCTTAAGGACCACCTTCACTGAATACCTCGAAGATATTCCAATAGGTAGGTTGAATGGAATCTGGTTTCAACATGATGGAGCTCGTCCTCATTGTACAAGAGAGGTTAATCAGTTTCTGAATACCACATTCAACAACAGATGGATAGCAAATAATGGGCCAATAAGATGGCCTGCAAGATCACCAGATCTTACTATTTTGGACTATTTTCTATGGGGACATTAAAATAGGATTTACGCTGGCGGAGAGATAGAAAATATGGAAGACTTGAGATTGAGGATTTTGAATGCTTTCGCAACAATGCAGCAAAGAAGTGTATTAAGGGCAATAAATAATATGAAAAACGAGTTCAAAAATGTCTCGAAATGGAAGGACTCAATTCGAACATTTATTGCGCCATTAATTTTTGTATATAAATTACTATATTTCAATTTTCATTACAATTATAGTGTTCGTTTCGGATGTAATTATTGCTATCATTTCTTTTCAGCTTGACAAAATACATATGTATAATCTATTTTTGTTGTAGATATGTTTCAGATAATCATAAAAGGTTTTGCTATTCGAAGTTCATTGTAGAAAACGCTCAAAGAGCATTTGAAATGTGAAGAAATATGAATTGGTACCTAAAAATGAAAAAAATACCCTCGAAAAACACTATGGTACATGGGGAGACGTGAAAGTTGCTATTGTGTTTTTATTTAACTCAGTCAACCAATTTCCAGGGCCGTAATTTAAAAGGGAATAATTCACCGAATTATAATAAAATATTACCGAAACTTCCCGAAATATAAAATTAAATTAAATTTCTCAGTATGAAGTGAACGTCGACGATGCAAAAACTACAACAAAAAATACAGGTCCGTATTTAAAAATTCAAAAGGGGGTGGCCCAAGTCAGATGACACCCTGTATAAAAGATTCATGAACATATTCTGATAGCCCACATCAAGTGCCAATAGCAAAATGTGGACAGATTTTCAATATGCCTGCGAATAAAGAAGATACAGGCAAAAAAATAATTTGGGATTTTTTGGTTTTTCCTGTATATCTCCAGAACCAAAAGAGCTAAATTCGATTTTTTCACATCATTGAATAGGTCTCTAAAATACGCAACTTTGCCACAATTTAACCGACACTCTATCTCTTATCGTTTACGAGATCCCCATGTACAGAAACGAATTTGAATAGCCCTGTATATATATATATATTATATATATATATTTTGAGTTGAAGTATTTGCGTTATTGAAGTTTTCTCCGTACGTAACAGCTATTTCTTGAAACCCCAATAAGCCTTCCTGAGAGATATTGGTTCCGAATATGTCCAACACTATATATAAAGAAAGTTGAACATGATCAACTCCTATTATTCTCCATTCAAGTTCCGCGAGCGACTGAGTTTATAATTCAAAGAGAAATCTCACCTATATATTTTTTTACTCAATGTGGAACTAAGTGAAGAAAAATCCAGACCAGACCAGATCGAAATAGTACGAATTCAGACTAGACCAGTATCTCAAGTTTTTAAATAATGTAGTCAAAACTGATGCATCATGAAGCTCCTTCTCAGTGCTAAATATATATCCTAATTACCATGCAGTAATCCACCATATCGAGTCAGTTCTACAATTATGGGGATTAAAGTCATACATATCTATCAGTGAAACATTAATAAATCAAGTATAGTCACCACGTCCAAATCATAAAATCTATTTAAACTCAGGAGCAAAGAATCGAGAGAGATTCAAAGTGCGAACGTTAATATTCTAAACGGGATAAAACATCTTGAAAACCGAGAGATAAATGAAAATGTCTACGCGAATAATTCATAAAAGGTGTGCAAGTGGTTCCTTGAATTTATGAGTAACTACATTGTATAGTTTTATGTTTGTCCGTATTTCATTAAAAATTTTAGTTTAATCATTATGTTATACAGGGGTTCGCAATATGTCTTCATTGATAGTATAAATGATGAATATATAGAGTCAGAATATGGTTAATGATTAAAGATTCGAAGATTATCTTTTTATTTTGATTGACTTTATGTTTGTATGACCATGACTGTTTAGAAATATGTTTTATTATATTTATTCATTATTACACTTTCCAGTGCATTATTTCATCTGAATTCGAGAGGTAAAAACGGTCTGTGAATTTCAATTACAAATGAACAACCCACGTTCCACAATCTCACAGGGTGTAGAAGTATGCTGGAGCCGCTCTTAGTAATATTTTCTACGTTAATCATATTTTGATTATCAACACTCTATACAGGGTGTTCCAAATTAAGTCGGCACCATTGCCAACTCCGTTATTATTGATGCTACGATTTCGGTTAAATGGGCAAACTGGTAGCATTTTTAGTGGCCTTCTCGATGCCGAAAACAAACAAAAAATTGACAGTCGCGTTGTCATAATATTTCATAAAATGATATTTTTTCAATGGAACACCCTATATTTTTTCATCCATTTCGATTCGTAATAACATTCTCAACAACAAAGCTCATCTGACTTTTTTTCGTAAAGGTGAAAATGAGACAGTTGTATTAATAGGAAACATTTATAACAAACGGGTTTGATAAAGCCCTATAAAATATCGAGTAAATGTTCAAAAACACCGCCTTCTTGTTGAACACATATTTGGGCTCTTCTATTGACATTACTGTCTTATTTTGCTATTAGTAACAAAATATTGTCATTCGTATAAGTACAAAAAATGGGTGGTTGGACAATCATGAGGTTTTATTCGCCAAAACAAAGAAATTTTTTGTACTAGTGAAAGAAATAAATATTTCCACCTAAGTCGCTCATTTTTCACTTTAGGAAGAAAAGTGATATCAGCTTTGTTGTTGAGAATGTTATTACGAATCGAAATGGATGAAAAAATATAGGGTGTTCCATTGAAAAAAATATCATTTTATGAAATATGACAACGCGACTGTCAATTTTTTGTTTGTTTTCGGCATCGAGAAGGCCACTAAAAATGCTACCAGTTTGCCCATTTAACCGAAATAGTAGCATCAATAATAACGGAGTTGGCAATGGTGCCGACTTAATTTGGAACACCCTGTATAGCTAAGATTAATTCTCTCGAACAATCTCACTGGCTGATCAGTTGAAGGGTCTTTACTGATCCACAAAGTCCCCAGTCACAACATTTGGTGTTGCAGGAGTGGTGTGTTAATACATAACACCCTGTATACGGCCAGCCACGACATTTGGTTGGTAAGGTGTGGGGTATTTATTGATCCCCAACGTCCCAGCAGCCACAACAACGCTCTCTCCCCAAGGTCATGGAGGCGTTTTGAAACTCTGCGTTTTAAAAACGCTGTAGCATTCTCGAAAATTTTTTAAGAAACGTAGGAAAAAAAAATCATAATAAAGTCGTATGCGTAGATTCCAAATATTCCATAAAAAAGTTCATGTCCCTACCTAATTAGCTCAAAGTCTCTCCACCATTGATATCAAGATCATCCAATTGATTTTCTGTTTCAGATGGGTATTTATGTGGTATATTTTTTCGACTACACGATTGGAGGCATATGGTGGATGGTGATAGTGGTCCTCCTGCAAATATTAGCAGTATTCATGGTGCGAGGAAGACCGTACAGTGGGGATACAGTTGTGACAGCATTGTTCTATCAAAATAGCCATCCATGTCTTTCGAGTTGGGCACCAGCTTTGCTTTCATTCACTTGGAACGTTATTTTGCCAGTAGCTCTAATGGTAAGTTGAATATGAAGCTGGTCTCTGAGCGCGTTTATATTTTCGATTATTTTTCATGTCAGGGAAGCTTATTTTTGTATTGATTCATCAATGTTCAATTTTTTACTTATCTTGATTTCGAAATAATTTCTCATGTTCTGATAATAAGTCAAAATCTTGGAATATTTTTTATTCTGCAATTCAGTGGCGAACAGAGTCTTGAAACGGTATGTTTTGCGGATAAAGTCAAGTAAATAGCATATCTACAGATATCCGAAACTCACTTTCATTTGTAATCCAAACAGAGACTTATGAAACCACCTTCAATTGAATATTGAACACAGAGAAGCGTGACAAAATCACAGGTATTGCTAGAATCTAATATAGGAATATACTACACCAACCCTTCTCCAATTATCGTACTCCAGATTATTCTAAGAATCTTTTTAAAAATACATTTTTTCTTCAGTCTATTTCTTCCTGAACATCCATTACCGTCGTAACCCGCGTATCCTGAAGTTTGTTTTGACTGGCCAGCTTGTGTAGGGATCTCAAGCAGTTCCAAGCGAGTTTTGATTTTTTTTGTATGGAACTGATTGCTCCTATAGCAGCTTGGCTGTCGAAGTAGATGGCAATGGTCTTTTTCTTAATTTCTTGCTTCAATTAGCTCTCCCGCGCATGTTTACATAAACTCATTGAGATTCTTGTCTTCAGCTTGAGTATGGACATAGCTGCTCCTGCACCTTCTTCACCTTCCCAACTTGAATAATTATGTGTGTGAATTGCATCCCTAGTCGTGGCTTAATATTGTTAATGGAGTGTATCAGAATGTTTCAGGAAATGGATGTCCATTTTCTGGATAATATATCAAGATTTCCATCATTTCTTTCACTTGAACCGTGATATAGCGCTGGGAGTATCCACCTTGGTAATCATTGATGACCTGATGTGTTTGTAGAATCTTTTGGGGTTATCGCTTTGGATTACTTGGTTTTCATATTTTTTTCGCTCATATTCAATAAACATCCCGTTTAAATGTTTCTTTCAAATAACTTATTGAATATGAGCGAAAAAAATATAAAAACCAAATAATCCAAAGCGATAACCCCAAAAGTTTTTACAAATACATCAGGTCATCAATGATTACCAAGGTGGATACTCCCCAGCTTCGTAAATACATCAGTAGCATAACCAATAATAATCAAGGAGTTAGATAAATTTTTGCCAAAACTTTCCGGGAAGCATTCACACGTGGAACTCCCGGTACTTTACCTGCTATAAACCATCAACCAAGAAATTATGAAAGTCTTACTAACATATAATTTACCCCAGAAATTATGGATCTCAAGCTCCGATGCCTACACACTAATAAATCCCCGGGACCAGATAAACTAACACCTACATTTCCCAAGGAATGCTCATACTCACTGAGCTATCTACTATCCTTCATTATGATACACTCATTCGACACAGCTCCCCTCCCCAGGGACTAGAAGATGGCTGCAATCAAACCAATTTATAAGAAGCTAAAGTAATGGAATCAATAATAGCTGAATCTTTGAAAGAGTTCCTGTAATCTCATAGAATCATACTCGAGCAATAACATGACTTTATGAGTAACAAGTCCATATGTTCAAACGTGCTGCCTCAACGACTGGATATACCTGGATTTTAGTAAGGCTTTCGACAAGGTGCCAAAACGGCGACTAATTGCCAAAACTGAGAATGTTGCGATTCGCTGCACTGGATAACCTCCTTCTTAGAGAATAGAAAATACGTCAACGATGTCTGTTCTTAGCGTATTATTCAACATATTCACATCAGACCTTCAATACTTAATCACATGAAAGTTTGCTGTTTATGCCGATGACACCAAAGTGTATAATAACCCTTCACACCTCCGAGAACTCCAATGCGACCCCAACAATATAGACCAATGGTGTTTAGACTGGCTGTTACCTCTGAATATTGACAAATGTGTAGTGCTTCATATCGTTAAAAGCAACCCAAAGTTAAATTACATGATAAACGGCATCATTCTCAATGAAACGGACTCCCAATCTGACCTCGGTTTCATAGTGAACTCGGAGTTATCGTGGACAGAGCAAACTGTACAAGTGAAAGAAGCTAATCGTACTGTTTATCTCATAAACAAAGTGTTCAGCTCTCCAGACATCCAAACTCTTACTTAATTTTGTAATTCTGCTTGGTGTCCAATCTACCAACGCGATATTCATATCCTGGAAAACGTGCAGCGTCGTTTCACAAGAATTCCATTTGTTAGACTTCGCTTGATGAGCCTACCTGGGCTTTCCTCTCGGCGAGAAAGAGGGGACCTTATCCTGACCTACAATGCACTACACAATATCTCATCACCTATTCGCCATCTATTCACAATGAATGAGAACGAACAAATACGTGGGCGGGCATCCTCTTAAACTATACAGAGAACTTTGTAGAACGAGTCCGAGAATAAACTTCTTCCCCAACAGAGTGTTCCACCAATGGAACGCACTCCCCAGAGAAATTGTCATGGCACCATCAACGAATCATTTTGAAAACCTTCTTGACTCTTCCATTAACTGATATTGCTCTTATTGCAGTGTTTCTTGATATCTGCTGTACTTTTGAAATTGTTCACCTTTTATGTATTTTTAGGTATATATCATGTTTATTTCTGCTCTAAGAGTAAATGAAAAGAAGTAATCCTCTACTCTTAACCGTATGTAATAGTAATATGCAAAGATAATGGATATTTCCGAAGATAATGGATGTTTCTGATATTTTAGGTATTGTGCATCGCAACCTTCAAGAATGGTAGCTTCAGGGACGTGTTCATCTGGCATCATGCACCACATGTAACGTATTGGCCTTTGTGGGCCAGACAGTTGAGCTCAGTCATGCAGTTATTTCCTATCCTCTGTATTCCCCTCGTCGCTGTCATACAGAGCTATAGGTATTTGAACAATGGACCTAGTGATATTCTCGATGTGAGTATAACATCTTTCGATTAAATCGGGGTGTCGAGAGGTGCCTAGAGAACAATCATTATAGAAATCAAATTACTTATTCACATGACTTTGAAGAAAGTGGGCGCGTTTTTTAAATAAAATAAGTGTGTGTAACCTTAACTGGCGGTTGAAGTAAAAGTACTTTTTAAGAATTTGATAGTAGGTATATATTGATGATAAAATTTACAGTGAGCAACATAAAGCCATACAGTTATTTACATTGAACATTATAGTTAAACTAATTCAATTATTTGAATATGAAAAGGTTTATGAAAACCAAAATGAGAAACTGCTTTGCACATTTTCTAAACTTCTTGAGAAAACTGCATCAATTGATTGAAGTGGACAATAATTTATTGATTGCTGATCAATACATTTTATAATCTTTCATGCAGTTTTATTGAAAAACATTCAACTTCAATAGAGAGAACAATTTTTGTGTTATTTGAAAATATTATATGGTGTATCTGCTCATTGATATACCAAAAAAGGGAAAATTTTGTCTATGGAGGTCTCGGACAAAAACTGTATTGGGCGTTATTTTTGGTCAAAGTGAAAAAAATCAATACATTGGGTACACCACATTGTTGAAGTAAAACTTATTTCTGCAACTTCGACTATGAATTAATTATTCTTTAGGAGTCGAAGGATGTTTATTAAATGACTAATTGCCGAATTGTTTTTTACTGCCTGCTGAAGGAATACGAGGACCCATCAATTCATGTTAGTATCTGCTTTATCTTCGATTATTTCAAGTTCATGTTGTTGTATACAGGATGTAAACTAACTTCTTGCACTACCGCTAACCGTTTTAGTTCAAAAAATCAAATAAAAAAGTTTTTCTCTCGAAATATTTACGATAAGTCTTTAATAAGCCAGAAAATAGTGTATTACCTACTGAAACTCCGCTGTTTGTCTGGCTACTGCTGGATTACCAAGTTCCATAACCTCCAACTTCAATTTCTTAATCCATTTGAATGGGTTCGATTTTGCCTAAATTGAGAATAATATCCGATTGCCTTTCGACTAGAATCCGTGTCAAAACGCAGCCCAAATACTTTCAGAGGACAAACGAATATCATTTTTTCAGCGCTATCTTCGTCTATTGGAAACACTCATGCATTTCTTCAAATAAAATACCACACACACACACACAAACACGGAATCATGTTTTTATCGCACATGGACTGCCTTTGTTCGATATTTATCAATTTTCACATACATCTTTGACCAGTTTCGTGTTCACTGTTTAGTCCTTACGAAGTTGTAGTAGTAGTATTGGAGCGGACTATATAGAGGGTTATATTTCTCGTGAAATCAAAATCTTAGCGGCTAACCCAGCTTTCACCCTGTAGTGGTTTTATTTTATGCGTGAGAAGTTCATCGGCGACTAAACTAATCTCTCGAATAATTCTGATTGAGTAAGAATTCATACAAACATGACCCAGTTATAAAAACGCATTGATAAGATGTAATTAAAATGTATTGCAAAAATCAAAATTGGTAACTTACACTAACATTCGTAGAATAGAAATGAGAATTCTCTGCAAGCATGCACATATGGAATCAAAGCGAAATTATTGATTCAATTGCCAGATAATATCAATATAACCTCACTTGTAGATATCGATGATACCATGCTGAAAGATCTCGTCTGTACAGGCACTATAATTTCAGCGTTTATTCAGTTAATTATCAACCGCACTGACGTTATTGGTCTGAGTTCACTAAGTCCTTTATATATAGATTGAAAGGGCTTTTATCGTTTCCAGAGTTGTTGCTGACGTCATATTATTGAGTATTAACGAATCACACTGTGCCGTTTTTATTTGATGATATTAATTTATAGCACACTTGCGTTGAAACATAATGACTGGTTACTACGAAACCGAGTAAAGATTATTGCGAACCGATTTCACTCATCTGAACTTTTGAATAAGGCGAATTAACAACTGTTTGATTCGTTACATTTCTGACGGTATTTATTCACACATTCGTTTGTGATGCGAGCCTTAATGAATTCGAGTCGAGTAATGGTACTGATCTCACTTTGGAAAGACGGTTTCAGTTTGTTTCGTATACATCTGTTGTGGGTAATTCACTTAAATAGGGGCTTTCATCCCTAGTTGCTTTGTGGGAGAGCTCAAAGGGTTTTCCAAACGACTTCATATATTATTTTCACGACCTGATATTCTATTAGTGTTTGTAATTTCAAGTACCGGAAGAGCATTGCTACAAACGGTTAAAATGAATTCCATGTGTGGACTGTTTTCAATAAATAAAGTGAAAGTTTGTTTTATCCCCTCAAAGATCCCATTGATTCTGACATTTCCCGTGATACGTTATAATATTATTTATATAATGCGGTTTTCATCTTCCCAGTTCATTTTTATCTCTTAGACAGTGTCAACTCTTTATCAAATTCATGATTATTCTCAATTAGTATCCCACGCGATGGATTTTCTTAAATGGTGATATCACGAAATCTATTATTATATTTTACCTCCTAGACAGACATCTAGCTATACTTTGATTCCACACAAAATGTTTATATTTCTATCTATTCACAATTTGTTTTCCTATCAGCATTTCACAGGGCAGGCTCCACATTAGTTCATTTTGTACTCAACAGCTGTGTTTCCTTGACTAATATTAACTGCTTTAATTTTCTCCTTGTAAGTAGCACCAGCGCTACACCGGGACACGAAACACAGACACCAATCCGTACTTTTCAGGTCGTACCCGAAGTCTCGAAACAACACGACAAACCTTCATTTACCTTGTTCATTACACTTTTCCAGAATTGCAATGGAAAATATTTCAATTCTTCCAAACAAGGAGAAAAAAATCGAAAAACGCACGGAACAGCTTGGTATTCGATATTAAGAACACACTTCAGTAAAATGACATTTTGATATTTAAATTATCGTGTTTCGATTATAAGTTAATGACGGTTTTTGAACTTGATATTTATTTAAACTTAGGTAAACTGAAGTATTTTATTAAGTGTACTACATATGGAATTTGCGATATAACTGTTACTGATCGAAAATAGTTTGAGGCATATCAGACAAGAAAATGAAAAATAGAATTGAATTAAAAAATGTAGACCAACCAGGATTCGAACCTCTCGATTTCTAGTCGAACGGCACTACCGACTGTGAAATAGTTTGTGACATATCAGACGAAAAAATGAAAAATAAAATTGAACTAAAAAATGTGCCACAAACTATTTTCGATTCATATTTAACTATAGACGCTATCCACTACTTCATTATTTATATTTACTTGGCTGAGTCATGCACATTGAAATGTCGGGTGTGAAATTGTTCGATAATCCTATATGTGATTGACACTAGCTGGCAAAACCAATATAATTTCAATAGGTGTGCATGCGTGAATGACTAGAAATCGAGTGGTCCCAGGTTCGAATCCTGGTTGGTCCACATTTAATTCAATTCTATTTTTCATTTCCTTGTCTGATATGCCACAAACTATTTTCGAATAATATTCAATTACAGACGCTATCCTCCACTTCATTATTAACTGTTACCATACATTTGTCATGTCCGGTTATCGACCCGTTTACTTAAAGAAACTGTATTGAATTATTTTTGATATTTGTGGTGTGTTGTGTGTGGTTTTCGCTTCTACCAGTTCTGACTTCAACTAACAGTTTGGATATAACGGGGTTCGTTTGTTTTCTTTGAGTAAAATTCACCGCATTTCGAATTTGTATCCCTGGTAGCCTACAACAAATGTTAATAAGGATTCTTAGACTTTTTTGTACATTTATCAATCAATTAGTTCAAAATTCCACATATTTAAATGTTCATTGTATCGGGCGTGTTTTCTTAAAGGTTAAATAAGGTTAGGAGGACAGATGTTTCCAAAACTTGGTCTAATTTGAAAATATATATTTTTTTTCGAATTTATTTTTAACCACTGTTATTTGTAATACTTGAAATGGCATTAGACACCTGTTATTTACGGCAGTTCAACAGGTTAGTTCAGACCCTGTATATGGTTCCAAAAATTGTGGATGTATTTCAACGTTTATAAGACAAAACTGAATCAGATTTACATTTTCATTTAATTTTATTATAACCTGTTCTTTCGAATATTCCTTATTCTATCCTACCAGGCATCATGAAAACTGAAGATCACTCAAAAATTCTAAAAGGAAATACGCTTTTAGTTCCATTCTTGTAAGAACATCTATGATCACTTCTCATTAATGATCACTGTAGTCAATAATTACAACTAGCCTGTTATGCTGAAATGGGGCGAAAACAAACCCACCTCATCTCATGATTGATGTCTCTTGCGTATATCTAACATGTTCTGATTTCTTCAAGAGGATCCAGTTACTCTACCGGCCACCAATCGGGGAACACATGGATGAAGTGGCTGTCCAAGAAGCCGCAGCTGCCATACGTTCAGAAAATAATGCCGCTAACGCAGCTAGTGAAGATCCTCCTCCGAAATACACCCCACCACCATCCTATACAACCGCCACCGGAGCACGTATCGCCAAATTCCTGCGACAGAGCATAAGGAGAAGTGTTAGAAGAATCGCTAATGTGCTAGGGGAGGGGAGTAGCAGCAGACAGCGTGGTATCATCCCCAGCACCACGCCTACCAGCGTCCTCCCACCACCAGATTACAATGCTGTACTGGTCGAGATGAACAATAGGCCCGCCACCAATGACGTAGCTGTGTCTGTCACCGATGGCCCGAGCACTACTATAAGGTTATCCACCCTGGAACGACTAAGAAATTTACAAGGCACCTCTACTGCTCTAACAGCAGCTGAAGTCGCTTCTATCTTGAGGAGTAGTTTCAGAAGGAGTACTGTTACGTCAAGAAACAACGCGAGGAGGGCGAACTTCAATGAGAACATGGCCTCACTCAGTGCACAGAATCTGATTGACTCAGCTGCACCCATTGGTCAATTGTCTCTAGTCGTCGGCCATTCGCCGGGCGCTGATAGTGAAGTCAAATCTGTTAACAATAATACATCGTCTGTGATATAGAATAGGTATTGAAACGGTCTGAAGGAAGTACAAATTTGTTAACATTGGATCTCTTTGCTCCAGGTTGTGGACTGTAACATTCACTCATTCCTGAAGCGGGTACCGAAAACGAATTTTTGCTTTCCATCGACTGCCTAGTGAATATTAGTTAAACGATTGCTGTCCTTTACTGTGTAAAGAAAACATTCACATGTAATATTTTTCATAACGTTTATTTATACATATCCTTAATTTTGTACATAATTTAATTATTAGATATTCGAACTTCAACCAAACGACTCAATGACGATCCAAAAAAAATCACTAACTCCGAGTATTTTCTATATTTTTTCAATTTGAGAATGTTGATGGATGACTGATAATTCACTGATTCTCTGCTTAGAATAATATATTTCTCAAATAAAAAGTTGCTACTGAAATTATTTGCGTTTATTTTCCAAATTGCCATTCGAACATTGATATCCCAGCAAACATGAATGAGCGGCCGTTGCTGTTAACTGCGGTAAGATGTCAGCAGCGGCACACCGATGTCGGTAAATAATTGGAATGATATCAGTTTTGTCGCTCTGGCTGAACATACGCATATTTATTATGGATGTTTTGAATTCAGCCTGAAATTACCCGTTAAAGATTTGCGATAATCGCGCCGATGTCGTTTTGACACAGTATGTGGCATTACGCGCCGCACCGCTGCGACCTCTGTAATGAAAATGCAACATTGGCATAACTGAATATCATGTTGGCAGTTGGCCCTACTGCTGATTTTGTGTAGGATTGTAGGATGTCAAATCGATCGGGTATTTTCTATTTTATCTGGTCGTGGTATATGGTCATGAAAAATAATCACAGTAGCGAGAATTTTTTCAGATTTGTGTGTTGTCATTCTATCTATTCGGTGAAATATTTTTCCAGGCCAGTTTAAAATGCAATATCTGAGAAATATTGATGAGTATCTTGGAAACCATTTGAGATACAATAAAATCGGTTGAAATGGAGAAAAAGTCTGTTTAGGTAAATAGGAACAATCTGGCTCTACAGTTTCAGAAATCCTCTACAATTAGTGGCTTCTGAGAGTGAAAACATTGAATTGTATATATCTAGTTCATGAATCAGTCGATTCTGAATGTATGGTGAATTTATTGTGAATAATAATGACCTATCTTCATTGAAGTTTCACTGTTTTCGAAGATATAATGCTAGATTGTTCTTAAGCGCTTATATGGGCCATTTTGTTTTCATTGAAACCGTCTTCATGCTCATTGCCTTCCAAGATACCCTATACTTCCATGTACTGCATTTTAAATTGGACGCCCCTGTATATTTGCATAGATCATTGATGAAATCCCAACAGTGAAATGACGCGGTTGATTGGTAAGATACCCGCAATCGCACCATAATCTGTACCATGCAACATCAGTTCATCTTAACTCTGTCTATCCGCTGAAGTTTCGCTATGTAATAAAGCGGGTGGTAGTCTGGAGGCCTACTGATGGCCATCGCGACACGGGCTAGCCGGGCCGACGACGTATCGTGATTATGGCCCACTTATGTTGTCTATCGGCAGGTTTTGAAGTGCCTCTAGAGACCCACGCGTAACATGTTTGCTGGGATGTTCCCAATCGATTATTAATATGTTCTGATTTGATCAAAAATAAAGTTTGTCAGTTATGTATTCCATTCGTTCAGTGTTTCAGGGTAGTAATAAATTAAATAAAAAATATTGACATTTGTGTGATTGTATCTTGTAAAAAGACTGAATATCATCTATATCATAAAAATATTCTCCATCAAGAAATAACCTTAGTTCTTTTTTTAAGGCATCGATGTTATTTTTATCTTTGATACTTCAGGGCAGATGATTATGGAACTCTATACCCATATAGGATGGGTATACACCACTTTAGCAATAAATCCGCAATATTTTTATACGTAACCCTGCTAGCACCATATTCTATCAGAACGTTCATAAAGGAGAATAATTAAAAATGCTATCAAGAAATCCAAATTACCGAGCGTCGGGGGCGGTTTGGCGGCGGCAATATTTTTATTAGGCACTCTGCCACCTTCAAATTTCTTCAGAGGGAGAACAATGAGCGATGTGATCGACAAATCTGAGAAACTTTTACGACGATATTCTATAGGGGAGTATACTACGGTCTCAAGTGAAATGCTATCTCGGAAACTAAGCGAAATAAAGGTATAGTTGCTTTTGAGAAAATGTCTGTACTCTGTATCAATCATAAATTGAAATATCTCCAGAACCCTTTGACCTATCATCTTGAAACTTTGGCATTATGTTCCACAAAAAACAATATCCTGCCATTAAAATATGAAGGATATCAAAAATTTCCAAGATGGTTTTTCCGGGATTTTTCATCAAATTCCTTGTGACTCGACTATAGGTCTCATGGGTGATTCTTTCGATTTCATATTCTGTACCAGAATAGCTTGATAACCGCACAGGAAGCCTATCCGAAAGCGTGATCGAAAAATTCCAAATGAACTTTCCAGGGGGATTTTCCGAAATACATGGTCCGACTTAAATTAAAAAATCTCGCAAATTAACGGAAAATATTAAAATCTACGAAATGCGGTGTATACCTCTCGAATGGTGCTACAAGATATTTCAAATAATGTTTTTCTCACTCCACCGGAAAATCAAAAAACAATTGAAGATCTGAAAATTGAATCACGAAATTGTAACAACTTAATTTTTCTTGAAAACGACTGAAAATTTTGAAAACTCTCACGAAAGCCAATATATTTTTCTTGACAGTTCCTACAAAAATACTCCCGACATTTTTTCTCTGAATTGAATAGTACGGGAGATATAGCCGAAAAACGGTAAACATGAATATTTGACAATAATATTGGAAAAAATGACACAAGTTGAAACATTTCATTCATTCATACAGTTTCATATGAGTTCCATTAAAACCATATTTTTTAATGATTCAAAGTTAGGAAAAAAAAAACTCAATAATAAAAATACACATATTTGGTCGCAGTATATCTCTTTACTTATATATCGTCGTATACAGATCTTTGGTGCCCAATCATAGCTCAATACTAATTTGATATCACATTAAAACTACGCACTCCAACTGGAAAGGGCTGAAGGCCCCTTGCTATACGACGATATGCTATAGAGAAGTATACTTCGGTCTCAAGTGAAATGCCCTCTCGGAAACTAAGCGAAATAGAAGTATAGTTGCTTTTGCATCGAATTTTGAGCAACTTTGGTTTTGTATGTGGTCTGTCTGTATGTACTCAGTCATAAATTGAATATCTCCCCCAGCAAACATGTTAGGCGTGGGCCTTTAGAGGCACTTTAGAAACAGCCGACAGATAACATAAGCGGGCCATAATCATAATACGTCATCGGCCGGGTAGCCCGTGTCGCGACGGCCCTCTGTAGGCCTCCAGACTACCACCCGCTTTATTACATAGCGGGACTTCAGCGGATAGACAGAGTTAAGATGAACTGATATTGCATAGTACAGATTATGGTGCGATTGCGGGTATCCTACTAATCAACCAATTCCACTGTTGGGATTTCATCAATGATCTATACAAATATACAGGGACGTCCACTTCAAAATGCAGTACATGGAAGTATAGGGTATCTTGGAAGGCAATGAGCATAAATACGGTTTCAATGAAAACAAAATAGTCCATATAAGCGCCTAAGAACAATCCAGCATTATATCTTCGAAAACAATGAAGCT
The DNA here is from genome assembly GCA_018342105.1 of Gonioctena quinquepunctata. Taxonomy (NCBI): domain Eukaryota; kingdom Metazoa; phylum Arthropoda; class Insecta; order Coleoptera; family Chrysomelidae; genus Gonioctena; species Gonioctena quinquepunctata. The sequence goes on along the minus strand of JAFIRS010000004.1, from coordinate 395,039 downwards.
TCGATGAAGATAGGTCATTATTGCACATAATAAATTCACCAAACATTCAAAATCGACTGATTCATGGACTAGATATATACAATTCACTGTTTTCACTCTCTGAAGCCACTAATTCTAGAGGATTTCTGAAACTGTAGAGTCAGATTGTTCCTATTTACCTAAACAGACAACTTCTGCTCCATTTCAACCATTTTTATTGTATCTCAAATGGTTTCCAAGATACTCATCCATATTTCCCACATATTGCATTTTAAACTGGCCTGGAAAAATATTCCACCGAATAGAATGACAACACACAAATCTGAAAAAATGCTCGCCACTGTGCCTATTTTTCATGACCATATATCACAATGACCAATGACAAAATAGAAAATACCCGATTTGACATCCTACACGAAATAGATAGATAGATAGATAGATAGAAAGATAGATAGATAGATAGTTTATTTCACCACGTTACATAATAAAATGTTTGTAGCAAGTCAAAAAATAGCATAAAAGTAATAAAATAGCATAAAAGTAATAAAATAGTATAAAAGTAATGATCAGATTGAACAATTAAAATAGTATGAAATGATCAGATTAACAATGAAAATAGTATAAAAACAAGCAAGAAACACAAGTACAAAAATATAAAAACATAGATGACATTATAAACATTTAAAATGATCCACGTATTCTTTGACAGAATAGAAGCAAAAACTCAAAAGATAATTTTTTATTGTTTTTTTGAATTTGGACATACTAAGAATTTTAAAATTATCGGGAAGATAGTTGTAGAGGTTGAAATCCAGAGTATTCTTTTGTGATTTACTCAAACGATAGCGGTTTGTTCGAATTTTGTTACAATGTCTGGTATCATAGTCATGAAGGTCTGATTGCTTAATTAATGAAGTTGATTTTTTATCAATTTCTATGAGAACGTTGTACAAAAATAATGTGGGTAACGGCATTATTCTCAATTTCAAAAAAGAGGTTGACAATGATCTCTATAACCAGAATTTGTTATTAGTCTGATAGCTTTTTTCTGCAATTTAAAAATTTTTAAAGCCCCAGTTGAGTTGCCCCAGCACCATAGCTAATGTGAGAATGGAAGAGGGGAAGAGGGAGAAATCAGCAGTAGGGCCAACTGCGAACGTAATATTCAGTAATGCCAATGTTGCAGTTTCATTACAGAGGTCGCAGCGGTGCGGCGCGTAATGCCACATACTGTGTCAAAACGACATCGGCGCGATTATCGCAAATCTTTAACGGGTAATTTCTGGCTAAATTCAACACATCCGTAATAAATATGCGTATGTTCAGCCAAAGCGGCAAAACTGATATCATCCCAATTTTTTACCGACATTGGTGTGCTGCTGCCGACATCTTACCGCAGTTAACAGCAACGGCCCGGCCCGTCTATTTACCGCTCATTCATGTTTGCTGGGCCGAAACTCTTTGACGTATCGCCTTGAAACTTTGCCATTATGTTCCACAAAACACAATATCCTGTGCTTGAAAGAAGAAGGGAATCGGAAAATTCCAAGATAAGAATAAGTACCCAAACGATACGTAACAAGCTTCGCGAACGTCAGCTTCATGAAAAAGAACAGCTACAGTACCCTCATTAACCCCTGCGCATCGTAGAGCAAGAAGATTGTTTGCTGATGAACATGTGAATTGGAACTTGGAGCAGTGGGGCAACGTGCTGTTCACTGACGAATCCAGATTCTCTTTGAATTATATTGATGGACGAGTTCGAGTGTGAAGACGTCCAGGTGAACGTTTTTTAGACTGCACTGTGAAAGAAAGAGTTCCATTTGGTTTGGGGTGGGATAACTTTGATGGGCGCACTGAGCTGGTGATAATTCGTGAGGGGTCTATGGCGGCACGTAGGTACATAGATGATGTTTTAGAACCACATGTGGCACCATTCGCTGAAAACGAAGGTCTGAAATCATTCTGCCATAAGACAATGCCCCACTTCCGTCTCCGACGTGACAGCGAACACACGTTCAAAGTGTGTCTCGTGAGGGAACGTGGATGCCACGTGGGAGATGGGAAGTCAGCCGTTCGTTGTAACGTGCATATACAGAACTTTGTTTATGTGAGTGAAGTCTGCCGTTCCCCCCAACGTGCATATACCAAATTTTTTTTATGTATGTGCAGTTGGCCGTTCGTTGTAACGTGCATGCGAAAGAAAAAGCAAAAAGTGTTATAAAATTACAGTTGAATACAGAATTGCTTTAGGCAAGACACCTGTATTCAAACGTTATATGACCTGGCTTTAATGCACCAAGAAGGAGCAAATAGCCATACAATTTTGAAGAAGAAGACAATTCCCGCCCACACACCGCCAGAATAGTGATACCTCAAAGCCCAAAATATTGAGGTTATGGTTTGGCCCGCCCGCAGTCCAGACCTCAATCAAATTGAGCATGACTGGGATACTCTTGGGAAGCGATTGGTGGACCGTCACCCAATCCAGAACCTTCAACACGTTGAAGAAATCCTCTTGGATGAGTGGGAGCAGCTGGATCCTCAAATTATTCGGAATTTAATTGAAAGTATGCCCCTTCGTTGTGCAGAAGTTTTACGAGGTAGAGGTTTGGCCTATTTTTGAGAATGTTTTCGTTACACAATGAAAAGCATAACCGCACATTTCTGCATTTTTCTTTTTCCCTGTAAGCATCACGAGCAGAATACAGAAAATTGTTCTAATTTTTTAGAGTACTGTCCAATATATTTAAATAAAAAATAATTTTAACAAACTTGAATTGATCGCCTTCTCCAACCTCTGGGAAGTTCATAAAGTTTTGGCTACTTCCCAGTCTTGTCTAGGTTTGCTATTCTCTGTGTGCATTAAGCTGGAGGGGATAGATGAAACTATGGCAGCGTCCATGGTGGCAGAAGTAAGCACAAGCTGAAAACTTTCAGTTTCTGAAGCCTCCCCGTTTATTCACAAATCACTTGAAAATATTGTACCATCCTTCAGATGAATAAACATTATTATTATCGTAGTGGCAATGGTCATGATTGGGTAGTATAACAACATACATATAATAACAATGAGCCCTCGCTATTGCTGTGTAGTCGATTGCAAAAGTAGTACAAAAAATAGTACGTGTGAATTTTATACATTTCCAATGGCATCACATAAACTGTAGCAAACAGATAAGGTAGTGTTATTCCACGATATTTCAATCTCTAATTCCGTGACGTGAGGTTTTCATTCGATAAATATTTGAGATATTTTCCGTTTTCCATTTGATCGTCTACAAGTGGACAGTAAAAGTAATAGTCAAATTCCGTAGGACGGTGTTGAGCTGGTGAACTGCGAGTTTGGGAACGCCTGAACGGTGTTGTAAACTGATCAAATAGCCTTATGAACAGGGGACAGAGATACTTTTGATGTCTTTCCGAGTTGTCTATCATACATGGAATTCTATCAGGACAAAGTTCCTCGCAGAGGATTAATTGTGTTTTAATTTTCACGAACTGGTTTCGGTTACAAAAGCAATTGGCCTTGCATGGGAACTGATGTTAAATGTAATGCAGTTCAAGTACTAAGAGTAAACATCGTTTCTTGTACTGTATAAGCAATATGCAATATTTTGTTGAGAGTGTTAGAAAGTGTTGAACGTGTTAATATCATTTAGGGACCGAACAACGTTCTCACATCCTTGCAAGGGTAAAAGTGGAATCCCATATTCAGTAAAATTGTGAATCTCATTCCTATTCTGATTATATTATTTGATAATTTCATTGAATAGTTTTGCGTTGAATCTGATATTATTTAGTGGTTTCCCGTCAGGTTAAAGCTAGCCAGGGTTATATGGGTACTTTTTTTAATTTGTTAAACTACTTGGCTCCCTCACTCTTATGATATTCAAAATATCTATAACTTGACATGGATAACCTCCAAATGCGGTGAACTATCGTATCTATACAAATATTTTTTATCAATTACTTACTTTTTTCTTTGACAGAAAAAACTTTGATTCGTCTGGAACTAGTAGTGAGCACAAAATTGTTACATTGTGGTTGATTATTTAGAAATTGTTAGAAAAATTAAATTGTTACATATTGAGTATTGGAAAAAAAACAGGAAAACTTCAGCTATCGAGTCACTAGAGGGCATTACCAGTCTTGCACACAGGCTGCAGGAATAGGCAGGAATAGGCTGCATGATTTTCTGTTAGATTCATGTGGTGTGCTATCTGGAAAGTGCACCCTTAGTAGGAAAAGAACTTACTACTCATTTGATATGGTCTTGTGTAGTTTGGCTGCTGCCGGGCTTGGGTTGAGGAGGTTCAAGTGTTAGTACTATAATGACGCTACTGAAATTTCTCTTTTACTTGGGTGAATAGCGTTCTATAACATTGATGTGAATCTGACTTTGTCATTGTTCTGTATGGTCAGATTAATTGAAAAAATATGATAAATGAAAAAACCAAATAGAAATAATTTAATGAGTGCTAGACAGAATTCCCCGAATTTGTAGAAATTGCAACGTTGATCATATCACTTCCTAGAAAAAAATCTGTCGTTACTATATTGGACTGTTTTCCCCACTCATCCCTGAACCACTTGGTCGCTTTTCCATTGATGTCTCTGGCCAAGCTCCTTAGGTTGTGTCTTCTGAGAATTACATCACGCATTTGAGGTGTCAGTTCAGCCATGAGGGCCCACAGGGGATTGACTGAGCTCTCGCTGCTGTGTTCCTTTATTGATTCTTGTAGGTAGTCTTTGAGTACGGAAGGTTTTATAGTGTTGGCCCAATATTGTTTGATGGGATGCCAAAGCCAAGGATTATCTGAAATATTTTGAAATCATTCTTCCGATGTTCCTGCTTTCATAGTACATTAGCTATGAAGAAAAATAACAGTAGAATATATATATATATATATATATTCTACTATTGTTTTTCTGTATATCACTGTATATCACTGAAAAACGACCATTCTCACTGACATTGTAAGTAAGGTTACATTTGTATATTTATCAATTATACTATAGTATTTCCGTCTTTGTAGCTCCATGATGATGATAATATTCATTGTCGAAATATTGGAAATATAATGTTATAACACTTGCGTTTGCTGCTGTCCCAAAGAATTTCTCAGACTTTTTCCTAATTAGTCAGCAAAAGACTACCTCTCCTCTCCCAAGGTAACTTTTTTATTATTAAAGATAGAAAAACGAAATTTGGAGGTTGGGTATTAAAGTTCAATTTGAATTTTTTGACATATTTACTTGCTTTACCGTACTTACGGTTTGACCGGAAATGACCCCAACTTTCAATTTTTGAATGGGACATCCTATATATTTTTACTTATTTCGATCGAGAATGACATTCTGGATCCAACAACACCTCACTTGTCAATATTTGACAAATAAAGTCATTTTTATTCCAATTTTTATTTTTTGATCTAGAAAGCCATGGATCGTGTAAATCGCTTCATTCTTGATCAAGTAACATGGGAAAAATAGGACTTTGAGGCTTATGACTTCACAGTTTAGGCACATGGAATGTTATGGCTTTTAGGTTAAGTATCGATGAGCCGAACTGATGTCAAACGCTCATTTGTCCATTCACTTCCACCAAGAAAATATGAAGGAACATATGACCATATACCATCGTAACTACGTGAAGAGGACAGTTTTCGCATATTTTTAATTTTCCGGTCACTTCCGGTTTTACCGGAAATGGCTCCGGTTTTGAATTTATGAATGGAACACCCTGTATATTGAAACATTTTTGGATTTCTGAGACAATTCTGGATCAGAATGTGACATTTTCAAAAGTTTTTACGCCTCCTTCATTTTTTAGAGTCACTTTTAATATTGCATCTAGGTGGCCATGATCGGACGTAAAATAATCTGAGGACCTCAGGTGATGTCAGAAAATTACAATCGCAAACTTTTAGTGACTAGTATAATAGATAAGAATAAGACAAGTTGGCAAAATTACATTATCGTGTCTAACTATTATTTTTCAAATGGCGACCATTTTTTGACAAACACTTTCCGAAAAAAGCATTTTTTGACGAATCTAACGATATTAATTTATTTGCGATTGGATTAAAAATATGAACATAAATTAAATATTACTAAGGAAAATACTGGATAATAATCTATTTACTTTTGTCAAGTGTGCCATGGATAATAATTTATTTACTTTCACTGTAGTAAATTTTCAAAGTAAATTTCTCCTTATTCAAGACACATTTTAGTTCATTCAATTGTTTCTCTTAACACGTATCGTAACATTTGAGGCGTTATATTTCTAAATGCCCGTAGAATTATTTATTCTAAGATTTCAAAAGTGGCTGGAGCAGTTGCATAGTATACCTTTTCTTTAACATATCCTCAAATAAAGAAATCGAGCACAGTTAGATCCGGTGAATGGCCAGGCCACCGTACTGGAACATTAAGTAATTAAGAACTTATATCGTATTATAAGGGGATGCTCCATCTTGTTGGAAGTGAATTCGCCTTAAAACTGCTGAAGGTAGAGTATAAGGATGATCCTCGATTTCATTCTGAAGGAAACCTAAGTAACTACCACTGTTAACTGACCTTGAAACAATATTGGCCCAATTATTCTGTTTCCATCAACGATACCAGCCCAGACATTGACGCCAAACCTTTCTTGAAAATTACATGTTGATTTTGTTGGGCCCAGTACCGAGTATTTTGGTCATGGAACATACCATTATTTGTAAATCGTGATTCGTCGGAAAATAGAAGAATGTTGCTGAAATTTGGGTTAACTCTATGATTTTGAAGCAGCCAATCACAAAACACTACCCGTCTATCGCCATCGTCAGCATACAAATGTTGACGTAACTGATATTCAAATGCTCGATATCCGTGCTTTTTCAGTATTTTTCTTGCTGATTCGTGACTTATCTGCATATCTTCACTAAGTTCTCTCAAAGAAACCGTTTCATCAACCTCAACCATAGCGAGAACGATAATCTCAATCTCTTCATTGATGATAAACCTCTGTTCCGCCTTTCTATTTCCTTCTTGCCTAAAACGATTCTCAACAACGGAAAATACTGATGAGCTGGATGTTGACGATTGATACATCTCTGAGCATACAACTCAGCAACATTCCTTGAATTTCTATAACATTCTCCAAATAAAAATAACATATCCACTTTTTCACTTTCAATATACATTAGTTTCAAGAAAAATTAAACTGAAATTCAACGAAAACTAAGAGACTTTTACTGTCTGCTCATAAAGCTTATGGCACTGTCATTACATAAGTGAGTGTTTTCTTTTCCAAAGACGACTTGATAAAAATAATAGCAAAATATTATGCATCATGGCTATCCATTGCACACTTGACAAAAGTAAATAAATTATTATCCAGTATTTTCCTTAGTAATATTTAGTTTATGTTCTCATTTTAAATCCAATCGCAAATAAATTAGTATCGTTAGATTCGTCAAAAAATCCTTTTTTCGGAAAGTGCTTGTCAAAAAATGGTCGCAATTTGAAACCGGTGGAACCGGAAGTGAACGGAAAGTGCAAAGTATGCGAAAACTCTCCTCTCCATAGACCATTTACCTATACCAAATCTCATTTTGATACACCTAATATTCTAGGAGTTATGACTTGTCTAATAGATCCGTTGACACCCGGTATAACTCGGCATTTGAATAATGTAGAATGTTGAACTGATTATGTGGTGAATGTATACATTGCAGGCTGCCTGAGAATATATTCAATTTCAAAGTGAAGAAAACAACTAACCTTGTTATATCCAAACTGGTGATAAAGTCAGAACTAGTTGACTTCATACTCTGCTTTGAGGCCCTTAATTAATACAGTCACTCGTAAGAAATAAATGACAATAACAGTTTTGAAAATGGAAAAAATTGCCATTGAATATTGTTTTGAAAAATAATTTCACGACCATTGTAGTGATTCAGACATTCCGATCACGTGAACTGAACATCGTTGCCAAGGAAGATTCTCGCATGCACGGTTTGCAAAGCTGTCTACGAACGAAAGTTCGTTAGATTCTACCAGTGTTTTCTGATTGGCTGGTGAATGAAAGATGCTAATTAGCAACCAATCAGAAAACTGTTCGCGATCTGCAGGATCATTAATTTGAACATTATTGTCTTTGCTTTTGCTGGCCCTCAAAACTAAACACCGAGCTGTTCCGTGCGTATTTTGAAAAGTAGAAGACAAGATGAATCAGTCGTCGCATTTATGAATGAAGTGGTAAATTTCAATTCTGGTTGGATTCTGGAGTCGCCAATCACTGTGCTGGCGTTTTCGTACTGGAAATATAAATTATATTTTGAGAGATAAGCAAATTTTTTAAAAGACAGACATAAATGTTCAAATTAATTTTCGTGCACATCACTCACTGTTTTCTGATTAGTTGTTATTTGAGATATTTCATTCACCATCCAATCAGAAACACTAGGAGAATCTAACAAATTTTCGTTCGTAGACAGCTTTGTAAACCTGCATGCGGGAGTTTTGATTGGCAACAGTGTTCAGTTCACGTGTTCTGAATCACTAAACTACCCTGCTCAGGCAAAATCTGGAAAAAATATCTCTATACACCAATCTGGTCGGAATATTAAAACCTGACTTCTGTGATTTGTGAAGACTCATTAAGAGGATCAAACCCTATTCACATCACATCACATTTTATGTCCCATCTAGAAAATATTCACCGAAACTTAGGATCCCCATCGTTTTAATTTACCTGCAGTTACGGCGTTTTAGCTAAGGAGAGCAGTATAATGGTTGCGAAATTATTTTTGAATGTTTTTCCCTTTTCAATACTGTTTGTGTCGTTTGTTTCTCACGAGTGACTGATTATTATGATAAGTAAATATGGTCAAAATATAATCCGTTTATCAGCAACAATTCGTGAAAATTAGACGCGCAAAACACGGCTGATTAGTCCTCATCAAGAATCACCCTGTATTAGGTATATTTATATTGGTTGTAAATTCGAATTTTGGTGAATTGTTGCATATTGTTAGGAATCATCCGTGACATTTCTTCCAAATGTTTCTCGAGAAAATGTGTTGAAATTATTTTTACCTATGATTATCAAAATACATTATCAAAATACATTTAATCCGCGGACTCAACAAGAACATCAATGACGTCCACCATCACCTACAGACGAAAAAACCGGATATTCTGGCTCTAACAGAAACACAAGTAAACTCGTCCACCAACAAGGTCCATATGCTTTGTCCTGGTTACGAACTCCATTCTCGATTCAGGTTCAAAGGTGGAGTCTGCCTTTACGCTAAGGCTAACCTTTCATGCCAGCGTGAAGAGAGTTTGGAACCGAAAGACTTTGATGTGATGTGGTTCAAGCTATCTGATACCAAACTGACTAAGTTCCTCTGCTGCCTTTACCTATCACCTAATGAACCTTCATATAACGACCTCTTTGAGTTTTTATCACTCAAACTGGACTACATTCAGGAGAACCATCCAACAGCTGAAACCATAATCATGGGAGACTTTAATGTACATAACGCTGCCTGGCTCAAATTCTCTAACAAAACAGATGATGCGGGTCGTCAAGCCGAGGCCTTCGCCATCACTCATGGTCTAGAACAACTGGTCGAGCTACCAACCCGCATCCCTGATGTCAACAACCAGTCTGCCAATACACTAGATCTTTTCCTCACCACCAATCCTGATCCGTATAGAATAGAAGTTTGTGCCCCACTTGGAAACTCTGATCACACCCTCATCTCCACAACATGCTCTTTCCATTTACCATCGAGCTGCACAATACCACCCCGTCTCATGTGGCATTACAATTCGGCCGACTGGGAAGGTCTTCGTATGTTTTTTCTCAGCGTTTCCATGGAAGAGAGTTTGTTTCTCTTCAGTAGATCCATACACGATGTGCTGAGACAATTTCTGAAATCATCATGTTGGGGATGCCAGCCTGCATACGGAATCCCGAAAGAAGAACATCATCCGATAAGCCCTGGTTTAACAGAACCTGCTCTAGACGCTGTGGCTTCCAAACAGGCAGCATACCATCGATGGCTAAAAAATCCAGGCCCTGAGACCAGAGCAGCATATTTCGAGGCTAGAGGCATATGCAAAGAGACAATAGAATGCTCAAAGATGCCCACAATGCCAAAATAAGATCAAAACTTGCTGAATGTCCTAATGGATCCCGTTCATTTTGGTCTTTCGCCAAAGCTGTGGGAAGAAACTTCACTTCCAGCTCATTTCCTCCTCTAACCAAAGAAGATGGAACACTAGCAACGACTGCCCAGGAAAAGCCAATATCTTTGCGCACCTATTTGCTGGAAATTCCACTCTGGGTTCATCGGGAAAACAACCCCCGAACATTACACCTATTGACAGTCACATGCCCGAGATCACCTTTCGCCAACGTACTATCAGAAAGATTTTGCTGGGTCTCAACACCAACAAAGCCTGTGGATCTGACGGAATCCCGCCGATTGTTCTCAAGAAATGTGCCCCGAACTAACACCTGTTCTTTGCAAGTTGTTCAACCACTCTTACAATTTGGGGTATTTCCGTCCAATTGGAAAATTGCAAGAGTACAGCCAGTCCCTAAAAAAGGCAAAAGGCCCTACCTAGCAACTACAGACCTATCGCACTGCTATCTATTATTTCAAAGGTCATGGAAAAAGCCATCAACATCGAGCTCATGAAATATCTGGAAGACTCAGGAATTGTCAACGATAGGCAATATGGCTTCCGCCATCAGAGATCAACTGGTGACCTGCTCGCTTACGTCTCACATATATGGCAGCTATCTATTGAAAAGTATGGAGAAACTTTAGCTGTGGCATTAGATATCTCCAAGGCGTTCGATCGAGTTTGGCACCAGGGACTCCTCGCCAAGCTTCCGTCTTATGGCTTGCCCCCTCAGCTGTGTTCTCTGCTTGCTAGTTTTCTCTCAAACAGGTCTCTCCATGTAGTGGTCGATGGAGTTTCATCTGACACTCTACTCATAAATGCTGGTGTTCCGCAAGGATCTATTCTCGCACCAACACTATTTCTACTTCACATCAACGACCTGTTGAAAGCAACTTCATGTCCAGTACACAGCTTTGCCGATGATAGTACCCTCCATACCGCTTTCTCTTCCAGGGCCCCTATATCAGCCCGTGAAACCAGAAATGAACGAGGAAGAAATGTTAATAATATAAATATGGACTTAGCAACAATTCTCGAGTGGGGATCTAATAACTTGGTAGAATTCAATGCAAACAAAACACAAGCATGTCTTTTCTCTAAAAAAGCCGATCTCACTGTGCCTAACATAACTTTGTCAGGAGTAACCATACCACTGAAGTCATCCATATCGATGCTTGGTATTACTATCAGCAATAACCTTTCCTGGGAAAATCACGTGAGGTCCATTGCCAAAAGTGCATCCCAAAACTTGGTTTTTTGTTTCGTGCCAAGAGCTATTTCACCCCACTCAGCTGCTTATGATCTATAAGGCACAGATCCGACCTGTCCTGGAATACTGTTCCCATATTTGGAGCGCGGCACCTAAACATATCCTGAGGCTATTGGATTCTGTCCAAAAAAGGGCAATTCGTCTCGTCGGTGATGCCTCGCTTACAAACTCGCTCACTTGTCTGGAACACCGTAGAAAAGTTGGCGATTTGTCTCTATTTTATAGATATTTTCATGGGCGATGCTCTTCTGAAATATCAACAATCGTTCCTGCTTTGGCAGTCTCTTCGAGACTAACCCGTCAAGTTCAGTCATCACACCCCTTCGTGGTCACTTTGGAGACCTGCAGAACATCACTTTCCAAAGACTCGTTCATCCAACGAACAGCGAGGCTTTGGAACTCATTCCTAGGGAGGTGTTCCCCGAGGCATACAACCTCCAGAAATTTAAGAAGAACACCAACTCCTACCTTCTTTCCCTTGGTTCCCACGATGTTCTCTGAACATTACAGGATATCCCTTTTCGTGGGAACCAGAACATAAAAAAAAAAAAAAAATGTATTTAAAAATATTATTTTTTTCAGGACAATGATGTTGATACTGATATTTTGGTCCGAACCAGAAGCTCTTAAAATATACCCGAAAATTTCTGGAGAGTCAAATTCTCATCAAATTCTCGAATTGGTTTTTATTTGTAAATTGAAAAAATTCCCACCTTTTACAATATTTTTCTCTCCATATGAAATGATGAGATTTTTATTGGTCCTCCAAATTTCATTGAGAGTGGGTCCTTTTCCTGATTCCATGCCAGTTGATGGTAAGACGTGTTCTCCTAGTTCCTTGTATACTAAATCAATAAATTGTTTGTGTAAGCTTGTAGTAAAATTTGAGGGATACGGAAATCTGTGGAAATCTATGATGACAATATCTTTAGGAGACAGTTGCAGGAATTTCTTGATTTGTTGGAACAATGGTCCAACTTTAGTAACTCTGATGAAGTCATGATTGATGGTGAATCTGAAAAAATGCGCTATGAAAATAATAAATGATGATAATAAATGATTAATTCTTGACGCTCTGGGATGATAACCATCCACAATCTGAAAAAGAAATAGATCAGGGAATCTATGAATATTTTCAACACAGAGAAAATAGCTTTCGTAATATAGTTATCTAGTCACGTGATTAAAACAACATAACATAACAGGTGTTAGTTTTCACATTATGAAATGAAACTATGATTATACCCTGTATAAATATGCAAGATTCCAAATTGTGGGTTATCGCAGCAAATATGTAAACTTTTCGAAAATTATTCTCTCAAAGCCCTTCTACACATGTATAGATTCCCTGCTCCATTTAATTTTGTTTTCAGATTTTTGAAAGTTATTATCCCAAAAAACTGCCAAGGAAAATAACCTTCATACAATAAATTATTGAACAAATTTACAATAAGCAATCAACAGTCGAAAAAAAATCCTGATTCTATAGAGCGAAACATTTAATGAATTTGAATAACAATAAAATAATGTTGATAAAAAACGTTACGTGTAGGTGTTTTACTTTGATAAGGGGTGTATGTAGGTGAGGGGTAGTAAATGTGATTATAATTTTTCCATAATAAAAACGACTGATGATTTGAATTCAGAAAATAAAATTTAACGATTTGAAATGACGAAAAAGACTTATTTTTATTCGAGAATTGGCACTAGAGTTATAAGCACAACAGTTCATCATTACATTTAGATTGAGTGGAACATATTAATATCTGTTAAGATTGACATGAGGTTAAGACGTTACAGTTTCTTCCCAAAGTTTCATGTATAGGCTAAGACCACTAAGCTGGTTCAAAAAATGGAGCGTGGGTTCAAACCCAGCTCGGGCAGCTTTTTCATTTATTTTATCTTTCGAAATTGAAAAATGATTTGTTTAAGGCGAATATTCGTCCCTAAAAAAAATTCAGAAAATAAAAATAAATGATTTAATATGACCAACAATGATATTTAGGTATTCGCTTGGCAATTTAATTTTATAGGATGAATAATTTTGGGCCTGTATGAAAAAAGAAACTAAAATAGCATGTGTTATCAGGAGTAGAAGTAATCTTTCGTGTGGCGTAGAGAAGTCATCTAAATCTACTTCCAAGTCGATTAGCACATGAAATTTTTTGTCAGAACTTGAATTTAAAAAAAAGTGACCAACTCACCCATCAGTTTTATAGTACCCTATCCTGAAGTCTAAGTACCGTATTCCGAAAACTAGTTGGGTCCAAATATTCTATCTTGACACAAAACGTAAGCTTCGACCAACATTGAAACTCCAGAAAATGATCCAGAATTGTGCGTACCAGGAATGAACATTGAGCCTATCTCCATTTCACCGATAGATTTACTGAAAAAAAAAACAATTAGTCAAAGAAACTTGTTTTACTATTTTCCCAATTTTTCTTCATCTGCGTAAGTGATGCCGCCAAGACAAGAAATTATTTCCTCTTGTCTCATCTTGTTCTAGTCAAAAGGGTTTTTTTCTTGAAAAAAAAATAAAGAAAAGGCAAGAGTATAGGTCACTCTATACGAGACAATACAAAACAAGAGAAACAAAAAGAATGGGTTGTGTTCCCAAAGTCAGTTGAATGAGCTGAAAAAACCGAAAGGAACATAATATTATAGATATTAGTAGAGGGCAGTCTTGAGCAATAAGACGTTTTGCATGGTCTAAGAAATAAGCCCTCTTTTACAGATTTCTGTAATGCAGATTGATACGTATTAGTGTAAATCATTGGTGAGACGAAATATATATATTTATTCCATTTCAACGTTATCTGCTTAGCTATTTATTTATATATAGCAAACATACAGGATTAACCTAGTAACATGTTTCCTAACTAATACTAATACTTACTAACTGCTAAGTGATTCTATTCAAACGAAGATGTACACAGAGTGAGAAAATGAGATTTGCAGGAGAAAACAGAAAGAAAAAACAAAACAGAAACTTTGGAAACAAAGGATACAGTAAATAATGGGTATAAATTACTATTATAACGAATATTTCCATGTTTAAGTAACGATCGAGATGCCAGACAGTTCCTTTCTAAATCTATGAAGGGAAATGTCAAAGAAACCCAGTTTCAAGTCAACAGCATATTTGTTACACAAAGAAAGTATGTTACTGATGATATAAGTTTCTTTGGGAATATGGAATAGATATGGTTAATAGACCGCTAGATGGTGACACAAAATATTAGGTCATTTGTACCAGTATGGCGGTTCTTCAGGGGTCTAATTACGGAATGACAAAAAAAAATTGTGGTCATAGCGCTGGTACCGGCGGCCCAATCGCGTGGGCGTTAATCGAACGTGTCGGATAAATAACGAGTGTCGAACGATTTGTTCCACAAAAATGCTTGTATTTTCCGATAGTCGATAAAAAAAGAAGTAGGCGGTAGCGTAATGCCATACTTCTCCGGTGTGACTTACAGCCCGCCATACCGACGCGAATACATTGATTTAAAAAAAAAACAATTCAACCATTTGTACCAGGCTAATTTTTGCGCATCTAATCATCGTCGAGTAGCCATCCACGGAAATCACCTTGTCATACTTTTCCGACGGTTCCCAATGGCCGCCATACCACCACAAGGGAGTAAATTTTTTTTTTTTGCTAAACGATTTGTACCAGCCTAAAACTTTTTTCAACAGTTCCCTGTATGATCATAAATAGAAATCTGATCACGCCAAACCTGTGGGAGGTGGCGAATATGTACAATATTTTTTCAAAATTCTAAGATTTTATTCGTAATTCGAACGATTCGTACCAGTATGGCACTTATTTTTCCTGTAAGTTTGAGGTTTAACGAATATAAATATAAAATTTCAAACACCTAGGTGGCGGCAATCTTGTCTTATAACCAGATTTTATGTCGTATAATATTGTACGGCTACCGGTGCTCGATAGATTTCTCGAATTGTAGAGGTCTTGGCTCATCGTGTTCGTAAGACATAATGTATGGGAACGCATGTATACGGCAGCTGCTTGTCAGGCGACCCACAACTACATAGCAATAAGTACAGTGTAATTTTCCCAAAGCATAGTTATTTCTCAAGTTTGGAAAATTTGAAATGCCATACTGTTACAATTCATTCCAATTTTTTTTTCATATCTTGCTCGAGTGTAACAGACTTTCGCCCCATAGTTACAGTATGGGATACTTTTTTTTAGGTTGAATTTTATCCAAACTAACCGAATACGATGATGTCATACTGTAACGAATTATTTTATGTCTTGTACCTTGAAAACGTGTCGAAAAACCAAGTATGGCGCCACTTTTTCCCTCTACTAGAAGTATGGCAAATATAATAATGGTCACATTGTATCATATAATTTCCAAAAATCCAAATGCCATACTGGTACAAATCGTCAATTTTTTTTTTAACATCTTGG
Source organism: Gonioctena quinquepunctata (assembly GCA_018342105.1). Classification (NCBI taxonomy): domain Eukaryota; kingdom Metazoa; phylum Arthropoda; class Insecta; order Coleoptera; family Chrysomelidae; genus Gonioctena; species Gonioctena quinquepunctata. The sequence goes on along the minus strand of JAFIRS010000004.1, from coordinate 379,155 downwards.
CTTAAGTCCGACAGTCGTCCGCCCCATGGTTACAATCTGGAATCATTTTTTTTAGGTAGAATTACATTCAAACGAACAGAATACAATGATGTAAGAAATGATTTTACGTATTTTACAGTCGTATTTTCAAAACGTGTCGAACAAATAAGTTTTTCAAGTATGGCAGCACTTTTTCCCCCTACTGGACGCATGGAAAATATAATAACGGTCACATTTTATCAAATACTTTCCATAAATCCAAATGCAATACTGGTACAAATCGTTTTGCGGAAAAAAAAATACTCCTTTGCGGTGGTATGGTGGCCATTGGGAACCGTCGGAAAAGTATGGCAAAGTGATTTCCGTGAATGGCTACTCGACAATGATTGGCTGCGCAAAATTAGCCTGGTACAAATGGTTGAATTTTTTTTTTTAATTAATGTATTCTCGTCGGTATGGCGGGCTATAAGTCACAACGGAGATGTATGGCATTACGCTACCGCCTACTTCTTTTTTTATCGACTATCGAAAAATACAAGCATTTTTGTGAAACAAATCGTTCGACGCTCGTTATTTATCCGACACGTTCGATTAACGCCCACGCGATTGGGCCGCCGGTACCAGCGCTATGACCATCATTTTCTTTTTTGTCATTCCGTAATTGGACCCCTGAAGAACCGCCATACTGGTACAAATGACCTAATATTGTGTGTCACCATCTCTCGGTCTATAAGGGCGAAGTCCAGGAGCGGGGATCCGGAATTTTATTTGGGTCAGTATGTCTGTTGAGGAGCTTATACACAAATATCTACGATGTTCCAGCCGAACTATGTCAAATTCTTCTCGTATTGGTTGAACCGATTTGAGACCAAAATTAATTTTATGTTTTTTAAAATAGACCCATTCGATAAATTTGTTTTGAACACTTTCTAAGACCTTCATCATATTTTTTTTGAGGAGTATTCCATGCGGCTCCGAACGAGTATAAAATACTTGAGAGTTTCAGTGTTCGTGAAGTCATCAGTAGATCTTTCGAGAAAACCCAGCACCTTCATTGGTTCATTACAAATTTTATTGATATGATCATTGAATTTGAGATTGCTTTGAAATGCCACACCCAAATCTGTAAAGCCATTCACTCTGTAAATAGCAGTACCATCCCTTGTGTAGACAAAATCGTTCGGATTGGTACTTCTATTGTAGGTCATGATGATACAGTTATCCCTATTGAACAATAATTTGTTCGAGACTGACCAATCAATAATGAGGTCAATATCTTGTTGTAATACGAAATAATCATTGATGTAATTAATGCAACGAAAAATTCTGAAATCTTCGGCGTAAAGAAGAGAATTCGGAGATATATGGTCGGGTAGATCATTGATGAAAATCAAGAACCGTTTGTGAATCATGTACTTCAGGTATAAACAATAAATCTCCTGGGTTGCAGTGTACAGGGGATTGTCGAAGGTTTTACCACGGTAAATGTGTAGATATTAATAAACAAGATCTTAATAAATTTCTTATGCATGGAGTGCACTGGATATGCCCAAGATGTAGGGACGTGACAAATAATACGTCTGTCGTGATTGGAACCGAAAGCAATGATACTGATATGGAATCTGGACCTTCTTCAGTCACTATGATATTGAAAGATATCCAAGAAAATCTGCGATCTCAAAAAATCAGCACTTTCGAAACCGCTATGAATAGAATGAACGAGAAAATAGCGTCATTGGAAAAAGTGAACCGAGAAAATGTTAATTTGAAAATAGAAGTATCCCAACTACATACCAAAGTGGATCTCTTGGAGCAGCAGACTCGAGCGAATAACCTAGAATTACAAGGCGTGCCCTTTAAAGAAAATGAAAATCTGTTTGACATTATGCGTAAGATCGGTGAACACGTCAAGTGTCCTATTGCCGAGGCAGACATAGATACCGTGTATCGTGTTGCCCCCCATCCCTCGTCTGCTCAACAGATGAAACCCATCATAGTCAAACTATTAAACAAGCATAAAAGAGATTCGATTCTAGCTGCAACCAAAAGACTCAGGCATGAAAGCAATACTGCTGGTATTGCTATAGAAAACATATCAAAGAAGTTGTTCGTAAATGAACATCTCACCAGTAAGATAAAGTTGCTGCTGAAGAATACCAAGGAAGCCGCCAAAAGCAAGAAATTCAAATTTGTTTGGGTGAGAAATGGAAACATTTTAGTAAGGAAAGACGATAGATCGAAGGTGATTAGCATATGAAAGGAAGGTGATATCTTGAAACTACAGTAATTTCATCTTATGAACCCAACTAGATTCAGGAAGTTGTTTGTACCCATGGCTTTATCAGTATATTATCAGAATGTCCAAGGTTTAAAATCCAAGTTATCAACATTATATATTGGCACAACGCTCTGTGACTATGACATTGTGTGCTTTACTGAAACATGGCTCAACAATAATGTGCTTGATAGTGAAGTGTTTTCTGGAAATTACAATGTATATCGCAGAGATCGAGCATCCTCGGCCTGCTGCAAATTGGAAGGAGGTGGCACCTTGATTGCTGTCAATAACTCAATCAACAGTTACATACAAGAAGATTGGTCATTTGATGCAGAGGATATTTGGGTAACAGTAATAGCTGATGCAGGTGATAAAAAATCTATGAAATTTCATTTGTGCTGTGTATATATACCTCCATCTGATTATGTTGCTTTGAACTCCTTCTGCTCAAAATTGACAAATATTATAACTAGCAATCCAAATGACAATATCGTGATTTGTGGTGACTTTAATATTCCCTCTATACAATGGCATTTCGATGAAGTCAACAATATTTGTAGTCCTAGGAATTATACTGATATAAGTAGTAATTTGTTGATCGATACACTCTCTTTTGGAAATTTTACTCAACACAATCATTTTACTAATTCATGTGGAAACACACTTGACCTTGTCTTCAACAACTGTGGTTACTTACGAAGGTTACAATTATGCCAATCGCCTCTAGTTCGTGAAGATAAGTTTCATACTACCCTTGAATTCCTTCTGGAATTATCACATATAGACTCAACTCGAAATCTGGAAAAAATTTCCAATTAATAAGGCAAATTATCTTGAAACAATTTTTTATAAATTTCATGCCTGCAACTTCAATAAGGCAAATTATGACTTGATCAACAATATTTTGCCGAAATTGACATTAAAAACTGTTGATGAAACCACTGACCTTTTATACTCCAAGATCAATATAGCTATAGAGAAATTTGTTCCAAAAAATCCAAAAATCTGTAAAAAATTCCCTTGTTGGTTTTCTGTTAGCACCATCAAGGTTGTTAAAGAGAAGAATAAATATCACTCAAGATGGAAAAAATACCATAACGACATGGATTATCTCACCTTTGAAATCTTACGTGGACGTTCCAAATATTTGATGGAACTTGACTACAAAAATTACAGATTCATGTGAAAAAAATATATCATCCGATCCCAAACAATTCTGGCAATATGTAAAGACAAAGAAGAACTCCTCCAGTAGGATAACATCTGTAATTATTAACGATGATATTGTGACGGAAGGTCAAACTATTTGTGAAATATTTGCTGATCATTTCTTATCAGCTTTCAGTGAACCTTTGAAAAACCAAGGGAACAGGGTATCTTCTCGCCTCAATTCCCAAAATATAAGTAAATATTACATATCTGAAAACGTTATCAAAGCTAAAATACAATCTCTCCCGAATAAGGGCCCTGGCCCCGATGACCTTCCGACAAATTTCATTAAAATGTGTGCAGAGAGTTTGTCATTTCCTCTCTATCTTCTGTTTAACAAATCCTTAGATAAAGGGCATTTTCCAAACGCCTGGAAAAAAGCATTTGTTGTTCCAGTTCATGAATCTGGACAAAAACAGTTACCTCAAAATTATAGACCAGTGTCCAAATTATGTATATTAGCAAAATTGTTTGAAAGTATTATCTTTGAATATCTTTATCATGATGTCATGCACATTTTGAATATACAACAACATGGATTTGTCAGAAAGCGCTCTGTCGAAAAAAATTATTCGAATATACTGAATATATATTGAAAAGCTTGAATAGCCGAATTCAAGTGGATGCCGTTTATACCGACTTCAGCAAAGCTTTTGATAAGATCGATCATACATTGCTGGTACAAATGCTGGCTGATGTCGGTGTGACCGGCTCCCTATTGAATTGGTTTCAATCTTACGTGAGTAATCGTAAACAGGTTGTTTGTATTGGCAACTATCTTTCAAGATCAGTTAACATAACGTCGGGTGTACCTCAAGGTTCACATCTAGGTCCCCTACTATTTAACATTTATATAAATGACATTTCTGAATGTTTCAAATTTTCGTATTTTCTTATGTATGCTGATGATCTCAAGATATTTCATACAGTTTCACACTTGGACGATTGTAGGCTAATTCAAGAGGACCTTGACCGATTTTTAGAGTACTGCAGCAATAATTCCCTTTTTCTGAATCTCAACAGATGCCATCAGATGACTTTCAGTAGAAATTCCAACTTGATAATCAATAATTACACCATGCAGGATCATAATCTCCACACCTGTAGTGAGGTGAAGGATTTGGGAATTATCTTCGATTCGAAAATGACCTTTAATAAACATATTTCTTACATCTCTAAGAAAGCGAATAAAATGCTAGGTTTTATTTTAAGAACAACTTATCCTTTTAGAGATTATAATACCTTGCGTACTCTTTTTATGTCATACGTAAATAGTCTGCTAGGCTTTGCCTCAACTATTTGGAACCCCCACTATATAATTTACATGAAACAAATAGAAAGTATCCAGAACAAATTCATTTACTATATCAACAGAAAATATTTCGATAATACGCCACAAAATTACTTCGTAAATCAAAAGCTCAATTTGATCAGTCTTGCTGACAGAAGAGCTATCACCGACATCAAATTTTCTTTCAAAATGATAAATGGTCTCATTCATTCCCCATCCATCAATAACTTGATTTATTATAATATTCCACAATATTCCACTCGCCATTATAATTTGTTCCATACATCTATACCAAACACAAATTATTATTTGAATTCCCCTTTATTCCACAACCATTATAATTTGTACCATCGTCTAATTGATATCCTCAATATTTTTTAAATACATATAAAATATTACTACTGTATTGTATTGAATAGCAATATGACATATTTAGTAAGTATATATGTGAATACTGTTTCTGGGTTCGTCCTGTTTGTATTCCTGATTGTGAAAATAAATAAAAAAAAAAAGAGGACCCAAGTTGGACCACTGTGCCACCCCAGACTCTGCCAGAAAAGACTGTGACTCATTTCCTTGAAATGTAACGAATTGAACCCTATTAGACAGTATGATACTGAGAGATTTATGATAGTGTTGGTTGAGCCATATGATAGGAGCTTGGCTGGAAGAATGTCATGATTTACTTTGTTGAAAGCCTTGGCAAAGTCTGTATAGACTACATTTGGTGTCCCCTATTCAAGAGTACCTCTACTTTGTCCACCAAAGTACATGAGTTAGTTACAGTAGATTTGTTTTTACAAAACCCATGCTGGGATGGAGACAGTGAATTTTGTATATGCTTATAAATTTTGTCATAAATGATTAAAAAAAAGTTTAGCTTGGCAGTATAGAATAGAGATAGGTCTGTAATTTGAAACGATATTATTTTTCCCTTTTTTTGTAAATAGGCGTTAATTTTGTTCTTTTGCAAATATCGGGGAAAATACCTCTCCCGATAGACTCTTGGAATATTATCATAAGGGGGTAAAGTAATATACTCACTGCAGGCTTTGAATAGATAGCATGGTATTCCATCCGGACCAGTTAGTTATTTTGAATCTCGCGTAAGGAATATGGAATAAACCACTACTTCTTGTGTAGACATGATGGATATATATATATATATATATATATATATATATATATTTAGTGAAAAATTAAGTTTATTTTGGATTACATATACACATGTTTCGAATATAAAAATGCAAGGCAATGGCAGAATGTGATATTGAAGAAAAATTTCTTTACATGAGAATCTCTCAGATACCCTAGTTATACACCGGACAATACGTTTTCGAGCAATGAACACATTTTTGGACATTGTCATTGAATCACCCCAGAGACATACACCATACCTCAGTCTTGAGTCCACCTGAGCATGATACAATCTCAATAATTGATTTATTTCCAGCACAAAACGTAAATTCACAAACAAGTAGATCAAATAATTTTATTTTGGGACTAACTGTTCACAGTGAGCCCTCCAGTCCAAAAATTCATCAGAATAAATACCAAAAAATTTTATAGGGTCATGACTGCTCTGCATGATTTGATTATTGTAATCAAATCGAAGTCGAGAAATGATATTCTGGCGATGGTGAAATTGAAGAATTTTAGTCTTGTCAATATTGAAGAATAGATCGTTGTTATTGGAATCAGATGAAAGTGCAATTGAGTTGCTACATTTGTTATCCATAGAAACAGAACCAGGAGCAGACACAATCAAAGAAAAGTGATCTGCATATGCAGTATAGTCTAGTTCTCCGAGTACAGTCTCAATTTGATTGACATAGAATATGAATAAAATTGGTCCCAAAATAGACCCTTGAGAAACACCCATATCGATGGGAACTGACTCTGAGTCTATTTTCATTATTCCATCGTTATTCCGATACTGCAAGGAAACATATTGTTTCCGATTTTTCAGAAAAATGTTAGTAATTGCTCCGTAACGTTAGTCGTAGCTTATTCAGGGCATTTCTGGACGTGCCTTTAGTATATTTCGATCAAGTGGAAATGGCTTGGACGTATATTCCAGGTATCACCAATGATTTATAATAAGCATTTGGAAAACAAAGGGACAGGGGTAAGTAAACGAGCGGTTTTCCACTCTTAACTGCCCAAAGTAACCACAAAAAACTGCTTAATTGATGAATTCCCTAATGTTTGTCTGTGATCATGCTAACTATGCTGAAGGAAGAAAAAAAAGTGTTCCCGATTCGAAGGAATATGTTACGGATAGCGCTAAGACTGTAGCAACAATATAAATACCTTGAGTAAATACCTATTATCGCTCATCCATGTGGGCTCAATAGCAAGACATCTTGAATCTATCGTGGTGTAACCTCTCACAGATGCTATCCAATATGGAAAGCAATGCCGCCCGGGATCTGCTTTGGTAGAATTTGCGTCATACTCCCATCCTCCTGGAAGATATGGTTGCCCAAACTTGACAGAAGTTCTATAAAGACCGTTAGGGTATTCAGAGAATTTGATTGTCTTTATGATTTCATGATCTTCCTGAAATAAAAAACTCATTGATTTAGCCACTACGAATATGCCCATACGCTCCTTTCCAGGGGCCCTGTCTTATATCTTTGATAACGGTCTATATACAAGGAAAAACTGCTCACAGGTATAAATGAATGGCATTTCAATTGTGTTTCATTTGAGGTAAAATATTTTCCCAATAGTCTTTTATAAATGAAAAGATATAATTAGAAATATAGCAGTAAATTTGTTCATAATTAACTATATATTAATCCAAAGAAGAAGTATGTTGTGTCCTCCAAAAAGTTGCCATTATATGGACAAAAATTTATAAATTGATAATTATTATCACGGAATTTAACTTGCACGTTATGTTCTGCTTGTACATGGAGGCACATGTGTGAGGGGATTATGAAATTAGCTCCAGATCAATGCCTCCGGAAAGTTCTATCTGAAGAACGCACCAACGGTCTCGATCTGATCAAAAAGCCGACCGGTGGATACGCAGGAAACCAGAAGGAAAGCATACGTGTTCTCATCCAGTCACACTTTCCTGGGTCCGAGGTTGTTGAGACGGACTGCAGAATGCTCAGCTGGAAGAGCTTCAAATCTTTAAATCGGCCGGAAAGAACGGAATATTTTCATTTTCGGTCACATACCGAAGGCCTGGAGGGACGCTGCTGTGGTGTTCAGACCAAACACCAAAGACTGGGAAACGTCCAGCAGACGAACCAAAGTCTTATCGCCTCATCAGTTTCATCTCCTTTGTCCTGAAGATAAAGGACAAAATTATAGACTGTTATATAAGAAGTGAAATCCTCTTGGACAGACCGCTTCACAAAAAACAGTTCGCATATTACTCAGGCAAATCAACGATTGATGCTTTACCATACTCAGTTGAAAGCATTGAAAAGAAATACTTGGCCGAAGAAATGGCTTTTTGTGCATTCATAGATTTAGAGGGTGCTTTTGATAATACCTCACAACATCCGATCATTAGAGGAAAGGAATATAAACACCTCACTGATCAGATGGACGCTGAAAAGTAGAATCATTGTAGCTGCTCTCGGTGAGGAAATGATCAGAATGACAGCGAAAAAGGTTGTCCCCTGGAATTACGACTCAAAGTTGCGCCGATGACCTGGTCGTCACTATTAGGGGCGAACACGACGGGGTGATAACCAATCGCATGCAGAAGCTCAATATAATCAGAAGCTGGTGAGCAAAGGATGGACTAAATGTGAATACTAGTTTAACCTAATAATGATTATTTTCACTTCAATATACAGATAATATCTCATTTGAATTGAAAGATAAGTGCCATGTGAAGTGGAATGAATAGAAAAATCGAATTAAACGGTTTTCTTCACATAAAGGATTCAATATAAAATGGAACCAGAAAATGGTAGATCTCAGGTGAAAAAACAACTACTTTCCTGGCAAATACCACGCAGAACGTTGAATGATATTCACCTGAAAATCCATGCATACTTCCATATAATATCAATGGGCATTGAATGCAAATGTTTCTTTCTGATAAGCTCGATTATGTTCAATTTATGTCGTGTTCACCTAACAATCCGCATACCGGTTTCAAGCTTCTTGGCCCTCATCAGTACGGAGTAGTCAACCAGCCAAAGGTCCAAAGAACTCTGGCTGAAGTGAGACACAACGTAAACAAACCATCATCGAGCTTGTAACACCTATAGGTACGCCGGAAAAGATAAACTTTAACTGGCGGTACCTAGTGACAGAAAGAAACACTCCGAAAATCTCCCACCTCGATAGGTTTCTAAATAAAAGATTCCTTCTCAGTAGGAGTGGCAAGCCCGTCTAGCATATAGTGAAAGATAAGTACCATGTCAAGTGGAATGAATAGAAAAATCGAATTAAACGGTTTTCTTCACATAAAGGATTCAATATAAAATTGAACCAGAAAATGGTAGATCTCAGGTGAAAAACAACTACTTTCCTGGCAAATACCACGCAGAACGTTGAATGATATTCACCTGAAAATCCATGCATACTTCCATATAATATCAAATTTTCTATTCATTTGAATTGTTTACAAATTGTTTATATGTTGTTCACATTGTACATAAGTATATTGTCACTTTATTCATATTTCTCCATATTTCTTCATACTTGTTCATATTTATTCATATTTATCCACATTTACTCATATTTGTTCACATTTATTCATATTTGTTCATATTTATTCTATAATGCATCATTCATAATGTTTATCTTGTAAGTTATTTTAGCTCACTATTAGATTACTATTAGATTACCTGAAAAGAGGATACTCGTTGGATTTATCTGTTTGTATCCCTACTTTGTAATAAATAAATAATAAATAAATAAATAAATAAACAGTGCTGTTTCCATTCACGAAGACCCATGGTCACCTATGCCTCATTAGTACTCGGCACAAATCAAGCTGCAGAAAGTGCAACGTTTAGCCTGTTTGGGAATCACAGGGGCAATATTCACGTGCACCACTGCAGCATTAGAGGTGATGCTGAACCTTCTGCCACTGCACTTGTGTGTAATGGAGGAAGCGGCAAAAGTGCCTTCAGACTGCACCAGGCATCAAACTTGGATGCTGAAAATCTGATTCGACATCTGAGGACTCTGGAAAATATTCCGCTAGAATTCAGTGGGTTATGAAGTGGTTATGAACAACCACTATACACATCGTCTAGACTTGTTTAGACTGACTTGGGACAGCAAACTCTCCCTAAGGCAACTGGTTACGAACAACCAGGTTATTATGATGTGGGTGCCAGGTCACAAGGGAACCAAACGCAATGAGGAAATAGACAGCCTTGCCAGGGAAAGGCCAAACACTGAATTTTTTTGGTTCAGAACCCTTCTGTGGTGTTTCCAAAGCCCACATTGAGGAACAATTTCAGCGCTGGGAAGCTGACCGAAGTGAAACCCACTGGAATAAGATTCCAGGGCAAAAACAAACGAAAAGGTTCCAGCGCCAATCGCCAAAGGAAGCTAAATAGCTTCTCTCCCGCATGAATGTACAGGGTCTTGCTAACAAGGTGGATAGAATAAATTTATTTTTATCAGAGTTTGATATTAATATTTTCTACGTTTCTGAACATTGGTTGTCTAATTTGAAAATCTCCATAATTTTTCACTTGCATCGTTCTTCTGAAGAAAGTTACATGATAGGAGCGGACCTTGCATTGCTGATTATGGAGGACAATACTTGACACTACAAGAAAAAGTAAATAATACCAATCTGGTTACTGAAAGGATCGTGACTGATAGCGGTCTGCAGAATTTCATATCATCATTTGACAAAATCAGTTGGTCAAGATTCTTTGATGATAATCGCGATGTTAACAACATGGCAAATTGGTTAGTCGATACATACAAAAATATAGTGGATGATTGTTTTCCTATGAAGACACTTCATTCTAGTAACCGCCCACCTGTAAAATGGTTTAGTCAAGAATTAATCAACAAGAGGCATATTCTATCATCACTCAAAATTGTAGGCGATGTCGATATGGATCCCCTAAAGTGGTCTCTCTATAAAAACATGGAGAAAGATTACAATAAATCAGATGTTATAACTAAGAAAACGGCTTATGATTCATTTCTACTAAATTCAAAAAACATGAAAAGAGCAAGTTGGAAATTAGTAAATTTCGAATGCAATAAAAAATAAAATTCACTAACAGCAGAAGACTTTAACATGTTTTTCATCTTATCTCAACTAATAGTTCCGACTACTTAAAATCACTTCCTCCTATCAATTTTAACTTTTTTTATACAAGACGACCACTTATGAGGTTCGTCAAGTAATACATAAGCTAAAAAAATCTTCCTCAACAGATGTCTATGGTTCGAATAACACTTTTCTGAAAGAATCGGTAGACAGTTTACTAGAATCTCTAACACTCTTGATAAATGAATGTTTCATTCAGGGTGTATTTCCCAGTGCATTCAAAATTGCAAAAGTTATACCTTTGCACAAAAAAGATAATGTTCAGGAGGTTAACTATAATAGTTTCTAAAATCTATAACTATCTACCAAGTTTTCCTGAGTCTATAAAGCAATGTTAGATATAATTAAGTACTTCATTATACAAACTACCAAATACTAATAACATGTTCATTTTAAAATCCCTTCGATTGCTATAAAGTCATGTCAGGATTAGTGGACATTTTCAATGGAGAATGATTGCATGTCATATCTTATGCGAAAAAAAAAAAAGTTTTTTAGCAGAATATGCACAAAAATAGTTTAACGGTAGAAATATTTTTTTTTACTCTTTTGATTGTTGCATTCGAAAATGTTAAATTTCAATCAATAGTAATTATCTAGAACAGTAACTCTGTAAGAAACATACAGGTACTGAATCGATTATTTATAACGAAAACAAAAATTTTCAAAGAAACACTCTGAACTGATATACCTATGTCAATGATTCCTATACTATCTATTCTACTATCATTGAAAAACCAACAGTTCCAAGTTTTTCACTTTTGAGTGTTTTATGTGAAGGTGATTCACATCAACACTTCATTATTCAATATATAGCAAACGTATAGAATATAAATAAAATTGTTATTTCGAATTTCAGAAGGAATATCCAGGAATTTTCGTCCAAGAAAAAGTAGCTTCCTTAGTGAATTGGTTACAGAAGCAATGTAATAGATTCAGTCATACATATATATATATATATATATATATATATATATATATATATATATATAAAAGCAATTGTGTGTTGAAAAGATAATATTATTGATTTATTGAAATTGGGTGCAAAAACTAACAAACCTTTAATGACTTTTCTACTCACATCCGGGTCTTGTAGATTCTTACTGGAGAATACTATATACTCCGGGATTATATCTCCTTCATTACAATCAGTTATCCAGTTTAGTTCCAGAAAGGTATCCTTTAACGTAGATACTGTTAGATGGACTCGTCCACACTGAGAAGTGCCTGAAAATCGGTGATATAGAGTATGGAGCTGATTGTTGGACATTGTATTACAAGGAGAATGAGAAATATGAAAACAGCGTAGAGGTTGAATGGTAGGTTACGCAAATAGTTTAGTGAGAACGCTATGATGACTTTTGGCTAGTCTGTTCGAGGGAGCAAGAACATTCTTATACAGCTGAATTCTCCAAGGGATTTGGCTAAAACTTTTCGGAGAAAATGCAAGTACCTCCTTCCATTGAGAATTGCTTGGCGGAACTGGGGTCCTATCAAATAACTAACAATGATTTCGCGCCAAAGATTCACCCCTCTGGTTCGTCATCATGTTTCTTGAATCCAATGGGCAGCCATGCAGTGAATTCAGTCCTAGCTTCTAAAGATGGGAAGATATTAATAAAATAATTGATAAAAAACCTTTTTAAAGACAAGCTTTTATTAGCCGTGTACTAAAACGTAAAAATAAGTTTAAGTCATCGCTGACAATGATTTAATTATTTTTTGTTAAATTATTTGGTTTCAAAAAGCTTGTCGCGCGAAGTGTTCATGAAAGTAGGTACCAATTAATTTCATTGGACAATGATTGGTTGGCAAGTAACAACTTGCCGAAATATTAATTTTGATGCAGAGAAAGTTTTGTGCTCAGTGATCTCGTCTGGACTTTCTGATCACAGCGCCATTGAATTTACAATGCCTCTTAATGACTTAACAGAAAAAAGTATAAATATGGCAGACTTTATAGCAGCACAAACTACGGTAAGTTTTATCATAATTGTCTTGACCTCGATTGGGAAAATATTATGCTTCTTAGTGATCCCTTCCTTTCTTTCCACACTCAACTCATAGAAGTTTTCAATAAGTCTTTTCCCATTCAAAAAATCAAAATGAAACAAAAGAAACCATTGGATAACACAGGGAATATAAAACGTCCTCGAAGAATATGCGATCCTTACATTATATATTTTAATACCGCAAAATCTATAGAACATACTCGAACTAGCAAAAGAAAACCACTTCAAGAATAAAATAGATACATCAAAGAACAAAATGAAAGAAACATGGTCCATAATAAATGACTTGAGGGATGAACCTAAAAAAAATTATCGATTCAGAAATACCAATAAGTGCAAATGAACTGTTCGATTGCCAAAAACCAAGCAGAATAGACCCGTTAATACATCTTGAAGATTTTGAAAATGAAAATTATTTGATATTATATGATACAGATATTGAGGAATTGTTGGAGGTACTAAAAGAAATAAAAAATAAAAAATTGCGCTCAATACATTAGTCTCACTAATAAATCTATCGTTTCGTGAAGGTATATTTTGGTATTTTCTAAAAATGACCATAGTAATCCCATTGCACAAAGGCGGTAATCTAGACAATCCCTCAAATTTCAGACCAATATCCCTCATACCGACCCCGCAAAAATAATTGAAAAACAAAAAACAATTTGAAAATTTCAAAATAGAAATGATGCATTTTTTTCCTTTCTGCGTGAACTCTACTCTGATATAAATGACGGAGATATTGCCTCGGCAGTGTTCTGTAACGCCGAAAGCTTCGACTTCGTGGATCACGGAATACTTCTACGGAAGCTTCGCCATTATGGATGTAACTTTGAATTGGTTTGAGTCATACCTCACAGGGCGTAGTCAAATAGTAGAGACTAATGAAATTTCAAGGACCACTGAGATAGATTCGGGAGTGCCGCAAGGATCGGTTCTAGGACCAATTCTGTTTTTATTATACGTTAATGATCTATCCACTCTTAACATTTTTGGTGAACTAACATTATTTGCAGACGATACTACTATTTTGTGGAGGGGTAAGACCATTGAAGATCTAAACTGAAAAATATCTCGAGATATAAAAATTATCAAGTTTTGGTGTGATTCAAACCTTTTAGTATTTAATATCACAAAAACGAATATAATCTCCTTTAGATGTACTCTTCTAGATGTAACCTTTGAAAATGATATCATCGAGAATAAGGACTGTATCAGATTTCTGGGTTTGAATATAGATAAGAAATTAAAGTTCGATATACACATAAAACAATTGAGAAAAAAAAATTCTACCGATGCTATGCAATTAGAGTAATTTCTAGTGAGCTTGGAGTATCTACTTCTAAAACTGTATATTATGCTTTGATTGAATCTCATTTGAGGTATGGTATACCCTTCTGGGGAGTGTGTAGCTTAAATTCACTTGACTCGGTCCTCAAAATACAAAAAAGAGCAATTAGTAATATTTGTAAAATTGGACCACGTGATTCATGCAGGCAACATTTTACAGCTAAGAAGATACTGACCGTCGTTGCTCTTTTCATCTTGGAAACCGTCTGTCTTGTAAGGAAACATATTCTGAAATTTGAAATCATTTCTTCTTATTATTCCACACGACGAAGCTCTAGAAATAATTTGAAATTACCCCTACCTTCGTCCTCTCTAATCAAATATTCATTTATTCATAGCTGAGTTAAGATGTATAACCATTTGCCAATCGAAGTCGAAGATTCTAATGTAGTAATAGAGAGTTTTAGGAAAAATATAAAAAGACTACTGAGTACAAGACCGTATTATATTTTACAAGAACTTTTTGACGATAATCTGACAATGGAATACTTGTTTTGATTGTTTTACTTACTTATTTATTTTATAAACGTGCATTTCTGTGTATTTTCGTTCAATATTTTATATAATATTTTATTTATACATGTATTTGAAGCATTGTCAACAAGATTTTATCTTTGGACAATATAGTATATTTATTATTATATTAAATTATTGTCAGCGATGACTTAAACTTATTTTATATATTTTAGTAAACGGTTTAAATAAAGGTTTTTTAATAGTTATTTAATTCTTTGCTTTTCAGTTAGTTCGCCTCAATCTGTTAATTCCTAATAGAGCATCGTTATTACAAGGTCTCTTCTCTGTAAGTTTTGAGCTGAAAGAAATCATGATCTCTGACACCAAAAACTCCCACACACCAATTTTGAATTGAATCGGATCATGATCACAAAACTCGTCCCCCATCTTGGGGCCCCAATCATGAATTTATGAATTTCGCAAAAAAAATCATAATCTTCGGCCCCACCAATTTTGAATCGAACTGGACCATAATCACTCGTCTCCATTGGGGCCCCATCTCAAATTCATGAATTTTTACAAAAAATTCATAATCTCCGATCGAAAACCACCACTACCAATTTTGAATCGAATCGAAACATAATCACAAAACTCGTCCGCCCTCTTGGAGCCGCCATCTCGAATTTATAAATTTTGACAAAAAATTCATAATCTCCGACCCCGAAAACCCCCACATATTCCAGACTTGCCAAACGAAGTCGTGAATTTAACACAATGTATTGAACTGTTAACAGATGCAAGCCCATACTGTTCATTGTGGAATGAAAAGAAATTAAAATGATTCGTATACAAACATTTCCAAAAATTAGTTAACAATTGAAACGTTTTCTTCAACCGATGCGGTAAATTGGACAATGTGATTGATTTTCCCATAAAAATTCAAATCTGGACCAATATTCTGCTCAGGATGGAATGAATACTCTTTATTATATCTACGCCATATCTTATCATAGTGGCAGCATTTCCAACGGACACTATACGGCATATTGCAAACACCCTTATTCTAATTGTTGGCACCTCTTCGATGACTACCGTGTATTTTCTATGATTGATTCTCTCATCTACCATGAAACATGTGTCTTTTTCTATGAGAAAGTTGATGGTGTGAATTCTGATGGTGTTGTGGGTTTTAACGGGTTTTCCTCCAACTGAAACAGCAAATGCGCCATCACTTCGAGTCTCGGATTTCAATCAAGATTTTCATTTCGAAATTATTTTATATTTAACACTTCGATTTTGTATTATTAAATGAATTTTTATACCTATGTATTATTCAACTGAAAATAGAATATTTGATGCCTATTGTTCATAATAAAAAGGATAATCTGGAATCCGGTCCCTTCTTCAAAGTAACTGGATACCTTGGATGGATACAATTCGACCAGGAAGAAAGTATTGTATTGATTGAACTGAAGGTCTCAAATATCGTTGATTGTCAATTGTTAAATAAATGAGAATTCATAGTGAATTGAAATACCATGATAGCACTTTGTATGATATCAATAAATACTGTAGTTTCCCATTGCATGATTGTAATATAGCTATAAATAGAGCATCATAAATATTCAAACAAATCGGAATAGCGCGTCCTATGACACATGGATATTCAAATTTATTTCTAGATTTTCCAAACACCTAATGGCTTTTCAATTATTTCAAATGATGATGTTTGTTGCACCTGGAAAGCTACACAGAAGTAGAGTTGGAATATTGATAATTTGTTTTGCTGATTCTGTAAGCAATAGAACATATTTGATTGAAATTTTCATATATTTTTCAAGACGTTTTTGCTAATAGTATATTACAAAATATTCATAACGAAATTATACAAAAATCAATAAAGGAAATGATCTGATTGCTCTTCATATAACTCTGATCTAATTGGTTCTCTGTATGAAATTTCGGCCATTTGATTGGTTTAGAAATAATGAGGAAAATAGCCATTCAAAATAATTTCAAATATTTGGTGTTTGATTGATTTGTTGAAAATATGAACAGGATGTTCATAAAATCAGATGTGGAATCATCTGCGACTGGATATTATCAACTTCAAATGCTCGCAGAATGGCAGTATGTAAAACGAAAGATCAATGTTTGTGCTTAGTTCTTCAACACCGTAAAAAATTCAATATGTGAGAAATTCAAAAAAGTTTCACAACACAAACTGTTCCTCAATATACTACCCAGTATGCACTGAAAGTTGTACGTTCTCATGCTGAAAAAGTTTTCGATAATAATTTCATCGCCGAGAAAGTCATGTTTTAAGAGAAATACTCGAAACATTTCTCAACCATTCTTTTCTATGCCCCATCAACTCCTGATTGTCTTGATTATTATAGTTTATATAACGGAGACCTAAACCATTATAGTAGAATTTGGAACTATATCTTGGAGCTTCGGAAACATACACATTCACTGATACCAATCCTCGAAAAAACCCTAAATGAGTTTATCTAGTGTATTACGATTCCAAATGAAGTATTGAACATAACATTTTATATCCTCATTCAATCAAAGCTGAATTCCCAATTCCTTAGTATCAGGTTACTGGCCTTACACTTAGTTCAAGAGGTGGATCCCTCGTCCTTTCAACTTATTCAACTCTACTCTACTTTCCAAAGCTGCCATAACAGCAAACACACTTATCACTGCAGTCTGAAATATCAAAGTTTATTACCAAACTTGCTCTAATTGCATTCGGAAAGTGTCCTACGTTTCCGAAACAATATAAATCGAAGGTGAACTTGATATATTTCTATCCGTTATAGAAACGTCGAATCGTATGTTGTAAATGCCCATCCAAGATTTCGAAGTTTCGTAGTTGAAGTGAATCCTATCAGAAGTTTCCAAGATGGAAGAAAACTATTTGATTCAGAATTTTGCGCATAAGGATGAATTGGTTTTTTGTTATAAGAACGAAAATTATCCATAATCACAAAATATTTTCGAACCATATTTAAACTCATCAATTTCTCACGAGAGAGTACCAGTAAAAATCGAAGGAGTTTCGATGAATCGACTGTATCTGTCGTGTTGAAACTTCCAAAAATTATGAAGTTCTATAGAACTTACGGCAAGAGCCAAATTTTCAACTTTTCCATTGTGCCGTTCAGAAATTGTTGTTTAAAAAACGTCCATCGTCTTAATGAATTTAAAAGATTTTCACGAGGTCTTCAGGTGAATACAGTATTCACCTGAAGACGATTGCAGGTACAAGCAGTCGAAACGTCGTGAAATCGTTTTGAATCCATTAAGACGATGGACGTCCGAAAGGAGGGTAATCAAGTTACCACATCGTCTACAACCTTCAAACAAATGTTATTCATTTATTAGATAATATATCGAAATACCGAGTATTAAAGATCGACATGGATGGTAATACCCAAGATAGCAAAATCATTTTTATATCGAAATACATTCGTTTTCCAGACTTACATTTTTTATAATCAAAATATTTACTTTATATTTGATCTTCTCATGGAATATACAGTTGGACTGAAAATTCGTCAGTACAAATATTCTTAAGAATAAGAGCCTGTTTATTCTTAAGAATATTTGATTTAATAAAATAGTGTTTCTGTATGAAAATTATTTATCTTCTATATTTCACAATCAATTTGAATAAAACGAATGGAATCTTTACCATTATTGGACTTCTTGAATGAATATATTATGGCATTATCTCCTTAAATTAGCGGAATTCAATGAATAACAATTTTGACCCCATAGCGGACTTTACCGTTAGTTGAACTGATTTTCGCCATTCCACAATAAGCTAACTCATAACAAAAAACAAATGTATTCGAAAATCAGCTAGGAAGATTGAGGCACAATTTATTGTCGATTGCATGGTCCTACAAATGCCTCAATCATAAAACAAATTTGAAAATGTGCGTTGCAATAGAAGCATTTGAACAATCATAATAATATGATCCTCGAATTTGGTGATTTCAAGTTTTATACATTTGATGACATATGGAACGCTCAAGTGCCTAGATATATGGCAAATGGCATCCTAATAAAAATAATTGATTTCGTCAAATAATGACTAATAATAAGATATGTATAAAGTTCAATTTTGAATTAGAGAAATGTCAAAATTCGATGACACGTTCAATCGAACCTGACATACAAATTGTATGTTTTTCTCAAATTAGCTGTTTCATTAGATCCAAATTTAGAAAGAGAAAGACTGATGACGAGAAGATTAACACTAACGAAAGATCGTCTCATGAAAGGAGCATACATGGTAATTAGAAAGGAGCATACATGGTAATTAGAAGCGATTTTCTGTTCGTGTGTACATCTTAGAAAAAAACTTCTCAAGAAGCTTTATCAAGCTATTCCAGTATTGATATAAAAATTAAAGTTTAGGAATTTTTTACAATCTTTCAACAGCCTTCATTATGAAACTGCTGGATCGATCTGGCCCATCTTTGAACTTAGCCGAGGTATTAATAAAGAGTTAATTTAAAAACTCAAGAAACCCGACTGCGTAAAAAGTGTACTTTAAAAAAGATGCAAACAAGATGACCAGAAGATATTGTCAGAAAATTATGTTTTAAGAGGTTAACTATTCAACTTGTTACTGTGAACAATCTGACACAGTCGGAGGCATCATCTTTAATTTAACAATGAAGATATATTATTTCTGATTTCTAGTTCTGTGATTCCATGACAAAAAATTCACTTGTCATGTCAATCATCTTTCATTCTTGTCACATATTGGCCAGAAATATCGATTTCTAATAATTTGCAATCCACAATAATCCTGGACCAGGATGAATTTTAACATGTTTGTACTCTGAACTTATACAGTGGGGACGTAAAAAGTCCTCCCCCCGTTAACTTTTGAACGGAACAAGCTGTCGAGGTCGGGTAAAATTCATGTAAAAAGGTACCACTTTTACCACTTTTTGACATAAAAATGATTGTGGTCACGTGGTCTAGTGTCAAGAGGGCACCATCAATTTTTTTTTTAATGTAAAGGGGGGTCACGTGGCTCCTGCTTTTGAAGGCCTTCCGATTCTCTATCCAACACCGCTTTGTGAAAATCGGCCAAACCGTTTCAAACTGACAAGCGTTTGAAATTTGCTTCAAATATTTTACAAATAAATTAGTTTAACTATTAATTGCAGCAGAATTTCAACTCCGTTACTGATTCTAGTCGAAAAATTGATTTTTTGTTGTAAAAAAGGTTCGCATATTATTTGTACTTTAAAATGTGCTTTTTGTTTAATTTTTTTATACCTTAGTTATTTTGCTGGAGACTCCAAATAGCATTTCATTTCAATCTCAGTCTAATAGTGACGTTAATCATATCGATACTTCTGACAGTTGTCATAGGTTTCAGCATTTCTTTATAATTTTCAGATGCCTCGTTCTCGTCCTTTAGAAGAAAAAACCGATTTTACACTGAAGCTAGGCGTAATTACCATGAAGCAGAAAAAATATCTAATGAGTGCTTCCCAAATAATCCAATAACTCGTACCTACTTAAGGGAATTGGTTAGTAAATTTCTAAGGACTGGTTGCGTAACGAGGGAAAAAGGATGTGGAAGAAAATCTATTTCAGAAGAACAGCAAATCGACGTTGAAACGGGAAACATTGATAAGAAGTTCATCTTTCAGTCGCAGATGATTCCATATTTGATTCTATGAACATCCTGTTCATATTTTCAACAAATCAGTAAATCGACGTTCTGGCAGCTGTTATTAATAATTCGCAACAAACAATGAAAACGGTAGCCACGGCTTGTGACGTATCTACGACCACTGTGAAAAAATATCTTAAAAAACACAAATTTCACCCATATAAATTTAAAAATTTGCATCAATTAACAGAAGACGACCCGGATAGAAGACTGCAGTTTTGTGAGGTCATGTCTGACCGCATAACCCAAAATCCCGGTTACATTAACTCTATTTGTTTTAGAGATGAAAGTGCGTTTTATCTGAATGGAACAGTAAATAGACAGAATGTGCATAGGTCCAATATTTATGGCAGAAAATTTAACTGGGCATCTGTATTTGAATATGTTTCAAAATCAGATCCATCACAGTATTCAAGAAGTAGTTAGGGCAAACCCAAATGAATTTACCATGGATGTTACCTTTCAACAAGATGGTGCACCCCCTCACTACTACAGACCTGTCCGAGAATGGCTTAACGAGAATTTTCCGGGACGGTGGATAGGCCGACGTGGCCCCATTGAATGGCCAGCTAGGTCACCTGATATGTCACCTATGGCCTTTTTTCTGTGGGGGTACATAAAATCTAAGGTGTACGTCACGCATCCACAGTCACTCCAGGAACTTATGGACCGAATAACAGATGTGTGTTACAGTATTACCCCGGAAACATTTAATAACGTTCGGAATGAATTTCACAACCGACTTTTTTTCTATTAGGACGTGAACGGTAAACATTTCGAGCACTTGTTGAAATAGTTGCAATTGTTACTTGAAATTCTGTTGCAATTAAAAGTTATTTAGGTTTTTAATTTATTTGTAAAATATTTGAAGCAAATTTCAAACGCTTGTCAGTTTGAAACGGCTTGGCCGATTTTCACAAACAAAGCGGAGTTGGATGGAAAATCGGAAGGCCTTCAAAACCAGGTGCCACGTGACTCCCCTTTACATATTAAAAAAAAGTTGAAGGTGCCCTCTTGACACTAGACCACGTGACCACAATCATTTTTAGGCCAAAAAGTGGTAAAAGTGGTACCTTCTTACCTGAATTTTACTCGACCTCCACAGCTTGTTCCGTTCAAAAGTTAAGGGGGTGGGGGGGAAGGACTTTTTACGTCCTCACTGTATAATGTTTTATGCAGCAGATATACTTTTTACGGTTTCCTGTAAACTTGACGAGTAAGTAACCTCACTTTTTCAGTTCATAATTTTCAATTTGAAATCAAATATTTTTCTATTTCAAATTTTCAATGAGTACTTACTTTCATGTCTTAACAGTCGAAAGCGCTCTGCTATGTTTTTATAAATTAATCATTCTGCACGAAATACAAATTTATTTCTTCGAATAATGTAGAAAATGTATCTGAATTATATAAAAAAACATATTGGTGCACTATTTTTTTAAATCGATTTTGAATTTCTTCATTGTTAATCCTCTTTCAAAGATAAAAGTAGGTATTGTATATTTTGATTCCTGTGTATAAAGTCCCCGTATTAGATTAGATCCATAATTTCGCAAAATGATTGACTGATCACGGATAAAGTATGTATTAGTTTATATATTTATTGGTATTTATTCAATATCTGATTCCTGATGAAAAGTCTTTATTTTTGATCTATTTCATATATCGTGACAATGACAGTACTATCCTATTTTTAATTCAAACATCTACAGTATGACATAATAATAGTAATAACTATAATACAAGGTATGCATGTCTCTATGCTGGATGAATATGTATTGAAACCACTTTGTAAAAATATAACTTTGCGAGGATGAATATTTTGTGCTTCGCAAAATGATTTCAACATTACACTTTGAACTCAAACTGAAAACTTTTCTGATTTCTCTTTTTCGTGCAATAAATGTGAAGGTATATGCAACTGATGTGCCTCAATACCAAACTGTAGGAGACTGTGGAAGTATGCGTATTAAACAGTTTTTGCCACTTTTTCATTGGTGTTTGTTCTGCTTGTCCTTATAGCGACAATAGCTCTACTTAATTTATTATTCAGTTGTTGTATATGTTCTGACCAATTCAGTTTACTTTCGATCGTGAGACCTAGAAACTTCGAAGTGACGGAGGTATTCATTTCAGTTTCTTCTACATTGATGACCTAGTTTTGAGTGATTTTGTAGGGACTGCCTCT
Organism: Gonioctena quinquepunctata; assembly: GCA_018342105.1. Classification (NCBI taxonomy): domain Eukaryota; kingdom Metazoa; phylum Arthropoda; class Insecta; order Coleoptera; family Chrysomelidae; genus Gonioctena; species Gonioctena quinquepunctata. The sequence continues at coordinate 356,399 of JAFIRS010000004.1, read as the reverse complement.
GGCGAGTAGTTTGCGTCAACACATGTTCACCTCCTACGAGAGATGAAGATGGGTTGCGGAAACTTAGGTGGCTACCTCCAAGTGGTATCGCTGGATAACGGAGTTGACAAGGAAAATCCAGTGGGAATGACCAGAAATGGTCAAAACCTGCGGATCTCTAAGTCAATCTCAAACCAAATGCCACCACAACATGGCTTAATCCAAGGCGTTAAGCGACCCGTGCCGAGGGATGGATGATACCTGAGCCAGTCAGGTATCACAACGGAGCCTCTGGGATACATGGCGACCTCCCAGAGTAATCTGCCTTACACCTGCGCAGGGGGCACCGCAGGTGTGGACGACCCTTTCCCCTACACTCGTGGGAACGAAATGGAAACCACACAGAAAAACAACCCTGGGGAACTTCCAGTTGAAGAAGACCCAACACCGATAGCGGGTATGGAAGTCGAGGAGATTCCAGTTGAATCACACTTGGCACCAGAAACCGTAAACCCAACCGAGGAGGGATATAGCAGATGGTCGAACACCTACTGAGAAACTCCCGGAAACAGAGTGGATTCCAAAGCCATTTGGTAAAATGGAAACCAAAAAGATTCTTCAGCTCATCAAAACCCAGGACATGGGGATAGATACTGAAGAATGGCTTGTCATCAAGAGACAAGAGGAGGCCTCGGGTCTAACTCTTGTCTTTCAATCTTCGACTGTGACGCCCTAAGTAGTAGGCGACACAGAACCTTGGAGAGATTAGCCCGGAAACAGGCATGAATCCGAAGAACCTTATCAACAGGCTTCTAAACCTAATTAAAGGCACAAACCTGTCTGAATGAGGAACCACTGACGACAGAGTAATACAATAGACCCCAGCTGGTCGCAGTGTCAAGGGAAGCTAAGTGCCAACCCTGTCTCTGGCTCGTCAGCTTCCAACCAACCAACCAACCAACCAGGGACTGCCTGAGCGGCTTTATTTTTTGATTACGTTAAGGAATAATTTGTTAGGGGGTGAACCAATTGATAATACCATATAAAGTTTCCTGTGTTAGGACTAACAGAGTTTGCACATGGAAGTGAAGAATAATTATTTTTGTAACATCAGCAAATAGTGAAAATGATACCATGCGAAAGTTACATACAATATCTTTGACGTAGACGAGAAATAACGTGGGAAAGTATGGAGCCATGTGGGTCTCCTCTTTTCACAAGCTTTTATTTAACTTGCTTCGTTCGTATGTCATTATTTTCGGTTCAAAATTTGTAATCTATTTTTGGAGCACATGCCGACATCCGATTGAGTTGAAATGTGGCAGGTGTTAGAAAAAAAACAAAATGGTGGCACCAAGATGGTGGACGAGTTTTTTGATTATGGTACAATTTGATTGAAAATTGGTATGTTGGGGTTTTCGGGGACGGATATTGTGAATTTTATGTCCAAATTCAAAAATTCAAGATGGCGGCTCCAAGATGGCGGACAAGTTTTGTGATTATGATCCGATTCGATTCAAAATTGGTGTGTGAGGGTTTCCGGGGTCGGAGATTATTGATGTTTTGTCAAAATTCATAAATTCAAGATGGCGGACGAGTTTTGTGATTATGATCCGATTCTATTCAAAATTTGTATGTAGGGGTTTTCGGAGTCGGAGATTAGGAATTTTTCATCAGAATTTATAAATTCAAGATGGAGGACGAGTTCTGTAATTATGGCCCGATTTGATTCAAAAATGTTTGTCAAAATTTATGAAATTGAAATGGCTGCTCATGGAATTTTTGTTTAGAAGAAAAAACAAAATGGCATTCCAAGATGGCATACGATATTTAGATCTATGGCTGCACCAATGTAGCCGAAGATCTCTGTGTTTATGGTCCGATTCTATTAAAAATTGGTATGTGGGGGTTTTCGGGGTCGGAGATTAGGAATTTCTTATCAAAATTCAAAAATTCAAGATGGAAGACGAGTTTTGTAATTACGACCCGATTCGATTCAATATTGGTATGTCGGGGTTTTTGGGGTAGGAGGTTATGAATTTAGTCGAAGATTATTGATTCTTAGTTGACATTCATAAATTGAAGATGGTAACTCCAAGATGACGGATGAGTTAATCTTCAAATGGTCTTCTCATTGAAGGACTAAATAGCTCAGAACGTACAGGAATAAAGGGCCTCATAACAAAAATGCATACATTTAGGCGTACTTGAGTACTAAAAAGAACCAACAAAATAATTGATGAAAAACCTTCTTAAAGACAAGCTTTTATTCAAATGCACTGAAAAGCTTTTGAATCTATAGCTCGCGGAATAACCTACGTCACACATCCGAAGCAATTAGTGCATTTGAATAAGAGCTTGTCTTTGAAAAGGTTTTTTAATAATTATTTTTTATATTTGCTGTTTTGAGTATGAGTTATCGATTACATTAGCTTCAATTTTAACTCGCATTCGTCATTCCAAAAGTTTCTTAAAGCTCGGTAAAAGTTATATCTCTAATTTACTTCTCTTTTCCAGAATTGGTATAACTATTGAAATTTTGAACGAGGCAGGAAAGATTTCAGTGAAAATGGACAAGTTGGATAACAATCTTAGAGGTTTTGTTGATGAATTGCCTTTATCTTTGATGAGTGTCATTTAAATTTCATAGAAACCAGTTGATTTTTTTTGGTTTCTAATATGAAGACTCATCTTAGGTTATAAAAATTATAAATTCCAGCCATTCATCATGTATATCCATGTGGAAAAACAATTAGATGAAAACAAGAAATGAGATTATCTGTCAGTGTCCTGGTCAGCAATGGAACAGTTTGATTAAACAACCAATGAGGTTATCATTTTCTTGAATTTCCTTGAAATTTAAGCAGATACAACAATATTTTTATTGTGAAATATAGATAATTTTTTGAACAAACAATCACTTATTGCTGTGAGTACATATGTTCATTTATCCAATGTATCTTATTCATTATTTTTGTTCTTGTTATTCGAATATAAACATATTAGTATTATAACAAGCGGAAAGGGCTTGTTCCTGTGATATAATTGCAATTTATCAAAATAATCCTCGCCACAGTTTTTTCTGGATTGTATGTACCGAGATATAGGAATTACCTACTCCTTATCATAGTTGGCTATAGAAAAAAAAGTTAAATGTAAAAGTTTCGTGGTTATGACTGAATTTTGATAAAATGCTATCAAAAATACAGTATCGTGCAAATTTCGGGGTATTTTTGTTTAATGGGATACCCTTATGTTATTGAATTTCTGGAATGAATTTTTTTTCCCTGATTTCAAAAATATACCGTATGTTACCACTATCTTATACCGTTTTTTGAGTTTTTAAACGTCGAATAACTTAGACCAGTTATTACTGTAAATATCTTACCTATGAAAGTCAACATTTTTAAAGTAAGCTATGAAAATGACAACTATATATTTTGTTCGTTTAGGGACATTTCTTTAATGGAATAATCAAAATGGTGAGGAAGAATAAGTTCAAATATATACTTGTCATATACAAAATAATTCAAAATGAACATCAGCCAAAAGTGATAAGGGTGTTGTAAACCAAATTTCCAATACCTTGAAATTACATTGAAAGTAATATTTTCAAAGTAATATACCTCAATTTCAGTAAAACATGTAGTTCATATGAAAATTTCCAGGAAGAACTGCTTCATTTGAGGGTAGAACCTATCCATATTATATTCGTTGAATAATTTGACAACATTTTATATTGAAATATCATTAAAGTTCTTCAAAAGGATTTCAAATAATGAAGCCGAAAATCTAATTGGTGAAAATATTTCCCAAAATCAATTATGACATTATGTTATTCAAATTTCCTATATAAATCTTTTTTGTCTGTTTTTGTATAAATATTTGAACTTTTTCTTCCATCATTTTGATTATTCCGTTGAAGAAATGTCACTAACCACACATAATATGGTTGTTTAAAAATGTTAACGTTCATAGGATATGTATTTACAGTAACAACGAGTCTAAGTTATTCGACGTTTAATAAAACAAAAACGGTATATAGTATATTTTTGAAATCAGGAAAAAAAGATCATTCCAAACATTCAATAATATACAGGGTATCCCATTTACAAAAAAGTTATTTTTTTATCCCTTGAAATCTGCATGCTACTGTATTTTTGATAGCATTTTATAAAAATTTCGTCATAACCATAAAACTTTTACATTTGAATTTTTTTCTATAGGCAATATTAACGATGATAAGGGGTGGGTAATTTATAGGGAATATCTCGGTACAATTCCACTCTCAAGTTGGTGCCCATGATTGCCCGAAGCAAAGGCACTAAGCGTGGACGAGCCGATGGCGACAGAACTAGACTAGACGATGTCAAGAGTGAGTGTTCAGACGTTGAAGACGCTTCAAATTCATTATTTTCATAGTTAGTTTGTGTCGATTGGTTCATCAAAGAAAATAGTCGCAACCAGCGGGTTTATTTTTCAATTACAATTTCTACATGGTCCTTCGAGCCGGATTTCTCATCCAACGTATCGGTATTGATGGATTACAAAAGATGACATCTGTTCAGAAATTCAAAAATATCACGATCGAATAATTAATTTGAAATTTGGAATCGGTATTGAAGTTTGCAATTGCATATTTTTTGTGGTGTCATGTTTTAAAAAAAAATATTTTTAAAGTGGTACTGTACTGACAAATTTGAAACATTCTTATATTCTTTTCGAATCCAGAATACGAACAACGCAGTAACATATCATGGCAAATTTAGTAATTTGACCACTTTGGATCAGATGACTGATGATTTTTTTACTTCCAGGGGTAGAAAATAAAAGCAAAAATTGACAGCATTACAACTTCATGAACAAAAGAGTATCCTTTCATGTATTTCTTCAATCTTATAAATATCATTATATATATTCACTGCATTGATATTAAAATATTTATAATGCCAAACAGGACCGTGTTCATTATGAGGAGGTTTATTTTGTGATGAACAGACCATAGTGACGATAATATCAAAGAAATTATTATTGAAGAAAATATGTGTGTGGTGCTTAAGCTGGGAAAAATTTCTGGGGAATATGTTTCTTGTGTGAATTCAGTAAATAACAACGACGAATTCAAAATGGAAATAAATCTTTTGTATTTCTTGAAAGGGATAATTTTTCTCTTGTTGATCGTCACACGATAATTCAGATTACGATCCAATCCGCAGCCAACGAAATAAATGATGAATAATGTTTTGAGTCATTCAAAGACATACATTAGAGGAGAGAAAATGTATTGACTACTTTTACATGTTATAATACATCTGTAGCAGGTCACTTACGTAGAAGTAAAAGTGCATGACTAGGTCTTAAAATAACACAGAAATAAGAAAAAACAAAAAATAAAATAGGAAGGTTCACTCAGACAAAGTCATTGTAAACGTACAGAGGTCGATATAAAAAATTGACATGACGAACACATCAAAAACCTAGAGATAGGGAGTTTATCTCAGATCATCATTGCTAAACTGATGGGTTGAAAAGTCATTCTCCGAGTAAAAACAGTTCTTCGAAAGACAAGTTTTCACTACCCGTTTGAAATCGTGAAAGTTCATATTTCTTATTTCGATAGGCAATTCATTGTATAGACTTACATTCAATGAACTTTTCTGTGAAACAGAAAGTCTATATCTTAACGTTCCCAAGAGGTTTCCTGATCTTGTTAGGTGTTGAAGCGTGTCCCATTGTAGAGCAAAATCTGATCTGTTTTGGTGTATTTCAAGCAGAGTGTATATGTAAGCGGTGGGAAGAGGCATGATCTGGATATCAATAAAACGAGCATGGCAGTGGTCTCTGTAACCCGCCCCTGATGTTATTCGAATAACTTTGTAAAACAAAAATGCTATGTGAATGGGCGGAATTTCCCCACAAGACAATTCCATATGACAGGTGAACAGTCCAAAATTCCTGGATCTGAGAGTATCTGCACCAACAAGGTTTTTCAATCTGCGAATCAAGAACGTGACAATTTATTCGACCTGTAACTGCTGAGTTTGAAGATATAATGAGACTCTGATTCTTTGCAGAATTGGCCATTTTCACGGTGAGTCAATCAATGCCTCTAAGTTATTGTTTCGCTCTATCAGAGTGGTGTCATCAGCAAAAAGGGTGCATTTTTTCGATAAAATATAAATTATATATACAGGATGAATCGGGATGGATCCAAAACAGAACCTAGAGGATCACCATGAACGTTTTTCCTTGGTACTGATTTTGTGCCTTCGACTGAAACGCACTGGCGATCTCCCATAGTCCACGAATACAATAACAGAAAAGTTTCTCAAGTAAAATATCATTGGATACACAATCGAAAGCTTTCGAAAGGTCACAAAGCGTTAACATAGAATGCACACCCTTCTCGAGTCCATCAACTACATTCGAAATTACACTAAAGATTGCTCTAGTAGTTCATTTGTTTTTTTCTGAAACCAAATTGCTCAGGACACAGTAAATAATTTGTTTCCAGGTATGATATTAACCTTTTTTTTACTGGAACTTCTACAATTTTCGCAATACGGGAAATTATGGAAATGAGGCGAAAGTTTTCTGCTATTTGGGGATCATCTATCTTCAACAATGGAAAAACAACTGCAATCTTCAGAGCGTCTGGATAAACTCCTAGAGAAAAGCATCCATTAATCAAAATTGATAATGGAGAAGCAATAATATCAGCTCTAGCTTTAATCACTGCACTGTTAATTTAGGCAACATGAATCTTTCAAAGACTCGATTGTATCAATCACTTCCTCGGGTGTCACAGGGAAAAATGAGAAAAAACTTTACAGGTGAACTATCAGCTTATTCGCAATATTGATAAAATATTCATTGAATTCAAATTCCCATATGATGGAATCTTTTCTTTTTTCAAGTTTGCTCCAGGTGTCCTTGCGAATATCCGAGGAATTTTCCAAGAAAGTTTCATAAGATAATCTTTTGGTATCCTTGATGGAATTCCTATAATTTTTACGTTAGAGTTTTATAAGCATCCAATGCCACCTGATTTTTTGTGACATTGTATATAATTTCACATTAGAGAGTGCTCGACGCATGTGAGATAATTCTTCATTGAACCAACAGACAGGCGATATTTTTTCAATGCTCTCCCTGATAATTTTCGAAGGAAATATTTTTTTTATATAGGAATTCAACATATTCATAAAGTAGTCAGTCCCGGTGTTAGGGACCTTAGTCAAAAAAATATCCCAACAAAATTTTTCAAGATCATGCCGTAATTTTTAATACCAGAAAGGCTGATTTTAGATTGAGAGTGTCTTAAATTCTGTATTTTCTTTTAAAACCTAAAAACCATATCAATATTTTTCGACATTCAGAACTCTATTCATTTTCTAGTTTTTCATTAAAACAAAACCTTGTTATTGCATATTTGTATTAGTTTTCTGGTAAGCAATCCGTGGTATGTAATCTCACCACAACGGTCACTTAAAAATCATTAATTTTTCCATCAAATATTGTGTTCGATCTCAGAAAACCTAATATGTTCACTATGGGAAAACACAACACACAAAAAAGAATATATTCAATACTTTAAAATTTTTGGTACTAGATAGACTGATTGTCGTGAGAATAACCCAGTTTGGATTTGACAAAAATTAATGATTAAATTACAAACCAAATATTCAGACAACAAACTTACATAAAATTCCTATTTTTCACAGTTCAATGGATCTTTAAAAAACAAATATTTTGTCTTACCTCTACTACTAGAAATCCCGCCTGTACAGAAGAAAATTAAGAAGCCACACACAGTAACGGGATTGAACTCGAGCATCGTTTCGTTTAATCAGGACCAATTACAACTGAACCGGAATGACGGTTGGTTTGCATTTTATCATTTTCGATGACCAGCATCCAAAACGGTACTTGATTTTATCACGGAGCCATTTTAAATAAAAGCATAAACAATAACCTAATAGAAACACTGCTGCTCTCAGTTTCACACTGGTAGAATCAGCTGTGTATAAGCGCGTATAAAATGGGTCGCACCTACGGACCACATTTAAAAAGATGTTACGAGGGGCGATCAAATAGCACCGTCTCGCAAAATTCAAGATTTGCGGAGGTGCTTGGAATCAAGAATTCTGGGTCTTGGAGAATAAGTCTGATCAAAAGGTGAAAATATGGCACTGGAACTCACTTGATATGAAAGCAACAATCGTGTAGATTGCCTTAGTTTTAGCTATATTCAATTACATGCATTATTTCGACCATGACAAGTCTGGCTCTCATTTTATCATAGATTTCATAAAAATATATTTAGTTTCTGAGAAAATAATATGTATGTATGTATGTGTATCCTTTTGTCAAGAGGACCATCTAAGACCACCTTCCAAAATAATTTTCATTCATACAGGATGCATCATTGATGCGTGGCTAACCAAAGTTGTTCTTTTTCAAATGAAACACCCGGTATATTCTCATATATTCCGATCGGCTGTTCCATTGGCTGCTCAACGATTTTTTCAATTTTGAATTCCGTTGCGGCGTTGCCAGGTTATTCAAAAGAAATCTATTTAATAGACTTTTTTTAAATCAACTCTTTTTTAATAACTCTACACTTTTCATTCACGCTGTCATGTACCTAAAACAACTCGTTTCCGAGATATTCTACATCCAAAAGATGGATATTATTCCACAGAAAATATTGACAATGTTCGCCTTTGGTATCATATTTGAAGTTGAACTTTGCATAAAAATCATATTTATTCGAATCTAACAGAAAATAACAATAACTAATGCTGCAAATGTTCAATGTGCCTGCCATTTTCACCAATACAATCTCTCAATCTGTTTCGGAAATAAGTATCCACATGTGCCAGCATGTCTTCTGAAATTTCCCTGAAAGCAGAACGAAATCTTGCTTTCATAGTTTCAGGAGTTGTAGTCGGAGTTTGATAGACAACCCATTTAATGTATCTCTATAGAAAAAATCATTTTTTGTAAGGTCCGGTGACCTTGGAGGCCACTGAACTGGCCCTCCTCTACCTATCCATTTTTCACGGAATTCATTATCAATATATTCCCGCAAGTTTTCGTCGTGGCTTGGCGAAAACAGTTTTTAAAAAATTACAGAACTTTGAAATTGGAAGAGGTGACTTTTACTTTATTAAACAAAGTTGATGTTTGAACAATGAGTGACAAAATAAGAGTGACAACGCAGCGTCAATAAAACAGTTTTATATAAAGTCTTATCAATATCTGCTGAGTGGACATCCGTCCGGTGGGCGTCGATTAGGGGGCGTATATAGGGCATCTGGTACCTATAACTCCTCCATCCTCAGAGTGAAAATTCCGGGGTTGATGGCGGAATTTCGGAAGGCTACTTGGGGTTCTTCTTTAGTATTGTCACCTGGTACGGCTCGAAGTCTTAGGCGTCTTATTGAATAGAGGCGATAGGCTGCGTACAAGATGGCTGCGAAAAACAAAATATAAAGAATTATTGTCCAAGTGTCAATTTTATTTGAATTAATCGGTACATCTTGGATCCTCTTGATTTCTTCTTTCTTGATCTCGAGCGTTTCTTGGATGTGCTTCATTTCATCCAAATTAACTGCTTCTAGCTTAATTGGTTTGATATTTTGAAATTGAAAATTTAAATTTGAATAATTGTTTTCAAATTTCAATTTTGGAAATCTAAATGGTTTGAACTCATTGTAGGGTTTTGAAACTTCTCATGACTGTATTAATTTTTACTTCACATTGGGAAGTGAGTTGTAAATAAAAGTTCCTGGAGGGAGTTGATTCTTTAGAATTTTTGCAAATATGAGTTGCGATTTTTGACTAGGAGTAATGATAATCCATTTATCTTCTTCAATCTTCTGAATCTTCGTTCTTGTTATTACTACTGGGACTGGATTACAATTTGTGAGTTGTTTGGAATATTGTAACATCTGAATTTCACAAGGGGCGTCCTTGGTGATAACTTCTGGGTTGTTTAATTTACAAAGGAATTCTTCGTTGAGGATTTGATCACATTTTACGTCGAAAAGTACATAGTTTTGTTCGTTCAGGATAAGGTATTTGGATTTTGGGATAATTGTTTTGAATGAATTATTTTTCAGAGTTGGCAAGGAATATAAATGATAATAATTATAGTTCTCAGGTTCAACTATCGGTATATCAAGTATAAATATAATTTGATTTCGTTTTGAATATGCTTTTATCTCAATAATCTTTTCGAACAGTAAAACGTTTTCTAATTTTGGTTCGAAGGGTAATTTTTCTTTTAATTTTTAATTTTTTCCAATTATTCGGTTGGCCATAGAATTATGGAAAATATTTAATTTTGAGAAAGTAATAGCTATTTAATTTTCTCTAGATGTCATAAATTGCTTGAAAGGCTGTTGTAATTTGAGATATAGTTAATTGTATTATCAAAAATTGATCAATTTCAATATTTTTCATTTCTTGTTTTCGTATAACTCCTTCAATTAACTGTAAACGAGTATTCAAGAGTTCTTGATTATGAAGTAAGATTTGAGTATTATTCTTGAAATTATCAATAGATTTTTGCAGAAGTGTTACTTGGTCGGTGATCAAAGTTTTCATTTTATTCTGATTAGATGAAAGTAGTTCAATTGCTCTATCATATTTTTCTGCATCATTTTGTTCGTTGACAAATATCACATGAATTTATATAATTTGTAATAGTAGTTTTCATATTTATTCAATAATAATTTTTCTTAAGCTTTTCTAAAGTTTCATCTATTCCGCGGTAATTCGTTTTACTTTCATGATGGTGTTTTGTCAAAGGAGTTGTTCTTCTTTATCTGTTAGGTGTTTACCTTTTTTGTGCATCTTATTATCTTGGGTCCATTTTCAGAAAAAAATCTAAATATGCTTTATTGAAACTTTTATAAAGTCGTTCTGTGTGAAAATATATACAATATGTCTTATTTTTTATGGTGTAATCTCTAAAAATTTCGATAATATGATTTTCATTATTTCTTTTCTGGTACATATACCGTATAGATTCTATGATTTTCATAGTTTTCGTGTTTGATTTTCATTATAGGGTAAATATGTGGAAAAATAATTTCATCATAAATTTTTATTCCTTCATTGGTAGTTTCGTTCGCGTTGCTATGTTGTGTTTGATCTGAATCATCGTCACTTGGGGGTGTTTTTTCTCTGATAGTCTTTTTAGGTGGTATGATCTGTACGTCTGATATTATATTAAGTTTTTTTGAAGTTTGGGGTTTTTGTATAGGGTCGTTCTGCTAAATCTCTGAGTAATTCCATTGTTTCTTTTACTATTTCTCCTGGATTATTATCAGTGGATTCATTTTCTATTGAATTAATTTTGATACGAGATAGTGCGTCTGCGTTAGTATTTGTTTTACCTTTTTTGTATACAATATCATAATCGAATTCTTCTAATTTTAATCTCCAACGTACTAATTTTGAGTTGGGTTCCTTTAATTAATAACCAGACAGAGGTCTGTGGTCTGTATAAATCGTGAATTTTCTTCCGAATAAGTAAGGGCGAAAATATTTGGTTGCCCATACAATGGCTAATAGTTCCTTTTCTATAGTACTATATTTTTGTTCGGTTTCGTTCAAAGTTCTAGATGCAAAAGCAATTGGTTTATCTGAACCTATCGTTCCTTGTGAAAACGGCCTAATGCTACATTTGAAGCTCTGTCGTCAGAATAAATTTTTTGAAAAATCTGGGTATTGAAAATTGGTGAGTTCATCAAAAGATTTTTGCATGTTTGAATGCTGTTACAAATTTGAATCATGTATTATTTTAGAATCTTTTTTTAAACATGAGGTTAGTGGTTTGGTAATTTTTGCGAAATCTTTTATGAATTTCCTATAGTATCCTACTAATCCTAAGAAACTTTTTATTTCTTTTGGTGTTTTTGGTATTGGGAAGTTTTTTATGGCTTCGATTTTGTCAGGGTTTGGTTTTACTCCTTCGGGTGTAATCACATGACCTAAGTAATTGGTTTCTTTACGTAAAAATTCGGATTTGTCTAATTGTATTTTGAAATTTGCTTGTCTTAATCGTTCAAATACATTTTGAAGGCGTTCTAAATGTTCTTGTAAGGATGTACTGAAAATAACTATATCGTCTAGATATACTAGGCATGTCTCATTCTGTAGTCCTCTCAATATGTTATCCATTACTCTTTGAAATGTACTAGGTGCATTTTTTAAACCAAAAGGCATACGTTTGTATTCGTAATGTCCGTTTTCCGTTGAAAAAGCTGTTTTTGAAATGTCATTCGGATGCATTTCTATTTGGTGAAATTTGCAAAAGTTCAATTTCTAGAGGTTTTTTTATAGTTATTTTTATGGGTAGAGTGTGTGCATTTGTAATAGTCATATATGCATAAAAATTTTCTATACTTTAAATGTCCTATGCCTTTTTCTTTGTTAACAGGTAGTTTTACTATCATAGTTGTTCTACTAGGTACAATGATTGTATGCTTTTTAACACTAAGTTCCTTTTTTAATTTTGAAAATTTGATTAATTGTTTTGATTCAATTCATTTTCAACTTCAGAATATTCAGGTCCTCATTGGTATGAAAATCAATTCAGGTTCTTCATAATATAATCATCGTATCTGTTTTGTAGAGCTCTAGTTCATTTTTAATAAATTTTGATCTAAATTCTTAATATCTTGGTAAATTTGCTATAAAAATTATTTTGTGGTTTCATCCGTGGTATTTCCAGATGAATTTATCATTAGTTCTGGTTCAAATTCTCTTTCAACTTCAGATGATTCGGGATATCTCCTATCTGAATGATTTTCGTTCTTCTATAAAATACGTTTGTTATTGGTAGTAGTATGTTCTTTTCGGTGAATGATGTAATTGAGTTCTTTGAAAAAATTTTTGGGCTTGTTGTGTCCCGGTCTATTTTATTGGTTGAGTTGGAAAGCTTGAGTTTTAAATAAAATTATTTTTTAGTGATGTGTTTAATCTCATCTATTTAAAAAATTATTTGGAATTTGAGGTTTATGAAAATTTTGAAAATTTTGATTTGGATTATTAATTTTTTGTATAACAGGTTTTGAATTTGATGGGGTAATTCTTTGAAATGGTTTAAAATTCTGAGTATTGACATTATTTGTTCGATTTTGTAAATAGAGGAAATTTTCTTCTTCAATTACTGAAGACATGGCTTTTTCCAATGAATCAGGGTTCTAAGTCTAACATTGTTTTGAAATGTCCTGAAAGATTTCTTATGAATGTTTTTAAAGCAAGTTCATCATAATTAGTGATTTGTAAAATTTTTTCTTGGGCTGTTAAAATTATGGAACTATTTATTTTCGAAACTATAAGGTTTCGTGAATCTTGGCATCTCATTCCAAAATTATACGGAGTTTCATTCTTATAAGGTGAAAGAGCAATTAAATCCTGTACTAGACAATCAAGATTTCTTTGATCTCCAAAACTAAGAATAAGTGCAGCTTTAATATCTGTCCATGTTTTCAATTCTATACGAGAACCAATAAGTATGAGTGCTCGACCTATTAATTTTCCTATTATCGCTCGTAATAAAAATCTATTCAAATTTTGATCTGTTTGACTCTGAAAATTTGAAATTAGGCTTTCACAGTTATCGAGAAATATTCCTAATGTGTGAGGATTTCCTTCATATTGCGGAATCGTGTCAATATGGAGTCTTAAAAGTTGGATAATTGACTGTTTCAGGCATGATATCTTCTCTAAAAGAATTTTCTAATATACTAGCTAAAGTATCTACCTGATTATTTATATTACTTATACTCATAAAATATGTTCGCGCAAATTAATATGAATACAAAAATAATCACTATAATATTATCAAATATATATATATATATATATATATATATATATACAAGTGGGTTTGGAAAATTGGGAATTGGATGGGTTTTTGGAATGTACTTAAAATCGACTTACAGTAAAATGATCAGTAGTATCATCTCTGTTCTTCGGTTGTGGATTTCTTCGTTTCTTCGTTTTTTTCGTTTCTTCGTTTTTTCTTAATCTAAGGTGTTGCCAATAGGAGTCGGGCGATTCTTGTCCTTTGTCCCTGGTCTTGGTAAGTCGGAGTTGGCGATGCTTGTCCTTGTCCGGCAGGTTTCTTCCAAAATCTTGGTCACTGGTTTTTCTTCGTCAATGAATCGTTGATACGAACCAAAATTTCTTCGATAGAATTTTTTGTTTGACTTAATCCTACCGACTGCGCCAGTTTTCGTCGTGGCTTGGCGAAAACAGTTTTTTAAAAATTACAGAACTTTGAAATTGGAAGAGGTGACTTTTATTTGTTGAAAATATAAACAGGATGTTCATATAATCAGATGTGGAGTACTCTCTTTTGGAAAACATTCTTCTTTGCCTCATTCATCTTTATGAGTTCTTAATTAAGACTGGAATAAAAAATCAAATAACTATCTGAATGAAAATGCCAATTTTCAATTTCAGATTTTTTCTTTTGAGTTAGGGCCTTTTCAGAATATCTATCAGATGTAGTTCAATGTCCAGCGTGGCTTTAGCCGGGGAAGTAGTTGTTTTCTGTTAGACATTCACAAGAAATAACTTCATTTTAATCGTGGATTTTTCAATTCACAGAAAAAATCTTTCTATCAATATTCAATTGAGAATGTTTCCCTTTTCAACATGAATACCCCACAAGAGGTTATCTTGACGATGGAAGATAGTGACTAAAGTTTATCTTTCAGTCGCAGATGATTCCACATCTGATTATATGAACATCCTGTTTATATTTTCAACAAATCAATCTATCATACCCCATGACAGGTTTTAATGTCAGAAAACACTAATTTCAAAGTGTCTCTCCAAAAGAAATGATTCTTTCTTCCGGTCTTCCTGATGATCGTGGAAGCGTGAAATAGATTTTCGTCGACAAAAATATATTGAAGACCTAGTGAATGCGATGTCTCTCCTGCGTCAATGTTACGAATGATTTCTGGTGAGTACTCTCTTTTGGAAAACATTCTTCTTTGCCTCATTCATCTTTATGAGTTCTTAATTAAGACTGGAATAGAAAATCAAATAACTATCTGAATGAAAATGCCAATTTTCAATTTCAGATTTTTTCTTTTGAGTTAGGGCCTTTTCAGAATATCTATCAGATGTAGTTCAATGTCCAGCGTGGCTTTAGCCGGGGAAGTAGTTGTTTTCTGTTAGACATTCACAAAAATAACTTCATTTTAATCGTGGATTTTTCAATTCACCGAAAAATCTTTCTATCAATATTCAATTGAGAATGTTTCCCTTTTCAACATGAATACCCCACAAGAGGTTATCTTGACGATGGAAGATAGTGACTAAAGTTTATCTTTCAGTCGCAGATGATTCCACATCTGATTATATGAACATCCTGTTTATATTTTCAACAAATCAATCTATCATACCCCATGACAGGTTTTAATGTCAGAAAACACTAATTTCAAAGTGTCTCTCCAAAAGAAATGATTCTAACTTTTTCCATCTTTGCAAAGTGATAGTGCTTCTTAAAAATGTGTTTCCCATTTCTTCCGGTCTTCCTGATGATCGTGGAAGCGTGAAATAGATTTTCGTCGACAAAAATATATTGAAGACCTAGTGAATGCGATGTCTCTCCTGCGTCAATGTTACGAATGATTTCTGGTGAGTACTCTCTTTTGGAAAACATTCTTCTTTGCCTCATTCATCTTTATGAGTTCTTAATTAAGACTGGAATAGAAAATCAAATTACTATCTGAATGAAAATGCCAATTTTCAATTTCAGATTTTTTCTTTTGAGTTAGGGCCTTTTCAGAATATCTATCAGATGTAGTTCAATGTCCAGCGTGGCTTTAGCCGGGGAAGTAGTTGTTTTCTGTTAGACATTCACAAGAAATAACTTCATTTTAATCGTGGATTTTTCAATTCACAGAAAAATCTTTCTATCAATATTCAATTGAGAATGTTTCCCTTTTCAACATGAATACCCCACAAGAGGTTATCTTGACGATGGAAGATAGTGACTAAAGTTTATCTTTCAGTCGCAGATGATTCCACATCTGATTATATGAACATCCTGTTTATATTTTCAACAAATCAATCTATCATACCCCATGACAGGTTTTAATGTCAGAAAACACTAATTTCAAAGTGTCTCTCCAAAAGAAATGATTCTAACTTTTTCCATCTTTGCAAAGTGATAGTGCTTCTTAAAATGTGTTTCCATTTCTTCCGGTCTTCCTGATGATCGTGGAAGCGTGAAATAGATTTTCGTCGACAAAAATATATTGAAGACCTAGTGAATGCGATGTCTCTCCTGCGTCAATGTTACGAATGATTTCTGGTGAGTACTCTCTTTGGAAAACATTCTTCTTTGCCTCATTCATCTTTATGAGTTCTTAATTAAGACTGGAATAGAAAATCAAATAACTATCTGAATGAAAATGCCAATTTTCAATTTCAGATTTTTTCTTTTGAGTTAGGGCCTTTTCAGAATATCTATCAGATGTAGTTCAATGTCCAGCGTGGCTTTAGCCGGGGAAGTAGTTGTTTTCTGTTAGACATTCACAAGAAATAACTTCATTTTAATCGTGGATTTTTCAATTCACAGAAAAATCTTTCTATCAATATTCAATTGAGAATGTTTCCTTTTCAACATGAATACCCACAAGAGGTTATCTTGACGATGGAAGATAGTGACTAAAGTTTATCTTTCAGTCGCAGATGATTCCACATCTGATTATATGAACATCCTGTTTATATTTTCAACAAATCAATCTATCATACCCCATGACAGGTTTTAATGTCAGAAAACACTAATTTCAAAGTGTCTCTCCAAAAGAAATGATTCTAACTTTTTCCATCTTTGCAAAGTGATAGTGCTTCTTAAAAATGTGTTTCCCATTTCTTCCGGTCTTCCTGATGATCGTGGAAGCGTGAAATAGATTTTCGTCGACAAAAATATATTGAAGACCTAGTGAATGCGATGTCTCTCCTGCGTCAATGTTACGAATGATTTCTGGTGAGTACTCTCTTTTGGAAAACATTCTTCTTTGCCTCATTCATCTTTATGAGTTCTTAATTAAGACTGGAATAGAAAATCAAATAACTATCTGAATGAAAATGCCAATTTTCAATTTCAGATTTTTTCTTTTGAGTTAGGGCCTTTTCAGAATATCTATCAGATGTAGTTCAATGTCCAGCGTGGCTTTAGCCGGGGAAGTAGTTGTTTTCTGTTAGACATTCACAAGAAATAACTTCATTTTAATCGTGGATTTTTCAATTCACAGAAAAATCTTTCTATCAATATTCAATTGAGAATGTTTCCCTTTTCAAGGTGACTTTTACTTTATTAAACAAAGTTGATGTTTGAACAATGAGTGACAAAATAAGAGTGACAACGCAGCGTCAATAAAACAGTTTTATATAAAGTCTTATCAATATCTGCTGAGTGGACATCCGTCCGGTGGGCGTCGATTAGGGGGCGTATATAGGGCATCTGGTACCTATAACTCGCACATCAGTGTCGTAATGTGCAGGCGCGCCATCTTGTTGTAGCCACATCCTCTGCCTTATCGCCAATGGAATATCATCTGATAAATTTGATAACTGACTTCGCAGAAATCTTAGATATTTTCTTCCATTGAGATGACCGTTGAAAAAAGAAGGCCCAATTACACGCCGTCCAATGATACCTCCCCAAACATTCAGTGACCAACGTTGTTGGTGATTGACATATCTAACAAAATGAGGATTTTTCAGTTGCATAATAGTGCATATTATGCCGATTCACATGGCCGTTGTTGTGAAACGTGGCTTCGTCCGAAAATAGAACAAACTAAAAAAAATCAGGTTCTTGGTTGATTTTATCTAAACCCCATTGGCAAAACCGCATTCGCGCTTTGGAAAATATCTTTCAGTCAGCTCCTGCATTAACTGCATATGACATGGATGGTAATTGCATTTTCTCACCTTCTCAAAATACGTGTACTCACATGGGGACTCTCGGTAATATGCAATGCAATATCAAGAGAATTTTCATCATTCGTTACAGGCGAAGCACGTTAAAAATTTTCTAAAATACTTTTCCGGTTTCCTCAAATCTTGTTTTGAGGTCTCTAAATGCTAGCTGGTTGGATGTCTTCTCTCAGGAAACTTTTGTTCGTATAATCTAGATGCCAGTAAGCAATTGCCATTACTTTCCCCCAAAGCATACACCATTTTAACCATGTCCTCTAAACGGTAATTCATAATGCCACAATCATTTTTAACACAACTGGATTTACAAATTCCGATAGTCATTTTTCCAGCGGTAGTCATGGATAACTAAACTAGAAAAAATAGTTACATTTGAAAATTTATTTTGCTATGCTAGTTATTCATGAGTTGCCAAGAATGCTGTTGAAGATAGAGAAAAATAATTGAAACATCATTCAGTATCAGTATTTTCTATGAACAAACATGTAGACAAAAAAAATCTATAGAATTTTTGATTTGATATTGAACAATTCCTTTAAACCAGAATATCTCGGAAACAGGTTGTTTAATGTACATGACGTCGGAGATGAAAAGTGTAGTAATTAAAAAGAAGTTGATTTAAATGAAAATATACAGGGTGTTCCATTTGAAAAAATCAAAATACCGATATTTGAAAATGGCTAAGTTTGTGTTGTTGTATCGAACATCCTGTACAATTTATTCCAAATTCTTGGTATTCTCAATGAACATCACCATACCGACCAACGATTTCCCAATTATTTTCACTAAATATTTCGAAATGTGAAATAGGTAATTTTTCCGAAAAGAAGTCTACAAAATAGATTTATTTTGAATAACTCGGCGCAACGGAATTCAAAATTGAAAAAATCGTTGAGCAGCTAATGGAACAGCTGATCGAAAAATATGAAAATATACCGGGTGTTTCATTTGAAAAAGAACAACTTTGGTTAGCCACGCATCAATGAATGAAAATTATTCTTGAAAATGGTCTCAGATGGTCTCTTTGACAAAAAAAATATAAGAAATCGAATTAGTGATACACTAAGGAGCAATGAACCACGGGAATTCTGTTGACTCACCTTGTATATATATATATATTTTATATATATATATATATATATATATATATATATAAAGTGACCCATTTGAAAGCGGGCCACCTCTCTCAAACTGTTATTTATTATCCGAATCAGAAGTTGTTTTTTCAGTAGAAGGGGCATCAATAGTTCTAGTTGAATGCCATAAATTCGAAATAAAAATTAAAATTTCACGGCCTACTTCGAATTTTTTTCAAGGTGAAAAATCCAAAAAACATACTAGCGATTTTTCTAAATAAAATTTGACGACGCCACTGGATTTGTGATGCTTCCAGATGGGTGTGATCAAAATTTCACAATAACATTATTTTTTAACAGAAATATGACATAAGTAAAATTCATATCACTTTATCAAAATATTTCGAATCTTGTTAAAAATATCGTTAAAATGCTCTTTCAGGTCGTTAGCAGTCGAGTTTGTAAACAGCAGTTATTTAATATGGCGTCAAATTATGTTCCTTCCAAACGTAACTCCATAGTTATGTCCATCAGAACACTGCAGAACACACGTTTGGAAGAAACATAATTTGACGCCATTTTGAAAAATCAACTGAAAAGCAAAAAATAAAATAAACCTTCTTAGTCTAAATGATAATTGAGCTCCTAAACTAATGTAAGTAACTGATTTTGAGTCGGCGCCAAACAAACAATTATCGAAGATCATTATCTATGAAAGAAGTCATCAAAACGCAGCCGTGCATCTCGCTGCCATCATTTTACGCTTCACCTAATTCAATTGCTAGTTTGTTTGGCGCCGACTCAAAATCAGTTACTTACATTAGTTTAGGAGCTCAATTATCATTTAGACTAAGAAAGTTTATTTTATTTTTTGCTTTTCAATTGATTTTTTCGTCGGTTTGATTTTTTGTTAAAAAGTTTTTATTTTTTACTTTTCAGTTCCGTATTTCGTCGGTTTAATTTATTGTTAAAAAGTTTTTATTTTTTATTTTTTTGTGGCTAAAATCTACCAATTACTACCTACTTGTTTTTTGATTACTTCCAAAATACCTACTTACCCACCTTACTTCAACTATTACCAGTTAAATAATATGATTATCTACTTTTACTATTTGTTGTAATATAAATTATTTTCGTTGTTCTGGTTAGTTCATTCATTACTTTGTATATCATTCCATCCTCTCATAAAATATACTGATTTTGACGGATGTGGAACAAGAATTATGTCAGTAGCGATCTGTCATTGTCAACTACGTATGTGTGTGCCAATGTTCACTAGTGAAAAATCAATTATCCCCTATTTTTCTACCCGTAAGGGTGGCTAATTCCTTCCGAAATCCGAATATAAAGTATACCCTATCTATCAAAAAAAGAATCATCCAAATCGAAGAACCCAGTACAAAGTTATGCCTGATATAATCGGTTAACGGACCAGAATTCAGAGGGTGAGTGATCAATATCCTTCATTTTGCTACCCTTAGGGCTTAGGGGTGGATTTCATCTTTTAAATCCAAATGGGACCAAATTCGAAGTACACCCTATCCACTGAAAAAAGAATGATCGGAATCGGACGTATCAGTAAAAAGTTATGCGTGATCATACATAAAAAAAATGATGGAAAAAAAATATACGGGTCGACTATAGAACCTCCTCCTTTTTGGTTTCGTCGGTTAATAACTGCTGTTTACAAACTCGACTGCTAACGACCTGAAAGAGCATTTCAAATGATATTTTTAACAAGATTGTGATTTATATGACGACTATTTGAAATATTTTGATAAAGTCAATTTTACTGATGCCATATTTCTGTTAAAAAAAATAATTTTATCATGAAATTGTCACACCCATTTGAAAGCATCACAAGTCCAGTGGCGTCATAAAATTTTATTAAAAAAAAATCGCTAGTATGTTTTTGGGATTTTTGACCTTGAAAAAAATTCGAAGTAGGCCGTGAAATTTTTATTTTTATTTCGAATTCATGGCATTCAACTAGAACTATTGATGCTCTATCTACTGAAAAAAAAACTTCTGAATCGGATAATAAATAACAGTTTATGTATATATATATATATATATATATATATATATATATATATATATATATACAGGGTGTTAATTAAGTACGTTGAAAAACAAATGTTCCAAACGGCTTGGTTGATCAAAATTCATTTTTTTCAAGATTTTTTGGAGTTTACTTCGACATTTTCGACAATAATCAATATTAAGCTAGTACAATCCATTCAACAGTGCGCACGGTACAAAATAATTCATTTCTCAAATAATTCGCAGGGTCCTCCTTTTTTCAGAGTCAAGCCTTGTTCAACCCTTCAGAATTTTTTTCCGCTACCACTGACAGATTATGAGAAAGGAATATTCACGTCAGAGCAACTGCTGGAAATGACCACCGCCGACTTCAATGCATGCGTTTATGCGCCTTACCCTAGACTGGCGGACACGTGCAAAAATACCAGGAGTGTTTTTAATAATTCTGCATGACTCCTGTATGCGATTCCTCAGGTCTTCTTCCCTTTGAAGTGGAGTTCGGTACACTAATGATTTAAGGTGCCCCTTAAGAAAAAAATCGAGTGGATTCATATCGGATGACCTTGGTGGCCAAGGTTGTGGCCCACCACGCCCAATCCAGCGATCGGAATAACTTTCTTCTAAATATTGGCGTGAATCCAATCTGAAGTGTACTGGAGCACTATCATGCATAAATCAAATTCGAATTATTTTCCTCAGTGGGATCTCTTCTAGGAGGCCAGGTGAAATAAATTCAAGAAAATGTCGGTAATGGTCTCCATTGAGTCAATGAGGCAGAAAATGTGGACCGATGAGGAAATTCCCTACAATTCCAACCCAAACATTCACAGAGAACGTCTCTTGGAAATAGTTATCGGTCTCGGCGTGTGGGTTTTTATAAGCTCACATATGATTGTTTTGGAAATTATTAATGGCTTTACGGGAAAAACGTGCCTCATCGGTGAATAACACTTGAGATAAAAACCATGGATTTCTCCCCAATTTATTTCAAATCCAAGTACAAAAAGCTAGTCTCTTTGAAAAATCCCTTGGCAAAAGAGCTTGAACACGATGTATGTGATAGGGATAACGTTGTTGGTGTTTTAGAAGTTGTTAAGGATAGCTTCCTCTATCTGAACTGTTCTAACTCTCCTGGATCTGCAGCAGATCTCTTGAAAGTACCCGTTTCACGAAGACGAGAGTGAATATTAATGAACATTTGTGTACTGGGAATAGAACGTTGTGGGAATCTTTCTAGATACATCCGTCTGGCGGCACGAGCGTTACCATGAGCCATTCCATACATCAGGTGCATGTCTGTCATTTTTGAAACCGTATATTCTACCATTTTATCCAAAGGGATATTGAATGAATCTGCTTTACTAGATGCACTAATGAAAAACTGACAATGAGACCTTCTCAACTGTCAAGTGTTGATATTAAATAAATGATTTAATATCGAAGCCTGCTTTGCTATTTTTATGAATTGAAATCGATTACAAAATTTTTGCGTTACTGCAGAAGAAAAAACAAACTATTCTTCTTGAAGAATGGTAGATTCCTAAATTATTTTTTTCGTGAATAAATTTTTGAATGAAACTGAAATTTCCGATAAATACTGCATTCCACACGAACCGAAAAATGTCATTAATTCACTTTTCTGGAGTTATGACCGGAGATTCATAAAATCAAATGTGGACTCATCTGCGCCTGTAAGATAAACCGTAATAACTATGTTCCATCGTACAAGATTACCTTTTGGAAGATTTTTTATGTTGAAAAAGAAACATTCAATTGAAAATTGGAAAAAAAAAATCTAATAAGAAAAAATCCATGTGTGTTCTCTATCAAGTCTCAATAAAAAGATTTTCAATCAAATATCCGAATGAAAGTGCAAATTTTTACTATCGGAATTTTCAGGTTGAAAGTTAGGGTTTTCTCAATATCTATCAGCTTGAAAAGAGAAACATTCTCAATTGAGAATTGAATAGAAATATTTTGCTGAAAATTGGAAAATCAACGACAATTATGAAGTTATTTTTTGTAATATCTAACAGAAAAAAATTTCTATTCAATTTTCAATTGAGAATGTTTTCCTTTTCAACATGAATACCTCCAAAGAGTTTATCTTGAACGATGGAAGATAGTGACTAAAGTTTATTTTTCAGTCGCAGATGATTCCACATCTGATTTTATGAACATCCCCTTCATATCATCAAACAAATCAATCTAACAGATGTAGTTCAATATCCAGCGTGCCGCAGTGGCGAGGAAGTAGTTGTTTTCTGTTAGATATCACAAAATGTAACTTCATTTTTTATCGAAGATTTTTCTAATTCCAAAAAAAATTATTTTTTCTCAATTTTTCAATTGAAAATGTTTTATTTTCAAATTTTATTATGTTATGCGATACTGAAAAATATTTGCATTCATTTTTTTCATTATAGCTCCTAAACTAAATGAATATTCCTTTCTAATAATCTATCAGTGACGGCGGAAACAAAAATCTGAAGGTTTGACACTGAAAATAGCCTTGATGGCTTGATTCTGAAAAAAGAGGACCCTGTGAATTATTTGAGAAAGGAATTATTGTGTATCTTGCGCACTGTTGAATGGATTGTATTTGCCTGATTTAATTGATTATTGTCAAAAATGTCGAAATAAACTCCAAAAACTCTTGAAAAAAAAATTATTTTGATCATTCTGTTCCTCGAAAACCAAGCTGTTTGGGACATATGTTTATGGGAATTTTTCGTCCTGAAATCTTCCAAAGAATCACCTCCCAAAGTTTGTTAACGTACCTAATTTACACCATATATATATATATATATATATATATATATATATATATATATATATTGTTTAGAAGTACGCTAAATGTTAAAAGAGTTGAAATGTGCTGTTATTTTACAGTTTTTCTGAAACCTTGTATAATATTAATCGATACCTATGTTTGAAATAAACATGTTTTCAACATAACAAGCGATTGGCATGATTTTAAAATTTATAGAAATCAAAATTTTTTAATATCATTTTTGAGCACAAGCAGATAACAAAATATTAAAAGTTCGAATATCCTGTATATGAAATAGGATCTGAATACAATAGCCAATGAGATGCCAGAAAAGATCTGTATGCAAAATGGGAATTTTAAAAAAAAGCAGAAACGTCAAAAGAATGATTTTTACATGTCTTGTAAATAGTATGTTAGGTAGTTAGAAATGTTTCGTAAATAAAAACTGTCAAAAAGGTAAAAATAAAGGAAAAGTGCAACAAAAGGTGAGTGAAAATCGAAAATTCGAGTAGGAAACAAACGATTTTGGTATCAAGGGAGTTAAATCAACAAGCTAAGCGAAGGAAGAGAACAAAAAACAATTCTGGAAGAACCGAATGTAGAAAATGGAAATTTAAAAAAATCAATCAATATGTATTAGAAAAACAGTTATTTGACAAGACAATATGGGAAATACTATAAAGAACAATAGCAGATAAAAGATCCCAGATGCAGAGTTAATCTTACCTTTTTCCATTGGAGATTTACCAGGGGCTGCAGTTACCAGGAACGGGAGAAAATCCGAAACACTGTACATTCTCACTACTAGAAGTCACAGGTATCTTGAAACCATAAAAAGTTACTGCAGTGCAATAAAAAATAAACCTTTTAAAGAACCCTTTTGATAAAACTCGTTCATGATTTAGTATATTGACGACATAACCTATAAAACTAGGTTGAATTTTACTTTTAGTATCACATAACTTCACATTTCCTGTATATATTTGCCATTAAACACTGATTAGGTTATTTATCGCAGAAAGGTAGTAGTAAGTTTCTCCTGAATAAAGGAAATTGTTATTTTGACTGGACTTCTGCATTCTTTTCAATGATTGAGCAATAACAGTTGCCATTTTCTGAATTTGACATCAAGAAATACTAGAGGGCTCCACAGTAGAACCGACTTCTGAGATTCCATAGGCGTACCGATTGAGTTAGCTGAGGTGAAGGAGAATAAGGTAAAAGAGTGGATGGAAAGAAGGTAAAATGCATAGCCGCAGATAATAAATATTTATATGGGTATTTATTGTTCAATATACATTAAATTAAATTCAAAAGGGAACTAGTACAAAGATTTTGGAAATAGTAAAAAACAAAGTTAAAACAAAAACAAAAAAATAGTAAAACAACAAAATTATATATTTTGTTATGATGTCTGGTTGTGGAAAGTAAATGAACAAATATAAAATAAAATAAGAACGGACCGCAATCTACGCATCATAACAATATATATATATATATATATATATATATATATATATATATAAACGGTTACACAACATTGTTTTCTTCTCGTTTTCTTCATTATGGTTGTAATTGGTTATTTTGAATTTTATTCCTGGGTTTGTTATGAAAGATGAGGTTTATAAAATATTTCATAAGAAACCGAGAAATAAAATTAAAAATAACTTATACAACCATAATGAAAAAAAAAGAGAGTAATACAATGTTGAATAACCGTTTTTTGTTTCTTAGAGTATGTAGAAATAAATAAATCGTTAAACCTGAAAAAATCCTCACCTAGGGACGAAACGTCGACCAAATGATCTAATAAAATCGTTTTTCTGTCAACCTGCAAGAAAAATATCCCCACTTATTATTTAATTGTCCTCCAAGTATTCTGTATCCGGTATCGAAATTTAAATTTATGTGTATTTAAATTTCATGTGATTCTGACAATGGGATATTGTATAAATAATTATCTTCTAATTTAACTTAGTATTTGTATGCTATATTTTAAATTTGTTATGATATTTGCAATGTGATTTCGTTTATTTAAATTTTATGTATATTTAAATTTTATGTATATTTAAATTTTAATGACACTGATATCCAAATTCTGAACTTTTGATATATTATATTTTAATAATTTGTTATGACTTTTGACAATGTGGTATTGATAGTGTGATCTTATTTCTGAACTCTACATTTTTAAGTAACACTTTGATATTAAAATTATTTTATAGAATATATGCATCTAATATATTTTTTATTAAATAATTTATAATTAGTATTAATCTTACATTGTTATTTACATTTGTGACCGAATATATATATATATATATATATATATATATATATATATATATATATATATATATATATATATATATTATTTCGAACTGATGGTATTTTTGTGTTCTGGGGAACATGATAGGCGAAAATATTTTATTTCAAAACTTCATTGCGAATATAGAAAAGAACCAATCAATATAAAAAAGTAAATCGAGAAAATACTCACCGACGAATATAGAACTCTTGAAACCGATATACAATCTATCTCCAGTGAATGAAAAAGGAGTTTTAGAAATAATTTGTTCTTTGGCATTTAAAAAAGCCAGACGACAAGACAGTATAAACCCTTCGAAAGAAGTAACCAACGAAATTATTAGAAAATAATCATAAACGAAATTTTCTCCACATGTACAAAAAATTATAAAATTTTGAACCCATTTAATTCATCATCACCCCACTAACGAAAAGCTTCGAAAACACACTATAAATCAGGATAGACAAATTCTTGAATAATTGCAATTTAATTTCATCTTATACTATCCAAAGTGAAGGCGTTAAGAATTTATATAGTTCACCTTTTCTTTGCTAGATAGCAATGATCCTGAAAAAAATGTTTTATTTGGGGTATTGTTGCGACACATTTTACTGAAAGGCTTCTGAAGAGGTATTTGTTAGGTTCGTGTACTATGGTCATGAAACATGTTCAGTTGTTCGGTTGCTAGAAGCTACAATATGAACAATACACTTTTCTTTCGTAATTGATTACGTAATCCTTAATTCGCAAGTCACACTCGCGGGCAAATGATCCAGCGGGTAAATGATCGGAATATATCTAGCATGAGTGCGGACTTTCTTAGGATTTTGCTGGGATTGACTGGTGTAATGAAGGTTTCTGATGCTGAAATACCATATGACTGAGCGTGTACTGCTTTCTAGGAATACACCGCACCGCAGATATAGCGAGAATGCCAATAAAATCAGTTAGTTTTCCTGGATCGCCTCGTCAAACCACATTGCAATCTGTCCCTTTCCCGAATGAGTTCACTCTTTCTTGTGAATAATTGAGGAGATTAGAATTATCCATCCGAGTTGGCAATGATAGAGGCAAACCAGTTCAAACTGAGTTTTTGTACTCCACTCGTACCATTTATACGTGTACTATAGCTTTAATTCATTCATTTCTATTAGTCATATCATCAGATGCGTTTTTCTACCGTGAAGCTGACGATCTTTTCACATTGTCAAGATGAAACACTTCCGTTTGCATGTTAATTTTATATTGTTGCAGTAATGATTTTGCTGTGAAGTATGACATCAAACTATTTTAAATAATTGTCGGTTTATTCCGAGTCCGAACAAGATCAAACAAACGTTGAAATGTAATGTTGGAGATAAAAAAACATAAAAAAATGTCTACCAAAATAATTTTGAACAATTAACCATTTGAAAATTAAATGCTGCTTTGTTCACGACGATTCCAAATCGAAACATTGAAACTCTCTTTTTCGTGTGAAATTTTATATATTTGAGTTTATGCGTGTCGCAATCTCCAGCTGAATCGAAATACGAGCAACTTTTCATTTGTTTTCACAAAGAGCCGAACAAATTATCGATTCATTCTGATAACACACTCCCCGAGCCTAACTGAACTGTAGACGGGCTCGGCTACCAAGGCAGCGGATTTTGGAAAGCCTGCAAAATATAATCATTCATAAGACAGATTCGCTGTTGAATTCTGTCTGTAGGCAAGCGACTCTGGCTAGTCGTGCCTACTGGATTTTGAATAATAGAAAAACGTGGATTCTTCCATGACCGCAAATACCGATTGCCGGTGGAAATGTACAATTGAAAAATGATTTTTCGTTACCTAACGATGTGCAATGTTATTCCAATACCACCGTAAAAAAATGTCGCGAGACCAGTCTGGGAGGACTGGAGGTAGGATCACGTTTTTTTTTTCAAAACCAGGGTGGATAACGAGCTTAGTGAATCGTGCTTAACCTGGAGATTTAACTTTAACTCATTATCCCAAACACAACACAGGAAATGTTCCTAATCTATGCAGGATTTGGTGGAAAGTAGGAGTGCGAATTGCTGTTCCAGTTCTAAGGGGGTTCACCTTAGTCAACTACTCACAAGGAGTGCCAAATGATGTTTTGACAGGAAAGGTAAATTGAGCTCAATAAATCTTAGACTCGTAGTAACTAATCTGCCCGGCACAAATCAATCTCTAGATTCGCGAGCCCCTTTTGACGACTTAATCCCTGATAGAGAGCGACGAAGGTAAGATTCTCGAAGTTTTTCTTCTTCTTCAGCTAACTCCGTGAAATAGCTGGAGATTCCTGGATGATGAGATGCGAAGAATATTTTTAAACAACTCACTGATGTTCCTCGTATATCCAAATGGACAGGACGAAAATTCCGTTAAATGTGTAAAGTTGTGGAAATCTTCTTCCTTCCCCTAAATGCCCATCGCCGTAGACACGCGGTAATGAATCCTCTTCCTCTGCCACTTTTTCTCAACTTCAGACAGACCCAAACAATCGAAGAACATACAAAGATCAATCCAACTTTAGTATCCCTCGCTAGGGCTTCTTCCAGGGTACGATGCGGACGCGTAATTTGATAACCACTCGATATGATTATCAAACCCAGACTAAAGAAATTTCAGCTACTCCATCAAACCTCGAAAATTGGAAATGGGTGGAACATCTGCCAAAACTCAAAATCTGATTGGTCTAGCGCCCATAAAACTTCCAGCAACTCACTCGGCACAATTGCATCAAATGGCCGATGCATGTTGTTATCCTTCACGTCACGAAAATTTAAGAGGACAAAAGATTTCACAAAATTTTCATTTTGAAGAATTTTGAGTTTATTCCAATTCAGAGGTAAAATGGAGAAGTTTAACAAAAATAAAGGCCATAACTGCCTCATCACACGTCCGATCTGGATGAATAATATATCAAAAGAAGAGTGTAGTGCATACAAAAATACGATCCGATTACCGGTTTACGGGAAATTTGGAGTTTTCACAGGGTTTTCTTCAATACCCTGTATCTCCGTTGTAATTATTTTTTTTCAGCAAAAATGTACCGGTTTTAATTCTTTTTCAAAATGACATGAAATCTCCATCGATGAAAAACTATATATTTCGCACTTTTTTCTGGCAGACAAGGCAGATGACAGCAAAAGGTTCACATTGAACCTGAAACGACTCAATTCACATATCAGAAAACTCCATTTCAAAATGGAAGATCATCGCACTGATATGAGACTATTTCGATACATAAAAGCTTTCGGAGATACATTCGATTCAATTTTCAGGATCGTTTATATGAATTTACTTGTATGCCATTTGGGATGTCTTCAGCGCCATTTTGTTTTACCAAAATTATGAAACCCGTCATTGGTCACTCGAGGTCTCAGGGAATTTCATGTGTGAACTACTTTGATGATTTCTTGATTTTTGGAGACTTATACCATATACTGGTTTGAAAAATACTGGTAATGTAATCCATCTTCTTACTTCACTTGGGTTCATGATATACTACGAAAAGAGTCATCTAACACCAACCAAATAAAAAACAAATTGGGATTTATTCTAGACAGCAGACGTATGAAAATTGATCTACCAGTTATAAATATGCTAGATCTTTTTTGCGGCGTATAACTTGCAAATTACATGATTTGCCCAAATTTTTAGGAACATTAGCTTGTCCTGCTGTGAAGTATGGTTGATTGTATACTAAATTTTTTGAGAGAGAAAAATTTCTGGGGTTAGCTTATAATTAGATTATATGCAAAAATCAAACTAACTGAAAAGATAGATCCCGATTTGTTTTGGTGGATAAAAAACATCTCACATGTAAATAAGGATGTGAGAATGAACAAATGTTCGTAAGAAATCTCCACAGATGCGTCCTTAAAGAGGTGGGTTACTTTCTGTTAGCGAGAGAATACTCATGGACACTGGTCATCACAATAAATAAAATTCTACATAAATATTTTAGAAGTAATAGTATATTAAAGTATAAGTGGATAAAAAGGGCTTTAAAACACGCGCGAAATAGAGCAAGTGTTTTTAAGACCAGTTATCCACGAATACTTTACGTTATTTTTTTTTATTGGTGCACTTTGAAATCATATATACTGGAATTATTACTACAAAAAATAGAAATAAGAACTAATAATGCAAGAAGGTTGAATTCGTGATGTGACATCAGTATACCTTTCGTTGTCATGGAATTGAGAAAAACATTCATTTGCAATTTGTTACCAAAGATCAATATTTGTTGTCACCAGAGCTCAAAAATGAATGATTCTAATATCGATTTTTTGAATAGTGAGGCAGAATCGCGGTTAATACCGCGAAAATCCAGTGATATATATAAAAAAGAATATGGAAAGTTCATCAAATGGATGGAGGAGCACATATAAATGAACGAATTGTGAGTAATATTTTATTTGACGTTACAAGGTACTCCTGTCAGATCAATAATCAAAAATTTGTCATTTAGACTTTACGTTTCTCGATTTGTTGATGTTGTCATGGTTACCTTTAAAAAACGCGCGTTTTTTGAAGTTCGATTTAAACACGCTGAGGCGTGCTTTAAATGGGTAAAAAGGGGCACCAATAAAAAAAAGCATTTTTTTACGGTCTCAAATGTTTCGCAAACAATTTACTCAATTGTAATATTTTGATAAAATGTGATCACACCACTGCCATATCATGCGTCAATAGAATGGGAAGCATTCGATTTCCTGATTTGAACAAAGTCTCAAGAGAAATATGGCAATAGTCACAAAAGTAACGAGCTACAACTTGTATGCAAGAGATTTTTCCATATTTCCAATACTTCTGGAGTTGTAGCTCAAAATATGAATCTCCGGAGATTTTTTGGATTTTTCTTTAGTTTTTAGCGCCATGGCATAGCAAAGAATTGCTTAATGGATACTCCATTCTTTCGAATTCTTGAATCCAGAATTTCAGCTGTTTGGAAACTTTTGTTAGGTCGATTGGTTGGATTATTATTAGGGCTGCCAAATGAAGAATTCGTTAATCTCATTGACTTCGTTAATAGGATATTGGTCTTTTTGGCATACTTTTTTTACCTTTGGCAACTGCACTTTCAATATTCCCTATGAGTGATAATTGATAATCATCTCAAATCTCATTTACGTTCAATGCTTACTGTTTGGCATTCTCGTTTCATGAATAATTGGGAAATCATCCTATGTAACTACAACTGTTCATCAGTACCTACATAACATAAGTTGCACATTTTTTACGAAAAAAATATTTCCGTATTTTTTGCTTAGCGAAGTTTAGCATATTTTGAAGCATCTGTTGAAATTTCTTCAAAATCACAGTGATTTCTCTTGCAGGTTTGTCAAATCTATCTTTAGAATCCATATTAAAAATGTGATTCTTTGTTTTCATCGAAAAGATTTTTTATTCTCATGACAGGTGAACAATTATTTTTCTATTGGTACACGATTATAATTAAAGGGAAATTGGATAAGCACTGACATATATAAATATTTTTAGACCAATAAAGAATTTTAATTTCTTCAATTACCAATTTATTCCTAGAAATGCGTTATTTCCAGCTAGATAGCTCAAAATATCAGGAAAATTGGTAGATACCCAACCCTCTATATTATTTTTCATGAATATTGTGACAGTCACCTTTGTGAGAAAGAAAGTAGAGTTTTTTTTTATTTTTGTCAAATAAATTAATTTGGCACATGGCGTCATGTCTTTTTAGAATAAAAAATCATTGATTCTAAGTCTAATTCAGGTCCTTCGAGAAGTTTCTGAAAAAAGGCTAGACTCAAATATGCAATGAAAATTGGGGTCTATTTCTTTGGTAATGTTTCAATAATGTTATCCGTGCTACATCACACTATGAGATGATCCCAATCCTGAATATTTAGTTATGTAGATCATGAAGCTTGGAACAGAGGAATATTTTGAGAGTTTTCAAAATATCATATACCAATTTCCATACCATCAGTCAAAATTCCAACAATTTGCATCCCAATTTGAAAATATTTCAAGTGGAAACTGAGCCTTAAAATAGTTTTTTATTTGAATAAAAGACGGAGTAAAAGAGAAGATATACAATATTGACATCTTTTTTATTTTACAATAATTAGTTTATACAAATATAAATAAAATAAGGTTACCTAAACTAAACAGAATCTGTACAACTGAGGTAGAACATAATCAGTCCTTTGTTACATAGCGAAACATTCTTTGGATTAATTGATGCATTGAAAACTAGAATGTTCTGGAGAATAGACATGCACTTGACCATTTTTCAAACAACTATACAATTCAATATATAAATATATATTTAATATATATATATATATATATATAGTCGAGATACTATAAGAAGGGTAGTCTCTTGACTGGACTAGTTGAGAAAAACTGAGTTTAGGAAACACAAAAAACCAATTTTATGTTTTCTTTGATGTTGCAGTCAATAGGAAATGGCCATGTAAAGAAGACTCTTTGTTAAATTGTCGAGCTTTCGAAATACTTTATTTCATTATCAAGACATCTGAAAAGAACAAAATCACATTGTAAAAAGGCTCTTTTTTTCAAAAATATAAAAACTTACTAACTAGAGGTTGCTAAGCCAAAACTCTAGGATTATTGAAATTGCCAAAATGTTTGAGCATACGATTATGCTCAGCAAGTGCACAACTATTTTTATTCAAATTCGTAAAAGTGATTGCAATTTAAATAAAAATAGTTGTGCACTTGCTGAGCATACGATTAAACTCAAACCTTTTGGCAATTTCAATAATCCTAGTATTTTGGCTAGAGGAAAAAACTTGTACAAAGGAAATTTTCTAGAAATGGTACACATTAATAAATCAACCTAACTGTATGAATAAACGTTCTGATATTGCAAATCTCAGCGTGATATATAATTACCTTCTGAATTTTGACAATAAAGGCGAAAGTGACCCTGTATCCTTTTGAATCGCTCGCCATAGATTATCGTCGAAGAGTGGGATAAACATGTGCTCGTCCCTCATTGGTTCGAACATCCTGTCAATTTATTCTGACCGCTTTCCCGGTCCTTGCTGGGAAAGCACCCACTGTAGGGATCAACACGTGTTTGTTTCAATCAATCTCGACACAAATTTGCATATTCAACATGAGATTTTTTAATTAGTCTGAGATGTTTTTTACAAGTTGATATTAAGATTGTATTTGTGATGTGCACCGATATTTTCCTGTTAGCAACCTCGAGTTAGTAAGTTTTTTATATTTTTGAAAAAAAGAGCATTTTTACAATGTGATTTTGTTCTTTTCAGATGTCTTGATAATGAAATGAAGTATTTCGAAAGCTCGACAATTTAACAAAGTCTTCTCTACATGGCCATTTCCTATTGACTGCAACCTCAAAGAAAACATAAAATTGGTTTTTTGTGTTTCCTAAACTCAGTTTTTTTTTATATATATATATATATATATATATATATATATAAATATAAAGGCAGGATGTACTCTAACCTCTTGCCCACCCGTGAATGACCAGTTTATAATGCCATTTTATTACGAATTACCGTGGGCAAACATTTGAGAAAAAAATGGAAAAACTAAAAAAAAATTGTTGTCAAATTATTTTAAATATTTTGGAAACCGCGAAACGGCGAAGTTTTGGTAGATAATTTTTTTTATATTTTTTTCTCGCTTATTAAGGCTGTTAGCGGTTGTGCCAGAGGTTGGATAACACCCTGTATATATGTTGATGATTATTGAATAACTTCATCAAAATCAATACGATCTTGGGAATGAAACCGAAACAATGTCTATTTGAAAAAATTATCTATTTCATTTTCAGATTTTAAATAAGGCAATTGATAGATTTCAGGAAACTCAAGTTTATATATTGAAAACGAGTTATTTTCTTGATTTCACATGAACATTTCTTCGTGTCACAACTATGAGAAGTTTACTTTTGTCCTTCAAAAACTATTCTCCAGACCTTCTAAAGAGTTACGTCCAGAAAAAAAAAGAATCGGTACGCGATTTTGATATCCATTACAAAATCTCGAGGAGATATTTGTTCGCAACGCATACATAATTAAAGTTTTATTGGCATGTGTGGAAAACTGTACATTAAAAATGCCTTAAAACTACCGTATTTCTTGTCTTCTTCGTATACCTTATGATTGATAATTTAAATACCTATAAAAATATATGTTTCAAAGAATAAATAAATAATAAAATATGTTCTTGTTTGTCACATTCACCGACAAATATGTATATTGCTTAGTACGAATATTTTTTCTTAAGATTTATCTCTAATATTTACATTCGGATATTTACAAAAGACAAAATGAACCATTTATATACACGTCACTGGAATACAAAGTTTGTCCGTTATTCAAAATATTAAACTAAAATGAATAATACATCGACATCTTGAAGTTTCAGGAGCATTACTGCTACAATTTGAAATTGTGAAATATTTTCGCAGATATTTAGAAATTCCTTATGTCAATAAATACTGTGAATAAAGTTTCCTTTAAATAATCATTGTATATCACAGCAATGAAAATCAATGTCATGTTTGTGTCATTGATGATGTTAATCATTTCATTGATGATTCTGCTGATAATAACTGAAGCTACAGGATTTTAGGAAAGAAGTTTTGTGCAAGTTCCTATCTGGCTTTTACTAGGACATATCAACTTCTATTGGGTCAAAACCAACTGGAATGAATCAGTTCCTAGTGGCAATGAAATTGACGAAATAAAAACATCAGTTAGTAGATTGTTGTGTCAGCAAATTCAACAACTCTGATTGGTCCATGTTGTTCAACGTCTGTATATCGATTCCCAAAGCTTCGGCCACGTTGTTCATGTCCAATCCAAAGGACTGGAGTAACTCTCTGAAATCCATTTCTTCCCCCGTGAAGGGGTTGTGCAATTTGGGGCACGAATGATTGCATTGAGGCCAAGAACATCTTTCGAGATGTTTGTGGGCACATTGTCGCTTCTTTGGCTTCCTCTGATTCTGCAAAACCGACCTGGATGCCCGCGTTTCTCCGGATTGTATCCGGTTTGATGTGAGTATGGTTTTGTTCTCTTCATGGGGTTGTGTATTTGGATGACCTGAAATGAAAAAAAGGCACGTTAGCAAAGGTGAAACGATTTCTTTACTTGAGTTAATCCTAAGGGCAGAAACAAAAATGAAGGATTGTGGAACTATCGTGAACACACAGTTTATTTATATTTTACTGTTGGATGATAATATGGAAACTAATGGTTGAAATACATAGTTTCCAATTTATATAGTGAAAAATGGAATTAAAAAGTGAATATGAGTTCAACTGTGAGAAGAAAAGATTCGAAGCAGCAAATATAACTACAACCAATGTTTTCCTCAAAAAAGGATGAAACGGTTTATCATACATTCATGTACTACTGGCAAAGAATGAAAACTTCTCATCTTCATCCTTATTGGACATAGTATTCCATGCTGACGAGCACTATTTCAACCAATATAACGTGAATATCAAAATACAGCTACTCTTAATCCACCTTTGTAGCTTTTACCGAAGAAGGAAGCTAGGAAGCCTGGGTCCTCTAAGCCTCCGAGGAACCAACATCCAGCTGTCGGAAGAAGTTAAATATCTCGGGGTAATCCTAGACTCGAAATTAACCTGGAACCCAATAACTGACAAAAGTAAAGAAGAAAGCCGAGGTGACACTAATGGTAACCAGACGAGCACACGGAAAAACAAGTCCCAAAATGGTGTCTTGGACATACAATACTGTGGTGAAACCCATGATCACCTATGCATCTTTGATATGGTGGACCCAAAAAATAGCCGCGGCTGAGTTGAGCAAGGTACAAAGACTTGCCTGCCTTAGCATAACGCTGGCTATGAAAACAACACCAACAGCAGCCATGTAAGCACGACTGGACCTTCCCCCGATTGACATAACAATCATGGGGGAGGCAAGAATGGGATTTCTAAGGCTACAAAATACGAGCAACAGATCGGATCACAACAAGATAGAGGAAATAGTGGGGGTAACATTCTTGGAATGAAACCAACGGACCACCCAACTCCTAATACTTGGGAATGGAAGATGACACATCAAGAGCAAACCTGGAGAGATGTCTGGTACAAGACGGATCCAAGACCAAGGAGGAACTGGTACTGGTATATACAGTGAGGGGAGAAACTCCCAAGTGAGCACGTCACTGGGAATAAACTCTTCCGTATTCCAAGCGGAAATGTACGCAATCTTGCAATGCGTGAGAGAAAACAACATGAGGGAAGTGCGCAACTCACTGGTATGGGAATGCCGAGAAGAACTCGATGCCCTCGCAGAACACAACAAAATAGTTTTGATGTGGGTTCCAGAACACTGTGGCATCGAGGGCAACAAAAAAGCTGATGAACTAGCTCCATATATTGGCCCAGAACCTGTACTCGGGGTGACAAAATCGGCCATCCGAGGCTGCATACGGGACTGGGTCAAACAAAGACAGAGAGAGCGCTGGAAAGAAGCCCCTCTCTTGCACCACGGGGAAACATTTATTATAGAACCGTCGAAGCGAAGAACTATTCAAGATTAGAACAATAACGGGCCTTCTCACTGGTCACAGTCCAATGAGAGGACACCTGCACAAAATGGGGGTGACAACGCAAACTTTCCTGCAGACAATGTGGCAAAGGGACAGAACAGCCAAACATATTTTGTCAGAATGCGAGGCGCTAGACCACAAAAGACAAGCAATATTCGGACAGCCAAGGCTAACCCCGAAGGATACAGGAACCGGTGAAGAACATGTATAGACTGGTACAGGGGACTAGGGTCACGGAGTGAGTGCTTCAAACGAACCGGAAGGCACAAAAAACCCAAGAGGCTGAGGTGCAGCTGGCGACGAGACTAGCATCCGAGGAAAAAAAACATATTTAAATTAAGAGTAAGAGAGAAAGGAATCTGCTCAGTTCATCACAGCGCCTTTTTCCAAAAAAGGAAGTATTTATAATTACAGGAAAAAAAAATTGTTTATAAATGGATTGAATAAAATAATCATATAAGTTTGGATGATGAAAATATAAGCAATGTTTCCAGTCCAATAGTGTGAGGGTAGGTTGGAGATGGAATGAGATAACTGATTAAAGGCCATCGCCAAAAAATGAGTATGAAACAGATAAATGTCGATCACTTGTAAATAAGTGTCATGGGTTGATAGAAAATAAATGAAAAGAATTGCATCAGTTTCAGTGTGTGTTTGTGTGCCTAAATGTATTCTGGGACAGGACAATTCTGAGCTTCATAAATGATGAAATCAGCTGTGAAAGAGGAAGTTCTCTTTGGTGCTGATATCGCTGTGGTGTTTGTGCAATTAGGAAGTATTGGTGATATTTCTGATTATATCATTGATGAATACGGGAAAAGTGAGTGGAATTGATTTTTGTTTACGGAAAGAACCTTGGT
The DNA here is from genome assembly GCA_018342105.1 of Gonioctena quinquepunctata. Classification (NCBI taxonomy): domain Eukaryota; kingdom Metazoa; phylum Arthropoda; class Insecta; order Coleoptera; family Chrysomelidae; genus Gonioctena; species Gonioctena quinquepunctata. The sequence goes on along the minus strand of JAFIRS010000004.1, from coordinate 318,776 downwards.
TTTCAATTGCATTGAATTCCAATGGTTGTCATATCTCTGTGTCAGGAAATTTGAGTTCGCTGGTTGATCTCTAGAGAGCATTTACGTGGATGATAAACAGTGTCAGAATACCTGCGTTGATAGGGAGCGTCGGACGATACTCCATCCACCCAATTTATTGGTATGGAATTATCGATCTACCTCATCAGCTAGCTATCTAGATAGGGATTCAATTTATGGACCCCAACAAGACTCCGATGGATTACAATTTCAGAGTGGATTATATGACGAAAAGTATTTTGCCTATTGCTGAGAATACCTGATCAGGATAGCTCACAAGCTTCATGTTGATTGTTCATCCAATCACTTAGAATTGACAAGCGATAGAGCAAAGGGAGTTGTTATTGGGAAAGGGTCTTCTCTATTGTTTGGGAAATAGACTTTCCTTCGATGGAAAAATGATTGTAGGATACGTAAATCTGGTGTTAGCTTTGGAAAAAAAATTTCGATGAAACTTTGAGCAACTCGCTCTCGAACTAACTTTTCGATGACTTAAAACTTCGAACAGAGCTCAGAACTGGATGACAATGCAATATTAACTCGCACTCGCTTTCTTTTCTGTATGTTTGTCTTTCTTCTTGTCTCTCTATCTGTTCGGTACAAATTTTGCAATCGATTTTAAACTAACTTTCCGATGAGCTAGATACTTGAAACTTCAAACAGCTCAGAACTGGATGCCAATGCAATACTGATTCGGTGTCTTGTACGTCCGTTTGTCTGTTTTCGATACAAATTTTGTAATAGGTTTTAGATTTGAGAATGAAGTTTGCAAAAGAAGAGAAGGGGAGAAAATGGGGAAAACATTGTAAAAAATAAAATATATAAGAAATATATTACACACAAGAAAAAGCAAAAATTTTTTTAATATATCACGCTTGAAAAAATAATAGTAATTAAAATCGGATATTTAATAATAATAATAATAAATAGTTTATTGAATACATATTTTTTTACATATGGCTTACATTCAATAAACCGCAAACTCACTAGGCATCAAGCCTGTGCGTGAGACATAACGCTTTATTTTTTCATATAATATGAGATTGTTTATGTTCATTCATTAAATATATTATAATTATATCGGCCTGTCCGGTCTCAATATTCAACAGGAAATCCCTAAATATATATATATATATATATATATATATATATACACAAATATGAAGGTGGAACATACAGTGCTTCTCAAAAGTCCCCTCCCCCCTCTTATTTTTGGAACGATTATACATAAACAAGTAAAATTTGGAAACTGAATATTGAAGGTTGTAAACTTCCCTACTAGTGATGATAGATGACGAAATCGTCAAATATGACGTCACAAGGCCATTGTGACTAATAATTTTAAATGGAACCCTACGGCAAGCGACACCTCTTTTAAAAGGTATCGAAAAACCTATTCAATGATACAATTTTGTTTGTGTTATGGCAGTTTTGGCAACTCACTTTTAAAAAACGCAAAGCTGTGATGAATTAAATCAGTTAATACTAAAATTCCAAATTCAAGCTCCGCCTCTGGATAGTTGTCAAATAAGCTGAAATTTTTGTGAGTCTCCCTAATTCGACGTTATTGTAATTCTCCAAGTTTTTGTACATTTAATAATTTGTGTATTGTTGATCGAACATTTAACTGTTTTAGCAGCTTTTGGTAGTTTTAATATTTTTGTACATTTTAATAATTTGTTAAACTGTTGTGAGCCGAACGTTTAAGTGCTCCAAGAAGCGAAATGGTACGTGCTTTAGGTGATAAAGTAGCAGCGATCCTAATTTTTGGGGAAACTGGACAAAATATTCATGCAGCAAAACGCATTTTTAATGAGAGGTTTCCCGAACTTCTTCGTAAGTTTGAAACAACGGGTTTTATTGATGATGCGAAACGATCTGGCAGACCACAAATTTCTGATGAGAAAAAAATTGATATACTGGCAATAGTAATAGTTAATCCTACTTCTTCAACAACTCACGTTGCATCTACCTGTGAAGTCAGTCGAAGTACAGTACACAGGATGTTGAAAAAAAAAACAAATTTCATCCACACAAATTAAAAATGGTTCATCAACTCTCCGACGACGACCCAGACCGAAGACTAGAATTTTGTGAAAATATGGTAACTAAAATTAACCAACAGCCAGACTATGTCAAAACAATTTGTTTTAGTGACGAAAGTACTTTCTATCAAAATGGAAATGTAAATACACAGAATGTGAGGTATTGGAGTGACGCAAATCCTCACCTGTTTCGTGAAACACATCCCAATTTCCCCAGAAAGTGAATGTTTGGGCAGGTATCCTGGGAAACCACATCGTTGGGCCTCTTTTTAAAAATACTAATTTAACTGGCGAGGTTTATCTGGAGCTGTTGCAGAACCCAATAGAACCGTTAATCCTTGAAATTTTGGAAGATAATCCAGATTAATTCGGCAATTTGGAAATAACATTCCAACAGGATAGTGCCCCTCCACACTATTACGGTGCAGTAAGACGGTATTTGGATAAGGAGTATCGTGGTAGATGGATTGGACGACGAGGTTCAACGGAATAGCCAGCTCGATCACCGGACCTCACACCTTTGTATTTTTTTCTGTGGGGGTAAATCGAAGGTTTACGCCACTGAACCTGACAATATTGACGTTTTAAAACAACGTATTGTTGCAGAATGTGAGGCTGTTTTCGCAGACACATTTGCAAAAGTACGAGAAGAGTTTGAAAATAGGATATTTCACTGTCAGGAAGTAAATGGGGGTCACTTCGAGCAATTTCTTTAAGTAGATACTGATTCTTAAATCTGTACTTGATATCATACTGAATGGAATTTGAATTTTAATGTATACAATGAGCCATTAAACTGCCATAAACACAAACAAAATTGGTATCATTGAATAGGTTTTTTCGATACCTTTCAAAAGAGGTGTCGCTTGCGGGTTCCATTTAAAATTATTGGTCACAATGGCCTTGTGACGTCATCTTTGACGATTTCGTCATCTATCATCACTAGTAGGGAAGTTTACAACCTTCAATATTCAGTTTCCAAATGTCACTTGTTTATGTATAATCGTTCCAAAAATAAGAGGGTGGAAGGGGACTTTTGAGGAGCACTGTATTGATGAATTGTATGTATGAAATTTATCGTTAGAATGTATATAAATAAAAGGTAGAAATTGAGTATAAAAATAAAATATATAGGTGAGTTGTGTGAAGATAAAAAGTGTAAATGAAATGTATAGATAAAATATATATGCAAAATGTGTATACATAAAAAATATCTAACCATTGATCCTGTGCCTCCTTTTATTCTTTCTATTCTTTCGTCTCCTCTTGATTCTCGCTTTATTGTCCTTCATATTTTCACCACTGTCATTCGAAATTTTCGCACTTCCACCCTGTTATTCTGTTTCTTTCTCCTCTCAGCTTCCTCGGCTGATCGAGTGCCGCCATTCTACCGTTCTTCAGCCTCTTCATCCTCCTCAGCCTTCTCCTGCTCGTTTTCTGTTCCCAGCAATGAAGCGCCTCGGCTATAGAAATATCGTCGATTTTAACGCTCTGCCAATCCCGTTTTGTGAGTACCGCGTGGGATATGCATGATGGTGCAAAAACGGACGAAACATTCTCGAAACTCTGGCGCAATGCGTCACCCATTTTGTGGATGAAATCCCACTGCTGTTTTGTGACCGGCGTTCCGACGTTATCGACGTCCATTTGAGCTTCGTCAAATAGCCATTGAAATACGAATAATTCAGCTGAAACGACAAAGGGAAGCTGTTTATTGTTTTCGGTCGTTAGCGCTGGCTAGATGTGAATTATGGATTTTGTTGAGGGTACAGGAGGGATAACTTGCTTGGCATAGTGATTAAAATATTTTGAAGGCAATTTTGCTGAAAAATTCAAGAGTGGTACGGCATACTCAGATGGATTTAATAATCATGAGCCAGATCAGGGTTCGCCTCCCGTGTATCTTGTTTGCTACAAAGGCGTAGAAGGGCCAACAACAAAATATTTTTCAAAAAACATTTGGAATCTTCCCTTTGAATTGACAATTGTTACTTTGAAGTGACAATTGTCACTTTGATCTGACATTTGTCACTTTGAAGTGACAATTCTCACTTTGATCTGACAATTGTCACTTTGAAGTGACAATTGTCACTTTGAAGGCGTAGAAGGGCCAACAACAAAATATTTTTCAAAAACATTTGGAATTGTCCCTTTGAACTGACAATTGTCACTTTGAAGTGACAATTGTCACTATGATCTGACAGTGTGTCTAATGTAAAAAGAATAGTGAAATATTTGAAACACACCCAAGATTATGGAATTCGATACTCAAGAATTTCAATAGTAACTCAGATTTTACAGGAGGCTCTGAAGAAAGAAAAAGCACGACTGGATATGTTGTGATGTTTCGCAAAGGAACTGTATGCTGATGTTCCAGTAAACAACCGATTGTGGCCTCATCTAATACCGAGGCAGAGTATATTGCCGCTGCAGATTGCATTAAGGAGTTAATTTATTTAAAATCACCCATTGACGAGCTTACAAATCGAAATGTGAGCATCAAGCTGGATATGGACAATCAAAGCACCATGAAATTTATACGAAATGGAAAGTTCAATCAAAGGAGCAAACATATTGATGTTCGCTATCATTTTATCAATGAAAAGGTGAATTAAGGAGTCATCGATATCCAGTATTGTTGCTCTGATGATCAAGTGGCAGACATTTTCACAAAACTACTTGCATATTGCAAGTTCTAGAAATACAACAATTCTTTAAATTCCAAGATTTGATTCATTCAGTGATTTATTGGTAGGAGAAGGTGTTGAGAATAAAAATAATTATAACCTCTATGCGAAACATATTGTATATTTTAGTAAAGTTCGTTGTTATAGATATACAGTTAAAATCAAATTATTTTCAATATAATTCTCATCACACCAGTATACGCGTAAATTGACTGAAAAAAATTATTGCGTTGCAGTTGGCAATAAATGTCCCGTTTTGCTAACAATTGTCACTTCAAAGTGACAATTGTCAGATCAAAGTGACAATTGTCACTTCAAAGTGACAATTGTCAGATCAAAGTGACAATTGTCACTTCAATGTGACAATTGTCAGTTCAAAGTGGCAATTCCAAATGTTTCTGACAAATATTTTGTTGTTGGCCCTTCTACGCCTTCGAAGCTTCAGGTAATAACAATATAATATTTATTGTTTCCAAAAAAAAACGAATACTGTTTGAATAAGCAGTAGAAAAACACTGACACGCTAACGCCATCACACCTTTTCATTGATTCGTGGAATATTACTCAACATACGAAAAAAAAAAGATTGTGTTAAGATTGACGAGAATCATAAACAATGTATGAGAACATAGATTTTAGGTAGATGCTAAGCTTCATACGTTTCATATGTATCAATTTTAATAGGAAAATTCTGTATATTCTGGGGTGAAATCTCGGACTATAGGATTTACCGAGGGATTTACTAGGAGTTAGAACGAAAGCCAGTGGACCAGCACAAAATATAACTGATATACGCGTCTCCTTCTTTTCAATCATTATTCGCAACTTTGAATATTTTCGTTGCGACTGAGACTGAAAGCTCCAACGTAAATTGTGCTATATCTCGAGGCGTAATAGTTGGTAGGGTGTGTAGTTGAATACTTGATTATCCATTGCGTATATATGTTATGTTTTGTGTTGGTCCACTGGCTCCAGTAGCTCTCGTTCTGACCCATGGTAAATCCTAAAGTCCGCGATTTTATTTCCGAATCTGTAGATAAGATTTAGCTGGGAAAAGTTAGTGTTAAAACTGACATAATTCACAGGACACATCAGATCAGAAATAATATACTCACTTTTCAGCGTGGGGTATAACTTATACCCAAAATAGCACCTCCAAGGCTCATTCAGATACTCCTCCCTGCACCTCCTGGGTACCTTTCCCCGCCACAAATCCATACCCTTCCTTATAGCATCCACCGCAGGCTTCATAGTCGGCGCAAACGGCGTCCTATCCAAAAACCACCCCGAATCGGCCACCCCTCGGACGTTTATCTCTGTGAGCAACAGCTCTTCGTGAAGCAGTTCTTTGACGTAATCCAGATTGAGCATCACCCCCGTACCACCCGCGCTACTCCCGGTCAGAAGGAGGTCTGTGCTGTTCTCGAGGCCCAAAGGAATCAAGTCCCGGACAACCTGGCGGACGATGAAGGAGCCCATGAAGCTGAAGAGCTCATTTGGAGCAAGAGGTTTGGAGCCGCTCCAAGAGTCGCTAGTGCAGTAAGGAACGAAGACGTGGTTCGCGTTCCACCAGAAGGGGTTCTCCTTCATGTTGGGGGAGAGCATACCACCAACTGCGAATTGAATAGAGAACTAGAGTTATTATTCGTGAACTGAGCGACAGCTCAACAACACTAGTGAACTGAAACATTTGTATGTCAAAGGAAAAGAACCTCTATTAATCTTGAAGTTCACGGTATCTGGTAGTACAACAGAAACTATTCAAAAACTGTTTTTTTCCCAATCAACTAGCTTTAATTTAAAATTGAGTAAGCGCGGATCATTTACTGATTATAGCGGTATTTGAATTCACAACACCCATAACGCGAAAATAATTTTATCATGAATACGGGAAATATTACATGACTTTGCGTTCTGCGTTATACACTGAAAAAATTACTAATTTTAGAAAGAACAAGCTGGTTCGGTAGGTGGCGCGATGAGATGTGAATTTGATATTACTTTGATTGATGAATTACTGGAAAACACGAAAATGGTCTATGAATATGATTATATCAGAACCGTATCGTTTCAAATACCTATTACATAATACTCGTTGTGACAGCAGAGCTAACCGGGTATCGCCTACACATACTCATAATTGACTCCGCATTTACTTTGGTTTCAATCCACACGTTCACTACGTAAATTTTGTACAGTGTAAATAGAAAATCTATCGATAACTCGACCGCAGCACTATCAAGTCCAGATTTTTTGGTTTTTGTTGCACTAAACCAACATATATTGTGAATATGAGTCATTTTGGTCCATAAATATAGAATTTGTTAATAACTTGACTACAGCGCCACCTGTCTGATCCTAGCATAGCATAACGTTTCTCGTTACACCGTTAACCCGTTATCGCATTATCCCGTTATGCGAGTTATAGCAGAATGGATAGCTCGAAAATATTCTCGGTGTTCAAATATCTGTGAATATCAATTTTCATGGCGATAGGTTGAACGGTATAGAAGTTGGGGCGCTGCTGGCGACTTAAAGTAAAATGAATAGCATAGAAACCTTCTCCATGAAGAAACGCTTAGATGTGCCAACTTTAATGATGATCGGTCAAATGGTCTCTGAGGTTATCAATCTCATACCTCATACATATACAGTGCGGAGCCCCTGTTGACTTTTGAACGGTTCGACGTTAGAATAATGGGGCGAAAACCTATTTGAATTATATCATCGATATTACTTTTTGGAATAAAAGACTCTGTGATTGCTCGATAGATGGCGCGGGGGAGCAAATCAAGTTAACAATTTCAAATAGCATGGGGGCAAGTGGCCCATCGTTGAAAAGGTAATTAAATTCTCTTTTCAACCATCATTTTTTTTTTCATTTTGTACATACGTTTTTTCACAATATGCATTTGGAATATCAAGTATAACAAAAAACAAAACTATTATGTAGGATTTTTATTTACTGAGAATAAGAAGCAAATTTGTTGTCAAATAAAATTAGGTGTGAATGCTTCTTGACAATAAAATATTCGATTCGAAATTTCTTCCCGAATATTATATATATTATATATACTTCTTTGCTTGATGTCAATATACTGTTTATGTTTGAAATATTGATTGTAATATTGCCAAATATAAATAATGAGTCCAGAAAAAGTTAGATTCTTGTTTTTTTATTGAAAATATTGCTTGAAACCAACCTATCTCTGAGATATCTAACTTATTCTAATTATTTTCCAACCAATCAAAATTGTAAACATTCAAAAACTTGATCATGCGCAAATACGAATATATTCCTAAATACATATTTATAAGTTATGCGCATGTGATTTGTGGTGAATAGAAGAAGAAAGTTTGCCACTCAAATTATGTATCATAGTCAATAAACCCAAAACAATGTGGCTGTTCGATGAATGTTATCACTTTTTAAGTTTATGACGATAAAGTACCTGTTATATGAGTTTCGCTTTGCACTCACACAAATCCGGGGATGTTCTGTGAATAGTTCATGTGGATGTCTTGCAAAAGTTCATTCCCCTTACTGCTGGTGAAGTCAAGTGTTGAAAATCTAACCTCCAATTTCTGGTTAGTAGTTTCTTGATAATCTTTGGTTCTAATTTGATTCTGACCTGATTGCATGTATTAATGTTTCTCATATTCTTGAGTTATAGGCATTTTTCCCATAAAATCGATGATAAAATTTTCTAAGATGCTTCCAATTTCAATTTCATTTTTCTTCTCCCCTGCTTATTTTTCTTCTCCGTGGTAACGATCACTTTTTGTTATCTTATATCACTTTTTGTATTAGCACTTTTAATTCAAACACATTATTCTACTTTCTATATATTAAACATATTTTATTTTCAAATTTGACTTCTACACATAGTTCCATTTACTAGGTTTTCTTCAAAATTCACACGTACCATTTTTCTGTTCTCAAATTTCATTATTTTGATCATTTAAAAGGAAATAATTTGACATTTGCTTGTCATGTTACGTTTTGGTTTCAATTTTGTATACAGGATGTTCCTTGTATATACATATGATGTTCAGTTGAATTCTGAATATTTATTTCTAACTTTGGATTTGTATATTTTTATAGGTTGTGCCACTTGAATGAACTAATCAAACATAATTATGATAATAGAAAAACTCTAGTGCCGCCCTCTTGGATTATCTGCCTCGACTAGGAACTGGCAAAAGGTTTTCAAGATGCAAACCGTACAGAAAAAAATAAATAAAAACAATCATAGCAGATATTTATGCAGTGTTTAAATATCATTGTGCCCTATTTCAACTTTTTTTATTTGACATATATTCATAACAATATATATATATATATATATATATATATATATAGAAGAATCTTTTTATATCTGCAGGTATACCAGCACACACCTGTTTGTTCGTTGTTTCAGTTGCGATAATTCGTTTTTAATATGAAGAGCAGGTACAGGTAGTGTTATAATCATTTATAAATTAGAAGGTCTTAAACATCGACAAAATAATACTTCATATCAGGCATTTCTAGGTAACTGCTTGGTTATCAGGTTACCGTATCCCGTTAATGGTAATAATAAATAATAAATGAATTGGGTATTATTTGAGTCGAAAATTGGAGAATTAAGTGGATTAAAAATCTCTACCTAATTAAGCTCTGAAACAAAATCAAAAATGTAAAATTATTTTAATTCATGAATCTTCCTCTATTGACCAAATTTCGTATTACTCATCGCAATTGTGATTCCGAAGAATAACCATGGTTGAAAGTAAAATTGAATTACCTTTTCAACGATGTGCAACTCGACCTCTATGCCTTTCGAAATTCTCAAGTTGATCTGCCCCTCGCCCTCTGTCGAGTAATTGTAATGTATCTTCTCTCAAAAAGTAGGATCGGTTATACAATTAAAAAAAAAAATCCCATTGTTTCACATCAAACCATTCAAAAGTTATCGAGGTAAGGGTATCATTCAGGTCCGAACTTATACTTGACATTTCAAGTGCATATTGTGAAAAAACATATTAACGGAATTGAAAAAAAATTGATGGTTGAAAAGATAATTGAATTATATTTTTAACGATTTATCACTTGACCCCCCATGCTATTGAAATTTTTTAGTTGATGGGCCCCCCCGCGCCATCTATCAAGAAATCACAATGTCTTTCATTTCAAAAAGTAGTATCGGTGATATCATTCAAAACGGTTTCTGTCTCATTGTCTTACGTCGATTCGTTCAAAAGTTAACAAGGGGGGGGAAGGGACTATATAAAGCCGCACTGTATACCAACATCCATATTTATATATACAGTGCGCGTCTAAATTATGGAACAAATTCGATATTTCGCAAGCAATGTACTTTTGACAAAAACCCTGAAAGAAAGGTCTTTCAATACTGCATTCGATGATAATAAATATTTTGATTTTTTTGTACAGGGTGAACAAAAATTTATATTTTATTTCAGTAAGAGAATAACTTTATATCCAACAAAATACAACATTTAAATGAAATAATAATTTTTATTCACACCGTATAAACAAATCAAATTATTTATTATCATTGAATGCAGTTTTGAAAGACCTTTCAGATGAAGTATCACAAGACATCTATTTCCATTTAAAAAAATTACCGATTACGTCACCACGTCAAAACCAGTGACATAACCTCTTAAGAATATACATTGAAACATCGGCATTTAAAAACAAAAATCGACCTCTTTCAGGATTTTTGTCAAAGTGCATTGCTTGCGAAATATCGACTTTGTTCCATAATTTAGCCGCGCACTGTACATAAGATTTAAAATAGTATAATGCGAGATACATACATATGCCAGTGTAGTACCTAAGGATATTTTTTCATATATAATTCTTCTAGTTGGCAGAGCTTCAAAAATGTTTTCAGATGAATTTTAAAAAATAAACAAAATATTAATTAAAGGTTTGTATCTATAGGTAAATCTGATACCCGATATAAGATAACGTTTTCCAACAATAGTTCTAATTTGAAGAAATTTAGATTTTTGTTGCAAACTGGGAACAATTCATTTGTTACATATTCAACTCGACAATCATAGTAAAGTTAAAAACTTTTGGTAAACTGATTGGCATAAAGTATGAATTGATTTTTTTCCCAAATTGGCACTTGACAATTATTTCTTTGTTTTTTAGTTTGTGAAATACAGTGATTACGGAAACACTCACCATCTCTTGTTTCAGGCCATTTCGACGATGTCATGTAGTGCCTCTGTTTCAACCATCTGTTTCTGCATGAAACAGCATCATAGCAGTACCACCCTCCTTCCAAAAATATTATCCATTTTTTACTAGAGTGGGACTTTCGTAGATAAAACCTATAACAAACGGAAAATTTTGTTCCAAACTCATTTGATAGATCATCAATAAACCGCCTGTTTTTGAATTAGGACCAATATACACTTTTCTCGGTAAAAGTAGTGAGATTCCACTGAACGGCGCCACAAATTATTTTATACTGATGAAAACACAACTAAACTTTGTGTTACACTGGAAACCTCTGAGAGTATGTTGAAAAATTATCAAAAATCTCATAGAAATATTTTAAATTGATTAATGCGTAGCTGTAAGCTCGACACGTAGAATTTAAAAAGTGTTTTTTGCTGAGACTTATTTTTAACGGACGAAACCAAAAAGGAGGAGGTTCTCTAGTCGACGCGTATATTTTTTTTTATGTATGACCACGCATAACTTTTTACTGAGACGTCCGATTCCGATAATTATTTTTTCAATGGATAGGGTGTACTTCGGAATTGGTCCCCTAAGGGTAGCAAAATGGAGGATATTGATCCCTCTGAATTCTGGTCCGTTAACCGATTCTATCAGGCATAACAACTTTGTACTGGATTCTTCGATTTGGATGATTCTTATTTTATTAGATAGGGTAGTTGTCATATTTGGCTTTCGAATGGAATTATCCACCCTTACGGGTGGAAAAATAGGGGATAATTGATTTTTCTCTTGTGAACAGTGGCACACATATGTAGTTGACAATGACAGATCGCTACTGTCATTATTGGTGTTCTCCTACATCCGTCACAATCATTATATTCTATGAGAGGATGGAATGATATACAAAGTTATGAAATAAACTAACCAGAACAACAAAAATACTTTATATTACAACAAATAGTTAAAGTAGGTAATCATATTATTTAACTGGCAATAGTTGAAGTAAGGTGGGTGAGTAAGTATTTTGGAAGTAATCAAAAAACAAGTAGGTGGTAATCAGTAAAAAAATTAAAAAAAAAATTCTTAACAAGAATTAAACCGACGAAATACGGAACTGAAAAGTAAAAAATAAAATAAACCTTCTTAGTCTCAATAACTGAGCTCCTAAACTAATGTAAGTAACTAATTTTGAGTCGGCGCCAAACGAACAATCAACAAAGATCATTAAATTACTTCAAAAAAATTATCAGAATGTAACCGCGCAACTCGATGCCATCATTTTACGCCTTGTTTGTTTGGCGCCGACTCAAAATTAGTTACTTTCATTAGTTTAGGAGCTTAGTTATTGAGATCAAGAAGGTTTATTTTATTACTTCATTTTTCGGGCTATTTCATTCTGAGATGAATTTGTAGAATCTCACGTTATTGATGAAAAATGTCCGAGCAGAAAAGGTACCACCAAAAACCGCCATAAAAAAAATAGCCATAATGCAATGGGTATTGAGAATTATTAAATGTTGCTCTTTACTTCTAGGGTCAATAATAGAAGAATACGGAAGAAATAATAACAAAATGAATAATACAATCGATATATCGACAATACGGACCTCATACTATATAGTAAAAACGATATTATTAATTTAAATACAAAATAATATTAATTTTGAAACAAAACATCAGTAACAAATAATTGATTTCGAGAAGTTCTATAATAGAATTGAATGTGTCGAAAGGTCCCATAAAATTTTGTTAAATCGATAGGCTACCCCATATATTGTAATACCGTAAACTTCAAAATTGCATATCTTAAAAACGCAACATACAAAGTTGATACAACTATCGTATAAGATAGTCAACATTTTCAAAATATTGTGAGTGAAATATGTTCCAAATTAACGGAACAGTTTTCTAGATATTCAATAAAAACATTGTAAATGACCAAAAAAAAAATTTAAATAAGAAAGTAGATTTTATATTCAATTCCTCTTTTTGTAATGAAAAACGATCTGTCAATTGTTTTCAGTATAGCGGTATACACGAAAATTAAAAAATATATATATTTCACACAGAGAGAGTCATCAAGAAACAAAACCCGTTTTTTCGCCTACAATAGACTGAAACTATGACATTTTAACAAAATATAACTTCTTGGTTTTGAAATAGTGCTAGAAAAAAAAATCCGGAAAAACGATTTTTTTGGCTATGCCCCGTATACACCCTAATGTACTATCATCAATAAGATTATAATTGAACATGTTTATGAGTTCCGATCAATACATTTTCATCCTTACTTTGTCTCATTTCGACAAAAAAAAATAGTTTTTTTCTTTGTCAATCCTACCCCAATACGACGTTTTCACCAACTTTAGCCCCTTATATCTCAGAAAAATCATTTGAACTCACACTTTTTTCTTATGACCAATCCTACTACAACATAATAAAATTTCAGCCAATTCGACCGAGAGCCAATTTCCCATATGTTTTCGTGCGGGGTTCTTCATTCAATAATAGTCGCAGAGATAATACTATAGCCACGCCCAATTAGTCATTGGCCGACGTCAATTTAATTCAGAATGACACTAGTTGATCAAACCAACTTTATATTATCAGATTTGCTTACCCAGCTTGCGATCCATCGTTGCAGGAGATTGATCTGTTGGAAAGGAAAACTTTTTTCAGAGCTTTCACTTCGCTTTCCTTCGTGCCGTTCTGCTCGGAACTCTGCTCGAACCGCTGGATGGCGTTTGTGAAGATCGGCTCCTCCAAAGTCACCTCGCCGCCCGCACTATGAAACGCCATGCATATGCCCAGCCATAACGAAATCATCTGGAAATTATAATCAGATTAACCATATAATTGGCGCTTTTTCTGATCCAGTGATTCATCATCAATTCATTCAAAACAATATACACCAGAGACTTCTTTGTAGGAGAAATGCCGACAGAGGTTCGTTTGTGGAAAACAGAACCGGACTTGGAATGAATGGAAATATGGAATGCGATTTTGTAAGAGAATTGAAAATTATGAAATTGTGATATGGCATCTCCGAAAGTGATAAGGAAACACAATGGAATAATATTCGCAAAAAATTGCTGGGTATTGGAAAGAAAAACAAATGTTCTACGTCTTTGCTAACGTTCAGAGCTCAGGCGTAATTAACGATACATAGTACTTAGCCCTTGTTGATGTGCATTGTGACAATAATAATACACTTTATTGTCATTGAGAATAAATCTTGTGGGCAAAGCTTGTGAAAAATAAATATAAATGTAAACATAGAAATATAAAATGTAAATATAAAAACACCTAGGAAAAAGTTAAGTTAGAACTTACACTATAAAGTTCATCGTCGAATTTTGTATCAACATGGTTAATTAAAGGCACAGGAGTCTTGGTCAAGATATCTAAGAATGGACAATTCAAAAATTGTTGATAACTTTGAAATCAACGTTGAAGTGTACTTTCTGTGGCCATTGTTCTGTCTCTTTTGACCCCTTCTGGGACCTTTCACTTCATATTCCACAGAGAACTGGCCGGCTCAGACTGTCCCAAAATATTAGTCATTCACTTGAAACGATTTTCGCTGATGGATAGATTCGGGGAAAATTAAATGCCACCATTGACTTTCCTCTTGAAGGATTAGACATGAGTAATTATTCAACAGATAACATAATTCCGTGTCGCTACAACTTGTATGCTGTGTCCAATCATAGTGGAACATCCTATAGCGGACACTACACGGCTTATTGTAGGCACCCTTATGCAGACACATGGCACGAGTACAATGACTCAATAGTATCACCGATATCACCAGAATCCCTTATAAGTGGTGAAGCATTCGTCGTCTTCTATGAGCAAGAGAGCACCAAATCACTTATTTAATATTTTTTTTTCTGTTGTATTGTATTTTATACCAAAAGTTACTTGTTATTCCTTTAACTCTCACAATAAAACATTTTGAAGATAAAAAAAAAACATGGTTAATTGTGCAGTTTTGTTTAAAAATATTATCAAAACTTATATAATGCACATATAAACATATACAATTATATAAAATATTACATAAATGAACACACCTATTACCCCAAAGAAACAGACATTTATATCCAAGCAAGAATATAAACAAAAATCTTATATAACATATATTCAAATATGCACATTTTGTCACGTAAATTCATCATTATAGAACTCTTGCAAATTATAATAGGGTCTATCAGCCAGAAATGTTTTTACTCTTATTCTAAACTTTTTGTTGGTCAAATTTGCCTATCTTATATCTGAGGGCAAGTGATTAATAATCTTGATCCCATTGTAATAGATAGAATCCCTGGCCAAATTTGTTAAAGGAATTGGCAATTTCAACGCGGTGGAACGGGTGTTATAAGAATTGCACGAAGCCTCGAATAGGGACATATTTCTGTACATGAGACAAACCGATTCCAAAATGAACAAAGCAATCACTGTTAAAATCTCTTCCTCAACGAATTTGTGTCTGCACGAATCACGAGGTTTAATCTTGCACATATACCTGATAGCCCGTTTCTGCAGTACTAATACAGTCAGAAGTGCTGATGAATTGCATACTCCCCAAAACGGTATTCCTTAACGTTGGTGAGATTCTAAGAGGGCGTAATACACCGTTCTGGCGGTTTCAATTCCCAGATTTATTGAAGTTACTCTCACTGCAAACATCCAGAAGAAATTTTACTTTTAAGATGCTTGATATGTTCAATAAATTTGAGCTTATTGTCAATGTGAGTACCTAGAAATTTAGTTTGAGTCTCGTTCTTGCTCACGAAGTTATCACCAAATGACAGGTCATCAAGAGCACATCTGAATGATATAATGTTTGTTTTAGTATATTGTGATATCGTTGAAATAGTTGGATATGGATCAATAAAATAAAAATAAAATATTTCAGAGAGGCTGGTAGACTGACGACTAACATTCAATTGTGAGATATGGAATAATGTGAACATCAATTGGATCAACAACTTTCTAGGAACAGATAGAACGAACTAGTCTTACTACTAATATGTCTAGAAAACCTGGTGTATGAAATTATTCGATATTGTTTTTAATTTCGAAGGGACACCAGAAACGGATTACAAGAGCTTATATTTCTGTGTCTAGATGGCACCGACTAAATGACAACTAGAAACGACGTTGGCGTCATCTTAACATCTAGTAATCTCTCATTATACAATAGGCAGGTGCCCCCAAGTTGCCAACCTTATCCCAAACTTATGTAGGTATATGTGTGGACACCAGGATTTCTAGATATCTTATAATGGTGTTGACAGTAGAATCGGAACCTTTTCTAGCAGCAGACATGGATACAAAATTACGCCATTTAAACAACGACCTTGAAGTTGAATAATCAGCGAGATGGCGCCATAATAAAGCAATACTCGCATAACTGCAGTGGCACAGGATTTATACTACAAGTATTACACAGCGTACAATAGCTTTCTACTATACTTTTGTAGATTCTACTAATTTTGTACCACATTCTACTAAAACATAATTGACAGGTAGATTCCAGTGAATTTTGAAAACATATGTTACAACTGAATATTTTATCTTCATTCATTTTCATAACTACGCATTTGCAACACTGTTTCTGCCCACTGAGCATTGCCGAAATGTTCAACTGTTGCCACTCTGCGTCTTGTATACGTTCCTTGTTTCATTAATTCATAACGATATCGAATCTCGATCTAGATTCGACTTCTGGCCATCGTGGGAGACAGAGGTCGACCAGTGGCCAGGAAGTCAAGTTAATGTGAGTATTATACAGCTGTTCAACGTACATCGCAAAGTTATTTAATTGTGAAAGTTTCGGGCTTTCGTGGTATCACTTATAGTGAGACATTCCAGTTTGCCCGCCGAAGGGGGATCGAAGTTTTGGCTATATCCCCGATACTAGCATATTGTCCGTAGTAGACAGGCCAAAAAAAAGCAAGCAATGAAGCAAGAGAGTCTCGATCTAGTCAATTGTCTCCGATTGCCGATATTTCTGACCGTTCACTGGGTTTCGGTTTTTAGTATTCATTGATATTTGACATCTGAGAAATATTTAATAGATTGGGCAATTATCGAGGGATTCGAGCAATTGGGTGTATTTTATATTGAAAAAATGATGTTGTATAAATGCAATTATAGTTTTTCCAATATCAATTGCAGAAGCATAAAAAAGTCTTGCGGGAAATCCTGTGAGCAGCAGTGGCGGAGATAACTAATTTTATTTAGATATTTTAAGATTTTAAAAATACTTCATAAATAATGACAAATGAAAAAAAATTAAAGACAAGCTTTTATTTATACAAATACATTAAGAAAGAAAAATAATTTCTTTTATTGTTTGATGTTGATTATTATTATATCCTAAAACGTATTTCGATCGGCACACACCAAGACCATAGACGCTACTGGTTTTTAATCTTTCAGAGCTATTAAAACACAAATATAACGCGTGATTTATGACCTCTCATCGTAGAGACACACCTGCCAGCATCAGTCCGACTCGATTGGCCCAGACGAATCAGTTGTAACAAGCGACAGCCGTCACTCGAGTCCACGTTGACTATCGGCTCTTTGATCTACCGTTTGCCGACGGAAAATGTTTACGAGTAGTACAGATTATTTTTCGTTCCGTTTCTTCGCATATACGCTCGTGTTAGCGAAGTGAGTTTTCATTTGCTCCCTATAGAAACAGCTTCTGTAATTGATATTGGATGGACTATACACGCTCGCGAAGGAGAAAAATGTGTCTGTCTTCAATTGGTAGCATACGAAAACATCAAACATATACTTAGTATAATTGATTTGTTTATGCCTTGTACGTATTTCAACATTGGGTAATATTTATTGTTAATTATTATTTATTGATTAATTAATAATTGTATATATACTGAGCAGTTATTTATTTAGCGTCCCCCCACTGCATATGAGAGTACTTTTCGAGGTATGGTATGTACCTTTCTCTAGTTTAATGCAGAAGTAGAATTGAGGGAATTTTGGGAAGTAAATAATAGAATATAAACAGCAACATAATAGGCCAGTAGAGATAGACATGATTTAAAAAAAAAGTATGTTAATTACAAAAGTTTTAAAACTTCAGTAGGATGAAGAGTACATTCAAATGATACTAAGTCTGATTTTGCAACCCTGTTTTCTGAACGGAAAATGTTGAAAATCAGTATTCAATAAATTTTCACATTATTAACGCGGAAAAATTTGCAAAAGTTATGCAAACTTTGAAGTTTTGAAAAATAGCAATTAACATACTTTGTTAAATTTGCAACCATTCGAAAAAAAAAATGTTTCTCCTAATTTTTCGAAGAAAATTCCAGAAGTTATTTTTTTATGAAATTGTTATTTTTTTATTAATATAAGTATCGAAATTATTACAAAAGTTTCAAATACTGGTTGCAAGTGTCCTCCCGTACAACGGTTTCATTGATTTGCAACCTCGTCTGCAACACGGAAATGGGGGTAAAATCAAAAGAAAATTATTTTCGTATTTGTACTCTACCAAGAAAAGCAAAAGTTCTGTAAATTGGGCAGACAACTCATTTTACCAATTGCAATAATTTTCAAACTATCTGGCAATGCGGAACATTGGAAATAAAAAAAAATGCAACACGGGTGTTATCTGAATAATAAAGAGTTTTATATAATTAATGACATTCATTGTGTTACCAAGTTAACTAACGACCAAGAAGAAGTCAGCGGTAGAGGAAATCATTCAATGTGGAAAGCTAACGTTTTCGATATGAATTCCAAACATCATATTACAATTAGGAATTTGCATAGAAAAATTCTTTGAGTACGTTTGATGGAGGATCGAGAATCTCTCGACACATTTTCATAATTTTCTTGATTCATGAAAAAATGGATGAAATATTAAGATTCAAAAAACACTCTTTATTATCAATTTTTTTTATAAATCAAGAAAAATATTCTTACGTGTCGATTACATTTCAGTCCTCCATTCGGATTCAATGGAATTTTCACAATTGGAGTGAGAAAGTCGAGTGGAAAAGTAAATTATAATTTTGAAGACATATGTTGGTCTAATATATATCTTCAACCTATTTGCACAATGTTTACAATTTATGGTCAAATTATAAAAAAAAACAATTAAATAAAAAAATGTTCCGTTGAACAATGACGGTTTAAAATCTCTTGCGTCCTGTAAAATATAAGTCGTAGTTATAACTGCAATTTGCAGACATTTTGCAATTATTACGGCAGTTGTAAAAATGCAAAAAAATTATATTAGGGAATGAATAGGTTCCGTTTTTCGTATGAAGTTGCGAAGTTACATATCCACTGAGACCGATATTCTTTTTATTTGCAACCACAATGGCAGCGTCGAGAAAAAAAGTTTGATAAATATATGATGCGTTTTTCAGAAATTAAATTTTTTCCCTTCCTTATCCAGTTTGAAACTTTTGTAATTATTTTAACAAATTACAACGAAAAATTAAAAAAAAACGAGGTTCCGTAACTTTGACAGGTTGCAAACTTAATGTATGTTGTACAACATTATTACTATCGGTTTGCCTATTTTGCAGAACTCATGCAATTTTCAGTGCAAAATTAATGCACTAACATACCATGAAGTATGAAAACTTTTGGAATTAATGTGAATTGATTGTCTATATCTACTGGTACATAACTAGAACCCAATTAAGAATATTTCATTTATAAAAAAAAACAAATTGGGTTGGAGTTATGAACAGAATGAAGTGGATAACTCAACTGGATAACCTTGGAGCTCAAACAAAATGGAAGGAGCTCTGAAAGATGAATATAGTAGTTCTCTTTTCAGTCCAAATTATGACTATTTAGCCATGGGTATATTGACGTTCGATAGCGTATTGATGTTGCATCAAACGCAAAATAAGTTTATTCTTTTGTATAATAAAAAATAATATAATTTATGAATAGATTGAAAGAAAGTGGTCTTGAAACAGAACCTTGTGGAACGCCTGATATTCGATCGAATATTACGGAATTCTGTTTTTCATTAATTTTAGTTCATAATGTTTCCCTTTTCAAGACCAGTATCATTTCCATTCCATATTTTACGCTTATTTGTATTTTTTATGCCACTATTTACATTTCCCTGATTTTTCAACATGATTCTTTCCAAGAACAAGAACAAAAACATTTTCCGCTCTAATTGCCAAATAATAGCTAGATACAAAAAGAACTGAACATTTCCCTGATGTATTATCCCATTTATATCCTCTTCAGAGAACCGTTATTAGCAGGTACTACTAGGTACCAATTATTATTTCATTTCGGAACGCTGTTGTTGAATAAATCCACAAACAATTAAAACACTCGAAGTCGGCCCTGGCCTCGCCGCCTTTGATCTAACCAGTTTTCTTTCAAATACTTCATTTATAAGGAGATATTTCAAGTATTTAAATCAGCCGGCTGCTCATGATGTTATGATAAAATTAAGACCAAGAGTTCAAAAAGGGATATAAATATCCATAGAAGGCGCATGACAAAACAGTTCATGAGATGAAAATCTTACGATGCTGAATTAGATTAGGGAACAACAGTTGCAGATTATCAGATAATTGAGCTGCAAGGGACAATTTTTCATTTTAGTCATTCTCACAATCCAAAGCGTTGTTTTTAATAACAATCAGTTCGCCCATTGAGGAAATGTATTTTAAATAATCTCTGAGAATGAAATTAATGAGAGATGACGATTAATTTGTTGTAATGAGACCGCATTATAGTAGCAATATTCTTCCAAGCCTTTTTGCAAAAATATTGTACTTATAGGCGGTGATACTTTTAATTTCATGAAAATGCATAATTTTAAATCAATATTCAACCTCAAATCAATCACTGTCGTCATCAGAACTCATTATTATAGGTTTTAAAATATTTAAATTATTGGTTCTTGATAGATTAAATGGCGATAACAAAATCAGACACGTATACAGTAACAAAAATAATAAAAATAATATAGAATACATAGATTGCTAAATATAAATGAATATTTTCCTCATTATCAAATAGACCAATCAGACACCGCCATTTTTTTAATTAGTTTAGTTAAGATGAGTGAATAAATACCTAGACCCGTTTAACCGCGGTAAATTTTTTTTCTCCATATTGGTTTTTGTTTTGTCGTTTATCACCGATTTACAATTTTTGGCAGCAGCTCATAGAAAATACATTGATTTCTTAATCGTTTGAATCACTTAATATTAATTTTTATCAGTAAAAACTCCATTTTCGATAAAAAAATTCATACAAATATTTTGATTTAAGGCGATTAATACACGCCTATTCTAAAACCAATGAGATTTCTCAATTTCGAAATCGAACAATTAAGTCATTTTTAATGATAAAAAGCACTAGCTTTCCCATAACAGATAAATATCACCTTGTAAAAGATCAACTATATGAATGGTAGCATTCACAATTCTATACTTTTGATTTAATACTTCCGAGTTTTCTTAATACAACGTCGTTTCAAAATGGCAAGAGTTGGTCAAGAATCTTTGGAAAATATCGAAAAAACTGTACAGAATGTTGTTCTGAAAAGTGCCGTAAATAACCAAAAGTCAATGTGGAAACAGTTTGAAATATTTTTAAAAGAGAAAAATTATGAACTTATAGAAACAACTTCAAATCAAGAGCTTGGATTAGTCATGAAAGATTGGGCTTATAATATGAAGAGAGCTGATGGTAAAGATTATAAAGAATGCATTATAAAGACTATGTGGAATGTTACTGCAAAACTTCTTCAAGAAAAATACTATAAATGCCGGAACATTTAATCCATTTGCAGACATTGAATTCAAAGAAGCAAGGGATGCAAAAAATGCGAAACGAAAGCAGCTTCAGTCTATTCTCAAGAGGAAGCAAAGTTCAACTGCTCTAAGTACGGAAGGAAGAAATATATGAAATGATGAATTTGTGGAACGAAGATTGTTCAGAAGGACTTCAAAAAAAGCTTTATCATATAATGGCACTGGAACTAGCATGGAGAGGGGGAGAAGCAGCAAGATGCAAAGTGCACTTTTTCAACTGGGAGAATTGAATACAACACGATTTTTTCCAGAACATGCCAGGGTGGAGCTCAAAAATTATCAGACAGTGAGTGGTTAGTGCCTAATCACAATAATCTTCATGTGTGCCCGGTGAGGTTATTTAAAAAACTTATGTCTAAACGCACTACTAGAATTACGTCAGACCGACTGTAAATCCTTACTGGAATAAAACCAATTCTGGATGGTACAAAAATATGCCTATTGGGATAAATCAGATTGGAAAATGGACCAAACAATCTGCGGAAAGAATAGGGCTTCAAGATCACAAATCACTCAAATCGATCAAGTGCTGTATCAAAGTCAGGGATCCCGGAAGAACAGCTCATCAAAATGACTGGACATGCAAATGCTAAGTCATTAGGCTCCTATTTACAGTTAGACCAGGAACATCATTTATTCGTTTATTTATTTAGAAACAGACAGGCATGCGCCTAATCACATGTTTCATTATAAATTTTGAGGTAATTTTGTATGACAACATTACATTCATCTAATACATAGTTAGAGTATATATACAAATGCATACTGACCTAGTGATAGTCAGACTGTGGGGTCCCTCGCACCAAATCGCGTTCTTAATTAAAAAGGTAGGATTATAGAATACGTCCAAAGATATGACGACAGTGTTGGTGAGCGTGTACAATCAGGGATGTTCTTTTGTTGTGTTACCAAGTTTTCATCTGCCATCGCATCTCGGTTTTACATTTTCTGATGGGAATATCGAAAAGTCCGTATGCGAAATCATTACAATGCTTGTTTTATATTTGCACATTCTATCTACTGGGCCATTACTGGTTACTTGAAAGGTAATAGAACGAGGGCGCAGACCTGATGGTGGGTGGGATGTAGAATTGCAGTTGTGCAAGCAGATATGAACTATCCAGTGCACCATGCAATAGTTCGTGAAGGATCGTTATGTTTATTGCACATCTTCCGAGTTCAAGTTTTTCGATACTGAATTCTTTCCGCAGTGGGCTATGGGGTACAAACCCCGGGCTAACACCGTGTCCCTTATAGTACAAATACTCAATGAGTTCATTTTGAATTGTCTCGATACTCTCGGGATCCTATACAGAAGCTGTATATTCCAGCTTACTGCGAATAAGTGAGAAATATAGATATCTGATTATGAGTGTATCGGTACACTCGAAAGTGGTTCTCTTCAATAATCCTTGATAACTTGCTAGCATCTTTAATTATATTAAAATGTGTCGATCAAATTTGAGATCACTTTGAAAGAGAATACCAAGATCAGTAATTTCCAAAACTCGTTACAACGTAGAACTCTGCATAGTTATATGAAATTAGGTGAATTTTTACTCTTTTTGATTGAATAGTAGATTGTTCTTTATGGAACATGTGGAAATTCGATCTAGGTCATTCTGCAGTCCAGAGTAGTCATTTGTCCGAAATTTTATTGTACATTTTGAAGTCGTCCGCATAAAGCAGACAGTCAGACGATACTTCTAGGGGTAGATCATTAATAAAAATGAGAAAAAAAGTTGTCCCAAATTCGAGCCCTGTGGCACATCCGACTCAGCCAGAAAAATGTGAGATGTCTCACCACCTTATGTAACATACTGAGGTCTCAGTTGAATCATGCTAATTTGATCAACAACCTGAGACCTAAACCTTCTGGTATCCAAACTACAAGAGTTATAAACATTATACAGGAAAATTCTACTACGGAAAACATTAATGATATCCAAAAAAATCTGGTCATATAATATAACATACAACAACTATTGCACTTTCAATGTTCATAATATGTATGTTACTGAAGATCAGTCAAACTCTAAATAATTTGTGAATATCTTAATATGTTTTCTATTAATTTGAAATGTTTGTTGTTAATTTGAAATTCTTACTTCTCAATTGAATTTTCTATTTCAAACTAAATTGTCTTTATAATGTAGTTGTGTATTAATAAAACCAATTATTTAGTATATTTATATATATATATATATATATATATATATATATATATATATATATATATATTGACGAGAAGAAGATATGTTATACTTCAACCCCCTACTCCCAGAGCAACCCCCTCTATAATGTTGATAGGGAATAAGGGTCGTGTCATACATCATTGTGAAGGTAATCCAATTCTGATGCTAACAGTGCAAAATTTTCTGAATTTGAAGAAGGCGTGCTCGAGATATTCGAGTTCAATTGGTACATTGGTGAATTGTAAGTAAATAAATTATACGAAATAGATTATCAAACAATTATTCACAAAAAAACTAACTGCCATCAACTCCCAGTCAGTAGTAGAGTCTATTTTCAAATGCCTCCTGCACCTTTGAAACTGTTTCTCTGGTAATTGCCTGGCATTAAGTTATAATTCTTCTTTCCAAATCGTTCAGGTCAGTAGATTGAGTTTTATAAATAACGGATTTCAAATGACCCCAAAGGAAGAAATCATTGGGTGCCAAGTCCGGCGAGCGTGCTGGCCATTCTATTGGATTTCGACGACCTATCCATTTGTTTGGAAAGTTTGGGATAGCCATTCTCTCACGTGTAATAGGAAATGAGGTGGTGCCCCATCTTTCTGGAAATAAATTTTATCTGCCAATAGATTTGGATTACCATCATCAAAGGTCCGTGTTGAGAGCATCAAAATAGTGGTTCAATCAGATTCTGCAGCATATCCAAATAAACCGCACCATTTAAATCACCCTTGGATAAATATTGGTCCCAATGATTTTATTACCCAGAATCCCTGCCCACACATTCAACTTCTGAGGCCATTGTGTGTGCTCTTCTCTAAGTAGGTGGGGGTTGTTCTGACTCCAATAGCGAGAGTTGTGTCTGTTCACTAACCCGTTCAGAAAAAAATGAACACTCATCACTGAAGCAAATATGCTTAATGAATCCGTTGTTCCTCTGTATCATTCTTGTTACATTGTCGCAAAATTCAGATCGTCTGTCGTAGTCATCCTCATTCAGTTCATGGTGAAGATGCAACTTAAACGGATGAAATTTGTGCACCCTCATTATGGAAGTTCTCGATATGCCTGTTATGCTACTGAGTTGCCTTGTAGACGAAGTTGGGTCAACTGCAACTTGTCCTAAAACACAGATTTGATTGAACTCGTTTGAAACAGACGCCATCCTATTCTTTTTTTTATTGGCGACTGATCCATTCTCACGGAATTTCATCACAAGATCCAAGATATATCTAGAATGATAAAAAAATACCAAAAACTTTTTTAATAACCATTTTTCCTAATACTCACTTGTGAGTTATGTTTCTGTTTTCGTGTCTCTCATTGAAGATTCGACCTGTTGCTCGTGCACACTCATTTTGAGCAGCAAAAATAAAAATCATTTCAACTTTCTCGTCTTTTGTGTAAACCATCGCGATACAAGTAGAATTGTTGAAATACGTGGTCACTTTTCGATTCTACCTATTACCATTTCACAAAAAAATGGTTCTCAGAGATTAGTATTTCATCTTTGACAATCATGTTGACAACGAAAAACTGAAACGTGTACTCGGTGAGCAAATAAAATAAGAAAATCGGTGGATAATTACGACTGAACTGTACTACTGTCTGGGAGACAATAATAGACATCATTTTGAACATTTCAACTCGAATATGTCAAGAACGCCTCATTCAAAATCAGGAAATTTTGCACTGCTAGTATCAGAATTGAATTACCTTCATAATGATCATAACGACGCTCATTCCCTATTAAAATTATAGAGGGGGTTGCTCTGGGGGAGTAGGGGGTTGAGTATAACATATCTTCTTCTCGTCAAATGGTGTCTCCTTCCACATAAAAATCGACGTGTTTCGGCGATTTTTTGTAAAATAATTTTTCTGGGAGTCATTGAGGGTGGTTAGTCGTAAGTGGACCACTCGGTATATATTACTTTGAACAAGAAAAGAAAACAAGATTTTTGTTTATTGGAGAACCAATCACCTATTTCCTTATTTCTCACAATTTCGTCTTCCGGTTGGGTCCTAATCCAGTTTGAAAACTGGAATATGGAAGTTTTGCTATTTGATTAGATCATTCAACTGACAAATACTAAATTGTTGAAATTAATTTATTCGAGAGCTAGGAGATAATCAACTTAAGTAAATTTATTCCGCCTCAAAATTTAATCACTGATTCGATTCTACTCTATACATCAGTTTTCTAGAAATATAATTTACAACACTGTATCCCAAATATCGTCAAGACTTTAATTTTCTTGTTCCAAGAATCCCATCCCTGAGATAATAAAATCACTGAAGATTTTTTACGTTATGCAATAAGAGTATGTTAATTGTCGATAAATTTTCGAAATATCTGGTCATTATCTGGTGGCACAAAGATGCCGACAAAGGTAAATGGAGTAGACATATTGCTTATAAATAAACCGACCATAGGTCATCCAGATTTATTGTTTGTCTTCGGAAACCATCTGCAGGTGTTGAGAATCTTTTTATTGGAATCAGGTACCCAATTATTTCGGGTTTACAATTTCATCAAAGCCCAGAAGTCAAGTAGTACTTCTTTATGGCAACAAGGCCAAGAAGAGGTTGTAAATCTCTTGGAAATTGGAAATTCATGAAGATGGTCAATAAGGCAATTGCTGTCGGAGAATAATGTATAATTCAATATCGCCAAGTTACTTCATGGAATCATTCCTTTGAAACACGCCGAAAAAAAATCTATGAACTTACTTCATGCTTATATTAATTTTACAGGGATGTATTGTAGTTGCCGGAATGTGTTTGGAGGATTATTTGATGTACCGTCTGCATTTTCTGGAGAAAAATTTAAAGAACAATTTCTGCCCAAAAGATTGGGGAAACCCACAATAAAAGTCATTAATCAAACTCGTTGATAATAAATCTACCATTTAACAAAAATACACATGCACTCTCATTCACCAACAGATATCTAAATTCCCAATCAAACCACCTAGCATCATGAAAAACTCGATAGAACGGTACAAGAAATTGAAAAAGAAATCAAACAATTATGAAGGAAATAACAAAAACAATTACCAATATGTTTGGTGTGACTGAGAGACTCCAACGAACCGATACAAAATTCAACAAGACTTTGATATCTTGAACAAAACCGCTGAATGCAGAACACAACTCGAAGAATATATCCATGTAGGCCAAACATCAAGGCCATCGGTAACGAGAACATCTGAACATGAAACATATTGTGAATTAGAGAATCGAAATTGGCTGAATATGTTTCAAGAACTTATGGAGGACTGTAACAATACAGACATTGGATAGACTAGCATGAAATTAAAAGAGGCCCGAATGGAAATGAAAATAGAGATACCTTTTTCTTAATATGAATCGAATATGGATCCTAGCTGAGAAAGGAAGTAGAGCCAAATAAAATGTAAAACATTTTGGAAATATGTAGGCGGAACATCAAGGCCATCGGTAATAAAAAATCTGAACACGGGAATTGGTGAATCGATATTTGCTGGTTGACTTCCAAGAATTGACAGCGGACTGTAACAATACAAATATTGTATAGGCGAAACCTAACGGAAGTAGAATGTAATTAAAAAAGGCTTGAATGAAAATGATACCATAAATACATTTTTCTCAATATGAATCGAATGAGGACCCTTATTAAGTGGAGCTGAATCAATTTGACTAGTCAAAACACATCAAGCACAGTTTCTCGTAGCAAATAAAAGATATTTCACAAGAATTCTGAAGTCCGGAACGTTATCGAAGGAGAAATAGGTTTCATGTTTATGACAATTTTGTTGTTCATTGTATTCATCCAGGAAAATCAAATATCGCTAAGAAGTTCAAGGATATGTGGATAATTTTGAAGACTGAATCACCACGGGAACCATATATCACTGCATTATAATAATGAGTTGAGTAACTATAACTCATTTATGCACACAAAATTGTTACGTGAGAAAATCACGGTGTACATTCGCAGTATTTTTTTTCGATTAAAAAGTTGCTATATTTATAACCAATTCGTTTTACTCACCCACATACATAATCATCATAGCAATTCCAATAATTGATTCTTCATGGTTCAACTTTAAGTAAAAGGTTAGGTACGTGTTCATAAGAATTCTTCTCAAGTAAAAGTGCATTATGTTTGAGGTCGTGTACCTAGCGAGGATCCCATATCATAAGCATGAAATGAATAATGTACATATAATTCATTCCATTTGATATTCTACATAGAACAGCATGACTAGGAAATTGGCATGTTATTTCCAAACCATACTGAAGTGAAAAAGTGTATTATATTTTCTTGTAGAAATTGAGTTCGTGTTCATAGTAAGGATATCATAAGCATGAAATGAATAATTGTGGTATATTAATTCATTCCTTTCGATATTTTAGAAAGTTGGCATGTTGGTTCCAAATCACATCGACGTCGAATGGGAATTTTTCTAATGGACCCATCTAGGGATTGGAAAACTGCAAAATGTCACCCAGTGAATCAATCATAGGATCTGCTGAATATAAAAAATACCGAGTGAAACGTGTTTGAATTTCCAAATCCAATACCCTGAAGGATTCCTGTTTATTAGTTTCTACCTAAACTCATTCAAGGTGATACCCTTCGAAGACAATGTCCAGTGAGCAGTCCCATTACCAGTTTCAAGTCTTCCTTGTCCAACTTAACCTTCCGCAACTCACGTGAACTTTTTGGGATTGATTACTCGGGTCCTCAATCAGTTTTTATCGAAAAAAATGCAATTAAAAATATTTTGTTTGTAAAAGTTTCAACAAACAATCAAAAACGAACAGTTAGATCAAAGGAATTTTTTTATTGCTTACAACACTTATACTGATGAAAATAAAATTCAAATCTTATTCAAACATTGTCTGTGTAGCACTCGTGACACAAACATGAAATATGTTCAAGACACATGAATCTTCCACATTTTCTATATGAAAATCTGATTCGGCGGTTTTTAGTTCTACTGCAATAGTAACAACGTCCTTTCAGAATCATTGGCAGGCAGTTCAGGAGTAGTTATTTCAAAAATT
This sequence comes from Gonioctena quinquepunctata, assembly GCA_018342105.1. Classification (NCBI taxonomy): domain Eukaryota; kingdom Metazoa; phylum Arthropoda; class Insecta; order Coleoptera; family Chrysomelidae; genus Gonioctena; species Gonioctena quinquepunctata. The sequence goes on along the minus strand of JAFIRS010000004.1, from coordinate 289,700 downwards.
TCTCTGAGTCCTGATCTTATAGTTTGGGGAATGTTGGTCTGTAATGCACGAGCTCAAAAAAGACTCGCGTTGGACTCTCACTCCGCAATTGCTTAAAACACATAGAAAACTATCGGCCTATTACAATAGTCAATAATTTCTCAAAATCTTTTGAAATCCTTCTTAATAAACCACTTTACAACCATGTCAAAAATCAAATAACTGAGTTACAACATGGCTTCTTCAAAGGTAGGTCAACTACCACAAATCTCTTCTGTGTTACCCAGTACATGTCCAACACATTCGAAAATAATGCCCAGGTAGATGTCATATATACGGACTTTTCCAAGGCCTTCGATAAGCTTGATCATGATATTTTACTCAGTAAACTGAATGCATTTGGCTTCTCAGGGAACTTGAATACCTTTTTCACCTCCTATATACAAAACCGCTCCCTCTACGTTGAGTGCCATGGCCAGAATTCCATTTTATTTACACCAACATCAGGCGTTCCACAAGGTTCTGTTTTGGGTCCACTTTTCTTCAATCTGTTCATAAATGACATTATTGAGGATGTCGGAGTCAATTGTTTATTATATGCGGATGATTTGAAATTATATATAAAAATAAACTGCCAGAATGACTGTGCCATTTTACAAAACGCCCTATATAGAGTAAATACTTGGTGCAAAAATAATCGCCTTCTATTAAATGCTAATAAGTGCTCAATTGTAACATTCACTCGGAAAAAGAACAATATCACCTATAACTACTCAATTGGCAATGATGTGCCCTAGATCCAATTCTGTTCGTGACCTTGGTGTCACCTTCGACCAAAAATTATATTTTTCAACACACATAAATAAAATTACCAATGAATGTTCAAGGGCTTTAGGTTTCATTGTCAGAAATACTCGTGATTTCTCGAATAAGAACACACTGCTACTGTTATATAATTCCTATGTCCGTTCTGAAACAGAGTATGCATCTATCATTTGGTGTCCATATTATAATGTCCATTCAAATAATCTTGAACGAATCCATAGACGCTTTATGAAATATCTCTCTTTCAAAGAAGATGGTGTGTACCCTGCTACAGGAATATGAAATACCGCTTTACTAGAGAGACATAACTTTACCCCTCTTGGCGAGTAGTTTGCGTCAACACATGTTCACCTCCTACGAGAGATGAAGATGGGTTGCGGAAACTTAGGTGGCTACCTCCAAGTGGTATCGCTGGATAACGGGGTTGACAAGGAAAATCCAGTGGGAATGACCAGAAATAGTCAAAACCTGCGGATCTCTAAGTCAATCTCAAACCAAATGCCACCACAACATGGCTTAATCCAAGGCGTCAAGCGACCTCGTGCCGAGGGATGGATGATACCTGAGCCAGTCAGGTATAAAAAACGGAGCCTCTGGGATACATGGCGACCTCCCAGAGTAATCTGCCTTACACCTGCGCAGGGGCACCGCAGGTGTGGACGACCCTTTCCCTACACAAACAACCTTGGGGAACTTCCAGTTGAAGAAGACCCAACACCGATAGCGGTATGGAAGTCGAGGAGATTCCAGTTGAATCACACTCGGCACCAGAAACCGTAAACCCAACTGAGGAGGGATCAGCAGATGGTCGAACACCTACTGAGAAACTCCTGAAACAGAGTGGATTCCAAAGCCATTTGGTAAAATGGAAACAAAAGATTCTTCAGCTCATCAAAACCCAGGACATGGGGATAGATACTGAAGAATGGCTTGTCATCAAGAGACAAGAGGAGGCCTCGGGTCTAACTCTTGTATTTCATCTTCGACTGTGACGCCCTAAGTGGTGGGCGACACAGAATCTTTGGAGAGATCGGCCCGGAAACGGGCATGAGTCCGAAGAACCTTATCAACGGGCTTCTAGACCTAGTTAGGGGCACAAACCTGTTTGAATGAGGAACCACTGACGACAGAGTGATACAATAGACCCCAGCTGGTCGCAGTGTCAAGGGAAGCTAAGTGCCAACCCTGTCTCTGGCTCGTCAGCCTTAAACCAACCAACCAACCAACCCCTCTTGCAAGTAGAAGGAATACATCTGCTCTGATTTTTCTTTATAAGGTGATCCATGGCTAAATCAACTGTAGTGCTATTTTGAGTATGCTGAATTTTCATGTTCCAAGAGTAAATTCGAAACATAACACTCTATTTTACCTCGAATTCTCTAGAACAAATGTACAGAAAAACTCACCCTTATTCAGAATTTGCAACAACTTCAATGCTGTCAATGACAGTTGTGACATTTTCTCTTGCAGCATTGCTTCATTGAAAAAAATCAGTTTTATATCAATTTTCCTATTCTCTAGTTTTTGTATCATGTCTCATTTCTACACTATTGTTGTATCTTTACTGATTCTCAAATTATTTATGTTTTTTTGTTTTTGTACCTGTGATTTTCCCACCCTGTAAATGGATTTCTGTTGGGTGGTGTACAATAAAAAAAAAACACAAAAACCATAAATACGTCGTCACTATGAGCCGGTTCTCAGGATACAACATATTTAGGGAAGCACAAGACTCGAGAGGTGGGGGTGCGTTTGGAATAAGACAATAAAAAATGCTGCGGAGTGGGAGTCAGCGCGCGATTTGCAGAAGGTTAAGAAGCTGTTTAGTTTTCTTTGGCGATGGGCTCAGAAGCCTTTTCGCTTGTCTTTGTCCTGGAACCTCATTCCAGTGGGTTTTAATTTGGTCAGCTTCCCAGCACCGAAACTCTTTCCTGATGTGGGCTTTGGAAAGACCACAAAAAGTTTCGGGGCCAGAAAATTGAGTCCGCTTCCTCATTGCCATTGATTCCCTTGTGACCTGGCACCCACATCAGAGTAACCTGACTGTTCGTGACCAGTTGTATTCGGGAGAGTTTGTCTAGACTCACAAGTGTGTGACTATACCGGGTGTCCCAGAGCTTTTAGGCCAGCAGATATTTCAGTTATTTGCGGAAAAGAAAATTGTAGGAGACCATAATCTCGTTCATGCAGCATAGCAAAATCCACCTCCTGGCAAACAACCCCCGAGAAACCACCCCTAACCTTTGTTTTTCAAATTGCACCCCTATGTTTGTTTTGGTTCAACTTACATTTCTCATTCAATGATGTATCATGGTAGCTAGAATGCCATGCAGAATTATGAAATATTAATTGATAAGCTCATCTGTAATTTGAATAATACATTATACTACAGAAATTGTTCAAAATGTTGGCCAGCACTTGCCACACATGCATCAAGTCGCCGAATCAGCGCGCGAGTACAGGAAGCTCTTGATCATTTCCGGAGTAATGGTATTCCAAGCCCCTGAAATTTTCTGGGTTAAATCTTCATTGGTTAAGTTTCGAAGACAACTCGTTTCAGATATCACCATAGGAAAAAGTCCAGTGCCGTGAGATCTGGAGAACGTGCAGGCCATCGAACAGGTCCACTATTTCCAATACAACGGTCTTGAAAGGTGTTATTGAGGAATGTTATAACTATATTATGGTTATGTGTAGGAGCACCATCTTGTTGCCACCACATTTGTTGTCGTTCTCCAATTGGAATATCTTCTAGTAATGCAGGAATACAATTTTCCAAGAAATGTAGATATCGGTGGCCCGTCAAAGTGTCTTGGAAAAAGTGAGGGCCGATGAGACGTCCATTATGTAAACCACACCACACGTTCACACCACACGTTCACACCCCACATTGTTTGGAAATTGGTTTCTCGTATCCAGTGAGGGTTGTCCTGTGACCAATAGTGCATGTTACGTCCATTAACAGTGCCATTATTATGGAAGGGGATTCGTCACTCCACAAGATTTTATCGAGGAAATTGGGATTGTCATGGACTAAAACTTGAATGTGAGCAATGAATGCCATTCGTCTTTCGAAATCTGTAGGTCTGAGTCCTTGATGTAAATGTATTTTAAAGGGATGATACCTGTACTGTTTGAAAATTCTGTGCACAGACGACTTACTGATCCCAATCGCCACCGAAATATGGGGATGTGCTTCGGCGTAGGCCAACACATTTATACAATTTCCCTCAGTTCGCACGAAGTAGGATGTGCTTGATGCGTTTCCCCTGGAAATGATCCCGTTCGCATTGTATTTTCCACATACGAAAACGTATTGCGACCTAGTTGTCGACGATCAGGAAAGCGCTGCTCATACAGCCTCTCCGCAGCACGTTTATTCTTTTGAAATTCACCAAAAATTAGAAGCATATCAACGTATTCGTTGGGAGTGAAGGTAAAAGTCATTTTGATATTTAACAACAATATCACGACTGATCGCAATTTGTCATCCAGATACCGTAGGAATAAAACAAAGCACAAAAAGTTCTAACATTTTATTGCCTCTTTTTCTTTCATATCCACTTTTTCTTGTCTCTACAACGTCGAACCATTCATTCAGTCCAATTAATAGTATCCACTAACGAATTCAATTTTCTCGACTCACTATCTTCACAACTACATATTATGATATATCGTTGAATAAGGAATGAAACGGGCTGTAAGTTGAACAGCAACAAACATGGGGGTGCAATTCAAAAAACAAAAGTTTGGAGTGGTTTCTCGGGGGTTGTTTGCCAGGAGGTGGATTTCGCTATGCTGCATGAACGAGCTTATGGTCTCCTACGACAAGTATTTTTTTTTCAATTTTTTTTCTGCAAATAACCGAAATGTCTGCTGGCCTGGGACACCCGGTAGAGCTTTTAGTGCTGCTTTGCTATGTGATGGGATATAGATTCTTGCCCCCTGGAGTCTCTTGCAAAGCATTCTAGTGCGAAAATTTCTATAGGAAGGGATTTCTGCTTTTGAAATTGTTGGGGTTTTGCCTAGAGATTTCGAGAGCCAAAAATTAGCAGTCGTCACTCCCACTCCAGCCCTTTCGTCCATCTCGGATCAGTATTCCAAACTGATGCATCATTTTCTAGTTGAGGCCCGCTCATTGTGCATATTTGGTGGCTGTTTATGACCACTTCAAAATGCAGTTCGAAGTCGTGCCTAGTTGGCATAATATCAGATGGTTTGTACCTGGATTCTAGGGGAATATTTTCCAGATTCTTCAGGTGTCCAGTCAGATTTCCTGATTTCAAGCTTCCTTCCAGTGGCGGAAGGTTCTTCATTACTCTACTGCTGCAGTGGGGCATGTGAACGTTGCTCCTGTGATTCCCAGACAGGCTAACCGCTGTACTTTGCCAGTATTGTGAAATGCGTGTGACTGAGCTGATGTGCATATTTAATTTGAATGAGGAGATTTACTAAATAATGTGCTTGCAATGTATTATCTCTGTTAGTATCACCTGTTGATATAATACCTAGTTGATGAAACTGGTAGATTATCAGTAGTAATATCCTTAGGACATTGATGATAGACGAGATAATTTCATGACAATCGAAAGCTCGTTCCTTACCAAGCAATGAGCTTGAGAAATTCGTCATAAAATTATGAGGCATTTGTCAATGTCCGAGGGATATTCGGCGGAAATTTTTTTGACAAAAAAAATGTATAACTCAACACAATGAAACATTTATTTATTTATAAAAAGTACAGTTAGTGAAAGTGCAATTATTAGAATTTAACTTAACATTAAACTCGTTGCTGTTCTCTACCATAGAAGATATATACCACTCATAATATTTATGATCTTTTTGTGGTGTTCTTGATTTGAGTACTTATGGTTTTATAGAATTTTGATTGCTATGACCAGTAATTTTCAGCAATTGTTTTTCTTCTACACCACTTTTTGCCAATTCGCTAACAGCAGTTGATCTATTCGAGTGATTTGTTATCTTTTTGTCCTTTACATTCAAGCCAATTGCCTCAGCAGCAGATTTAGTCCATCCATTTATTGTATTTCTTCCAACAGGTACATTATCGTACTATTTGTCAGTTTCATTTTTCCAGTATCGATTTGGTTTTAAGAACAGTTTTGGTGAGGTATTATTGTCGCCGCGTTTTGATATCAGTTTATGAAAAAGACGTACAGGGCAGCTTTGTCTTTCACTATTGGAAACCAACCATTTACTACTTGTACAGCTTTTAGAACCGCCTTGGCACGTTTTACTGAACACCGGATTGTATTCAATGCGATTTGTTGAAGAGTCATCGTTATTTTTCTCGATTTGATAAAAATCCACAAATCCACCAGACAAGCAACTGCCTCTCCTCCTCGCCATGCTAATTCTACAACAGCAATATAGTAAAATTTACGCATGAGACCTTTAGGAGTATTTTCATCCCATAGCAATATTATTTAACTTCAGACAAATTCAACGAAACTGAACTGGACTTTCGTTTACATGGATCTGCTTGTAGTTTCTTCCTGATTGCATCGCGGGCATCTCGGGCTGGTTTAAACACTATATTGTTAAACGGGTCATAATACGGGATCATAATATTATAGTAGGGTAGACTGAGTACGGTTGAAACGATTTGGATTTTATCGTTCATAGTATTGTTGTTTATAAACCAAGCGACGATGATGATATGTCAAATACAAGAACGCGTTTCTAACTACGAAAGGGCTATACCATTTTACTTCCTGGGGTGCTATTTTTAGAAGTATACAAAATTTAAAAAAAAATCCGATTTGTTTCAATCGTCCCCATGCCAGGGGCGGTTGAAACAGTGATTGGGGTCAGTTGAAACACATGCAAATAATACAAAATATAATATTACAACTTGTTTTATTTACCATTGATCCTAATTATAAGCATAATTATGGCACCGTATGACAATATTAATCAGTCTTCAAGGTTTTAATCCTCAGAAAGATATTTCTAATCAGCCTTTTACGAATAATAAACAATGTAATTAACAAAAATACTAAAAATCAACTAAACGAAAATAATTTCAGAATAAACTAAAATGAAACAAATCACAATTTAGCATAGGGATCAATTTGAGTCGCAATTGTGGCAAACATAGCTAAGACCACCTTCTGTGCATTCTTCGTGAGCCCACTGTTTACAAGTGATGCATTGAATCCACTTTTCTCCGGATCTGCTTTCTGAATATGGTGACAAACAAACAATACAGTAGCATTCTTCCTCTTCTGATGACATTTCCTGCTGTGTATTACTTTTTTTTCCTCTTGAAGTATTTTTCTACCTTTTCTTCCATCCAAGCTTTTCTTAACTTGCTTACTTTTAATCCGTTCCAATCTTGTTTCATGTTCCTTTCTTATGGCTTCTTTCTCTGGTGTATCAGTGTAAATTGTAGATTTTCTAGTTTTTCGCCCTTTATTAGATTTCCTCGGGGGAGCTTTCGGCAATGGCCGTACTGCTTCCGGTGTGAATACAATAGGATTTTTAGAAATTGCTTGTACGCTAGTAGACGGTCTCGGTGAAGTTTCCTGATTGATAATGCTGCTGCAACGTCTAGGTGGTGTACTCAAAGTGTATTGACGTTCATCAACGTTTTCTTGCTCTTTTGTTGGAACTGGTGAGTTATTGATAGCCTGTTGTTGCACCGTTGTCTCTGTTTGTAGTTCCTCAGTTAAAAGAGAAGGCGATAATGGCGGCGTTTTATCTTCAGATGGAATTGCATTCAATGTAGAAACAACTGCAGACCCAGTTGTATATTCTGTTACCTCAGTTGTATTTTCGGGATTGGGTCTATCCGTCACAAATGCAGGAGCAAAATCGATCTCAGTAAACAGATGCCAGTTATATGGGTGAATTCCTGTTTTGCGAAAGCCGGCTTGTATGTTGGATGGCGTTAGAGCAAGGGGCATAGCAGATGCTACAATTCCCGGAATGTCATAAATTGACATTGTTTTTCCTGGATGGCTTCGCATCCACGCATCACAGGTCGAATTTACAGCTTTCTTTAAAGGGCCATATGCAGATCGATCAAGTGGCTGGAGTTTGTGAGAGCAATGGGGAGGGAAAGACAGTAAGACAATGCCATTGTTCTTGCAAAAGTCCAGTGCGTTAATATGAATGTGTGATGAGTGGTTATCAAGTACGAGTAACACTTTATGTGATGGTGAAACATTTGTATATTTCTTGAGGTGTTCCAGAAAATGCATGTATGATTCATCCTGCATCCAACCAGAGGGATTTGCAGTTCCAGCAGACCCTATTGGCCCATCCCTAACAAAATGGTCTTGGTAACGCACTCGTGGAAACTTAAAAAATGGAGGAATTACATTACCGATGGCGTTTGCTGCAAAGGTTACTGTCACTAAAATACCCCTTTCAGCTGAAGTTACTGAACCTACTTGACGAGCACCACGTTTAGCTACAACTCTATCAGGTTTTTGCACCGTTGTTATGCCTGTTTCGTCGGTGTTGTATATGTCTTGGGGCTCAAACTTATGACGGTCCATGACAATGGTCAAATTGTCATAAAAAACATCGACGTTAGATTTATTAAAGCTAGTAGCCCTTGACAGGCTCGTAGCTTGCGCGGCGCGTACGGAGAGTTCAGGGTTTCTTCTCATAAACATCCGAAACCATTCCTCACCAGCTATCTGGTTGTCTTCCCAAGTTCGAGGTCGTGATAAATTATACTTAATAGTAAGTTCGTACGCCAATTTTCTCACCTCTTTCTTAGGTAGTCCAAAATATATGTCTGCACATCGAATCAAATATTTTGATAATTCTTGCTCTTGCTCTTCATTGTGTGCTCTATACCCCATAACTTGATCGTCCTCGCCAGATGCATCTCGCTTTCGAATATATCTCAGGAGAGAACAGTAGTTTATTCCATGCTTGTCCGCCGCATTTCGTAGTGAATCTCCAGCTTTCACCTCTTCATATGCATCTCTATACCTCGACAACTCAATCTGTCCTCTGGAAGTCTTTCTTACGCGAACTCTCGGCATCTAGAAAATAAGAAAAACTAATATATTTACTGTTTCAACCGTACCCACAAAAATTGTTTCAACCGTCCCCAACCCTGCCTTTCGTAAAATACCGTTAATAGAAATGGTAGTAATAATAACACATTAAAACGAGTTATTATTCCGTATTCTAAAAGCTTCATAAAAATCAGAAACACACACTCAATACTTTGACTTTAATAGAATTCACGATATTAGCATAAATCTCAGAATAAAAATACTTACTTTTGGGTACCAAAATATAATACGGCCTCCTGTAAACAACAACACCACGAGAGAGCGGGCGCAACACTAAGTTTCGTGTTTGAATCTGTCGTCTGCTTCGTTCTCCCCTTGCACCCTCACTCCCCGCGTATCCGTTCGCGAGATATTGCTTTTGTTTCAACCGTCCTTTGTTTCAACCGTACCCAGTCTACCCTACTTTTCTTGCAAAAGTTTGCACGAAACGTTCCACATTGTCTTCACCGTTGCTTCTTTGAATTCGGTCCCGTCTTTCTTTCTCATATTGACCTCCCAATCTTTCAGTATCAACGCCAATTCTTCTAAACTTCTATGTTCATTTAATTCATATTCTCGTTCGCAGCAAAATTCCATAAATATGCCCCAAATATATTTGTGACTGTAGGTGGTATTTCTGGGAATTTTTTCTTTGATTACCGCATTAATACTTTATACATTCGCATTGCCCAAACGTGACATTTTGAAATTTATTTGGAATGAAGTTGTCAAACTCAATCGTGTTGTCATAGTGATTGATAATTGCACTGAATGCAATTATCAGTGTAATGTTGACATGATTGGGTGAAATTGTTTCATATGACACAAAATGACAAAATTTGAATGGTTGTTAGAACTGTCAAAAAAATTTCAAGAAAGTGGCCCAAGTTGTTGATACATTAGTTAATATCAGAAGATGAAGATATATCTGGTTTGACTGTGAAATTTAACTCGTTAGCTCATTTATTATTATTATTAGGTAATTGTCTTATATTCCAATTTGTTTTTTTTTAACGTCTATTTCGAAACAAGTTGTTAAGCACGTATCGATGCATCCGATATCTATTCATCATTGTTCATTGTTTATGTATCTGTCTTTATATGATTTGAATAAATATCTATATTATTATTATTATAATTAAATTACTGAATTTTTCATTGTTTTCAGATCTTAGCTTATCGGAAATAGACTTTTTATTAGAATCATAGTAACACCATGTACAACTTCAAATTTCGCTTGTATTGTGTTGTTAAATTTGAATGCTTGAATATGGGGGCGATTCCTCTCGTGTGATGAAAATCAACAATTATAATCCCGGTAGAATATTTGCAAAGTTAAAAGACCAAATAACAGAATTGAAGGCGTTTTCTGGATAAACTACCATCAAATATTCCAGATGATGATACAAAAAACCCAGAGTTAAGAAATACTGGAATGATTAACATGAAAGAATAAATGGCATTTATGAACCCAATGTATTTTTCACATTTCTTCTGCATCTATAATTCTCACACGCGACAATGGCCGAGTATCATGGTCAATAAGCATTGTTGATTGATGGTTTTGTCATTTGAATTGAAATGAATGGTGTGCCTTTGGTGAACTAGCAAATCTAGATGTGAGTACTGACCGCAAAGCATAAATGAGGCCGCCTTTGATCTATGAGGGATGTTGAACATAGGCGTACGAGAAGAATAGGAAAATATTTTTCAGGCAAAGCTTGTTTATTTAGGCCGCGTTACAGGATATGACTAAATTTGTTTGAGAAACATCTTTATATATATATATATATATAATATATATATATATATATATATATATGTATGAAGTCATTATTTACATTCAGAGTTATAAGCAATCATAACTATTGATATTGGGCTACTGATTTCCATTTCCCATTATCTGGATTCAGTTATGGGAGAAATAGGGTCTAAATGTTTTTTCGATACACTGAAACTTATATAGGAGAATCATAAATACATTTGCGAGCGAGTGAATCTATACACAAAAGTGTATATTTTTTTGTTACTTTTCATGGCTGACATTTTCTTGGGAATTTATTTCTGGAAAGAATGTATAATGTTATTTTGGAATTAATAACTCAACAGGTAACATTCCTAGGGAGAAATGTTTCATGTAAAAACAGTTTTAGTCGGAGAAAAATACGAATATATATATATATATACATATATATATACATATATATACATATATATATACATATATATATATATATATATATATATATATATATATATATATATACCATGCTTCTTCTATTATTTTGGAACGAGTGTATTGCTTTCATCTGGTTGTGGATGGAATGTTTTGGTGCGGGTGGATGTGACTTTTCCTTGTATGGGTCGCAGATATTCGAAGAAGTCAAGTTTGCAAACGGTTATTTTCAAATACGAATATATATATATATATATATATATATATATATATATATATATATATATATATACATATATATATACATATATATATATATATATATACCATGCTTCTTTTATTATTTTGGAACGAGTGTATTGCTTTCATCTGGTTGTGGATGGAATGTTTTGGTGCGGGTGGATGTGACGTTTGCTTGTATGAGTCGCAGATATTCGGAGAAGTCAAGTTTGCAAACGGTTATTTTCAGTTGTGTGTTTGATGGTAACGTTAGGGGTGAGTGGAGTTTTTTCGAATTTTGTTTGATGTAGTTAGGTATGATGTTTTTTATTTTAATTTTTTTTTGTTATTATTGTTAGGTGATTACAAAATGGTGTGGTAAATTTTACTTAGGTTACCAATATCCATTCTGTCATTCATTGTGTTGTTGTTTTTTTTATGTAAATCATCTCCCTGATGTTAATTTTTCTTGGGTTGGTTTCTATGCTTAAAATGCTAGTTTCATTGAAATTAGGGTTGTGGTCTTCATTTATGATGTTTTTGTTTAGTGCCGTGCTTGACTTTTTCATATATTTATGCCCTTTCAGTCTATTTTATAGTAATTCAAGATCAATACAAAAGGATTCAAGAAAAAACCAAAATAAATATATATATATATATATATATATATATATATATATATATATATATATATATATATACATATATACAGTGGGGAATAACGGGGATCTTCTGTCAGCACAAGTGTTGAACTATGAAAAACTCTTTAATACGATGGACCGAGCTTTCGTTTCAATTTTGAAACTTCTTCAGGGTCCTAAAATATGTAAATGACATTATTGTGAAAAAAATACTTAAAATGAAGGGAAGTACTTACAGTAATCTGAGTGGATGATAAATGAACATTAACTTAAAAAAAAACGTAAAATATGTAAAAATTTGTCGGAATGGTGTTATATCTTTGACGCTTCGAGTGACATTGAAGGATTTGAAATGACAACCTATGATTAATCGTCAGAAAAATATAAAATATGTAGTGGGTGTGTTAATGTTTATATTATATTCTTTGAGAATCATCAGTTTTAATCCATTTGTAGAAGATAACTGTAGATTTTGCTAAGATTTTCGATATCTGTTTTTTTGTTCATAATTTGATTGGATTTATTAATTTCAATCATTTCAAGAAATAATCTTTTAGATACATTTTTTTCTGAATGTAAAACTTGTGCTCCCTCGAATGATATTTTATGGCCTGTTTCAATAGCATGTTGAGCTAATGCACATGACTTCTTGTTGAGTCTTATATCACTTCTGTGAGAGATAATATGATTATTTAAAGTTCTTGAACTTGTACCAATATAGTTCTAATCACAGTTGTTACATGGTATGCTGTAGACAACATTTGATTTCTTCAAATCTGGTGTGGGATCTTTTAACCTCGTATTTAAATTTCCAATAGTCTTGATATTTTTTTGTGAGATTTTTATGTTACTTTCATTCTTGAATAATTTAATTATATTTGATGATAGAATTCCTATATTAGGAATTGAAAAATGGATTATCCTTTCATTGTTATTTTCTGAATTTTGATTATTTGTGTCATCATTATTAATTTGTCTATCAGAGTTGGTATTGAAATGAATTCTATTAGGAAGTTTTTTGGGGTAAGAATTATCTAGTAAAATATTTCTGAGAATTTTAAAATTTTTGTTTTTCAATGAAGGATGAACCAACTTGTGCTGACTGAAGATCCCCGTTATTCCCCACTGTTCATACCAATTTTCAGTCGTTATTTCTAAATTTATACATATATATATATATATATATATATATATATATATATATATATGTATATATATATATATGTATATATACATATATATATATTTGTAAAATTAAAGGGGAAGAAAATGGAAGATAATATGAAAAACATGTTTTGGTTACTGAAATCATGCAGATGTAAACGATATTTGGCATAACCCCATCAGAATCATACTTCAAAAGATGCCTTTCACTCCACACTCACGAAAGAACAAATTAACTTTTAAGTATCATTGAGTTTTGCTTCAGGCTATCTCTTTTAATGACTACTGACATGAATGGGATGATACGAAATTGACATTATCATTCTACGAATGTTCATGAGTGAAAAATTGCAAATTTAAGAACTTTCTTATTTTGAGGATATATTTACCGAGCGAAACAAGGAGGGGGTGTGATAAAAAGTGACGAATTATTTGGTAAGGTTATTTTCTCCCCTGCAAAAATAGCAAATATCAGTTCAGGAAGGCCAAACTAGTGAATTTGGTTTCATTATTCTGGAACTGAAAATCTAAAAAAAAATTTGCCATTAACGACATCAATAGAAAAATAAATTAAGTAACTTTTCCACAACAATGTGCTATGATTGCTACTATATTCTGGAAAAAATATGGTAAACAAATCTCTTCCATGATTGTGGAAGTTTCCAATGAAATAACTGAGTTCTGCCAATATACAATACTTTCAGAGTGAACTCCAATCGAAATAAAATTATAGTTTAAAAAACTAAAAAAAAACGCTTTTGTAGTGATATAAACTAAAAAGTAAAAACTAATAAGAATAAAGCCATTGACCAAAAAAATAACTTTAATGTGAACAATAGCGTGGGGTGCTTGATATCAGTTGCCTTGAAAAAAAATTCGCCAGGTATTTGTGAAGGTTGTCATTATTTTTTAACCAACGAAACCAAAAAGGTGGAGGTTCTCTGTCGACGCGTATATTTTTTTTTATGTATGACCACGCATAACTTTTTACTGAGACGTCCGATTCAGATAATTCTTTTTTCAGTGGATAGGGTGTACTTCGAAGTTGGTCCCTTTTAATTAAAAATGAAATCCACCCCTAAGGGTAGCAGAATGAAGGATATTGATCACTCTCCCTCTGAATTCTGGTCCGTTAACCGATTCTATCAGGCATAACTTTGTACTGGGTTCTTCGATCTGCATGATTCTTTTTTTATTAGATAGGGTATACCTCATTGTTGATCTTACTTGCATTTCGAATGGAATTATCCACCCTTACGGGTAGAAAAATAGGGGATAATTGATTTTTCACTTGTGAACATTGGCACACATATGTAGTTGACAATGACAGATCGCTACTGTCATTATTCTTGTTCTCCTACATCCGTCACAATCATAATATTCTATGAGAGGATGGAATGATACACAAAGTAATGAAATAAACTAACCAGAACAACAAAAATAATGTATATTACAACAAATAGTAAAAGTAGTTAATCATATTATTTAACTGGTAATAGTTGAAGTAAGGTGGGTAAGTAAGTATTTTGGAAGTAATAAAAAAACAAGTAGGTAATAATTAGTAGATTTCAGCCACAAGAAATTGAAAAATAAAAACTTTTTAACAAAAAATTAAACCGACGAAATACGGAACTGAAAAGTAAAAAATAAAATAAACCTTCTCAGTCTCAATAACTAAGCTCCTAAACTAATGCAAGTAACTAGTTTTGAGTCGGCGCCAAACGAACAATCAACGAAGATCATTAAATTACTTCAAAAAAATTATCAGAATGTCACCGCGCAACTCGATGCCATCATTTTACGCCTTACCTAATTCATTTGCTTGTTTGTTTGGCGCCGACTCAAAATTAATTACCATTAGTTTAGGAGCTCAGTTATTGAGACTAAGAAGGTTTATTTTGAAAAGGGAAACATTCTCAATTAATAACTTCATTTTAATCGTGGATTTTTCAATTCACAGAAAAATCTTTTTAATTGAGAATGTTTCCCTTTTCAACATGAATACCCCACAAGAGGTTATCTTGACGATGGAAGATAGTGACTAAAGTTTATCTTTCAGTCGCAGATGATTCCACATCTGATTTTATGAACATCCTGTTTATAACTTCAACAAATCAAAGTTTATTTTATTTTTTACTTTTCAGTTCCGTATTTCGTCGGTTTAATTTTTTGTTAAAAAGTTTTTTAAGCTAAAGTTTATTTTTTGTTCTATGATTTTATTCTAATTATTTTCAACTTTTTAGTTCATATTGTTATAAAAGGATCGTATAATGGGAGATGGAAGGAATATCTTACCATTATTTTCATGATAGTTGACAATAGCTTCCCATTTTTCAATATGTTATTCGGAAAAAAGTCAATTGAAAATGAAACAAATATTAATAATTGAATACCTACTTATCTTCCCTATAACAGAAAACGAATGCCAGCTGGTGTTTCTCAACATAAGAGACAACAGGAGAGGAGGAGGTCGTATCGCATAATGTTTTTTCCATTCTATTTCAGATCCAGACTTCAGACCTTTCTTGAAAATCGTGGAATGGGAATGAGAAAGTACGAAAGTACACCACTCAAATCATAAAATTTCATCAACATTTGTGTAAAATTCAATGAAAACGGGTGTTAGAAATATTCAATAATTTATTTAGAGATTGCATTTTTTATTCGAGCACCCTATAGATGGAAACAAAATTTAATCCAAAAAGTCAAATTGTACAAAAATATTGTCAAAGAGGAACTATTTCTGTCATAGAAAATAACATCATTTCAAGAGATTTGCTTAAAAACTATAGAGGCAATCGTAAGTTATTGAAGTTTTGTTAATTATTGTGTTGTAATTTTATATATTTTCAGGAATTTGAGTATTTCAATAAACTATCAATTAAATACTAGTCAAACTAGTGAAACACAAGGTATTATTGCAAACTACAAGTTGGTCTCTGAAACTGTATTTAGGCATCACATAATCTCAACAACGGGAGTCTAGTGGAAAAATATGTTCTCATCTAGTATACCTAATGAATTTAAATCGTGAAACAGCACGGCTTCTAAAGTAAGGAAGAAACTCTGCCGAACTCATTCAAACCGATATGTATTTCGTCTTTTCTACTGACTGTGGACAACCATACCAAGACAAAGGTATTGGAGGGTGTGCCAATGCAACCAGATATATTCCTCGTATATAAGGCAGGCAGATCAACAGGATCCACCTAGTTTAGCTTTCCGAGGACACCCAGGGATCAATCGAGTACAATTGATTGCTATCTTAGACATATATGGAGCGTTTCGCAATAGTACATAAGATCTTAGCCACTGAAAAATTCAAGTTTTGAAATAAAAAAAATCCTAGTCGCGCCATATTCAAATTTCTCGAAAATTTCTACATGAGCGCGAATGGGAAAGAGGCTGCTGCAGCAGTATTTCTTGATCTTCCTAAGGCTTTCGACTGTATCAGTCATGAAATTCTGTTGCATGAGCTTCTTCATTATGGGTTCAGTGGTATAGTTTTAAACTGGCTCAGATCTTATCTCACCGACAGAAATAAAAAATATAATTAAGTGAACATACTTCCGATAAAAGAATAATGCGAGAGAGCTGTAGAATTGTTTTTCAAATAATGGGATATTAACTATGTATGAAATTTTCTTCCTAGAAACAGTATGTTTGCTGCACAAATATAGAAACAAGTTCACAAACTGTAATAGAGAAAGGCTTACTCCTAACGAGAAAAACCTTGCTCTTTCAATTCCTAATTCATCACTGTCGAGATAATCTCCACTCTATTGGGGAAAACAAACAAATTTACGATAAGAACTATGAATGATTTAACTGTTCGATGGGGCAGTGTTCCTACAGTATTGATGAATACCTGGCATATGAATACTATTCCTTCTATAGTTTGTGTGTATATTATTAAATGTTTTTGGTTATCACAATTTCTGTATTTTATTGTGCATTTGTGTTCTATTTTTGCACACACGGGTGTTGTCCTTCATTTTATATAATTTTTTCCAACTCGTATATTGTTCTTTGAAAATTTTGACTGTTATTTTAGACAATACAGTTTACCTATCATCATCATCAAACTCCTCACGAGGTAGGGCAAAGATCACTTTCACACAATTAGGATTGTTGAAGAGAACGCAAGGGATAATAGCATTCAGATCAGCACAATGAGAGATGTGCACAGTGATATGTACTGTTACCAAGTATCGTGGTGAATGAACTAGACTACTGACTATGATGGCAGTACTTTCTTTGGGTATGCCGATAACATAGTCATCATAACCAGCGGCGAAATGTCAGGATCTTTCTGCGATCTCATCAGCTACAATATAACTTTTCACCGTAAGACGTACCAGAACTTGAGGCCAACATGGCTCAATAGAGCTGACCAAGGAAGACATGAAACTGTTAAATATCTGGGATTTTATCGCTTATGGTATGCAGAAACACTGCCAAACGTGGAAGTGCGACCCATGATCACATAAGGAGAGGGAGACGACTAGGCTTGCTACCATTAAGAGATTCCAAGAGGAAGTACAAAGGCTTGCATGCCTTTGCATAGTAAGTAAAAAAGTATATTTATTTCCAATACACAAAACAAGGTGTACATAGCCATTGGCATGGGAAAGTAGTGGTACTGGGATATTTCAGCAGATATTGTGTGATATAATTAAGGGTAGAAGGAAGTTTCGGCAAAAATAACAATGGAATAAGCAGTGATTTAGGGGAAACGTTATGGGAAAGAGGGTAATAGCAAATAATTCATTTAGATTGATAACAGGAGCAATTAAATCCACTTCAACAGAGGTCATACAAGAATCCACGTCCCTTCATATCGTGGTACGGAAAGCCGCTCATCTTATGCTGACTATGGTGCTGAAAGACGGCATTCTACAATGGTCGCACTTTTCAGGAATACCCACAAGAACGCTACCCTTTACAAAGTGCTCAAAGCTGGCTAATATGCTAACAGAAAACAAATCGCAATGAACGGAGCAACTTAAAAAATAGAGCGTGGAACATATTGAAGATTTGGAAAAAAATACGTAGATAGGAATTGGAGTAAAAAATGTACTGAGAAGTGATAAGATAACAAACGAAAAAGGTATATCCAATTCTTGGTAGGACGCTTAATTTGAGTTTTCATGTTACGCCCCTGATCTGTAGTAAAGGAGATCCCTTCGCCGACAGTAGCAGATAATAATAAGAGGCTCGACGGTTCTTTGAAGTAGCCGACGTTCACCTACACTGTCTTTAAATTAAATTACTCATTTCATGTTATACCTCAGGTTATTTGATAGCATTTCTAACCTCAGAAACTCGATACTCTTCACGTGATCTTTTCCGTTGAATGAAATACCATGTTTTGTTTCCAAAGAGTTTTATTTATCCGATGTAAAATTTCATGATCCAGATAGAAGAGGATATCTGATGATATTCATGACGGATATCGCGAACGTCTGATGAAGGATCATATTCTATAGACATATATGGGATGAAATGTGTGAAAAAAGCCACGTTTGAGTAGGATGTAACATTTCAACCGTGAAAAGTAGTAGACTATTCAAGAAGTGAGTTCGTGCGAAAAATAGTTCCAAGTCTCCCAAAAATATGATCATTCGATTCGGGATACAATTCAGAGACGATTTTTTAAATTTTTTTGTGATGAAAATTGCAATTGTTATTAACAAAAAATTTAAACAAAAAAAAGGGATTCAGTTTTTTAGGAATAACTCAAAAACTATAAGAGATAGCGAAAATCGGAAAAAAGATTCTTAAAGAGAAGGAAATTTCATTCGGTTGTCAACTGTGTATTTTTAACCGACAAAACCAAAAAGGAGGAGGTTCTCTAGTCGACGCGTATATTTTTTTTATGTATGATCACGCATAACTTTTTAATGAGACGTCCGATTCCGATAATCAGTGGATAGGGTGTACTTTGAAGTTGGTCCCATTTGAATATAAAAGATGAACTCCACCCCTAAGAGTAGCAAACTGAAGGATATTGATCACTCACCCTCTGAATTCTGGTCCGTTAACCGATTCTATCAGGCATAACTTTGTACTGGGTTCTTCGATTTGGATTATCCTTTTTTTATTAGATAGAGTATACCTCATAGTTGATCATATTTCATTTAATGAATTATTGGGGAAAATGGAATTATCCTTGAATTGGAATTATCCAACTCTTAACATGAAGGATGGAATGATATTATATGAACTACGAACACATATCGAGGGTAATTGAAGCCTTGAATGACAATTGTATCTTACATCGTCACAATCATTATATATTCATGAAGTGAAATTATCAGAATGAATGAACTAACAACCAATTTTTCAAACAATAGAAGTGAAATTATATTATTTAACTGGTAATAGTTGAAGTAAGTGGGTAAGTAATATTTTTGGAAGTGAACAAAAACAAGCAAGGTAGTAGCAGTAGATTTCAGCATCACAATGAATTGAAGAAATAAAATTTTTAACAAGAAGTAAACTCAACGTAAATGCGAACTGAAAAGTAAAAATAAAATAAACCTTCTTGGTCCCAATAACTAAGCTCCTAAACTAATGTCAGTAACTAATTTTTTGTCGGCGCCAAACGAACAATCAACGAAGATCATGGAATTACTTCAAAAAAATTATCAGAATGTCACCGCGCAACTCGATGCCATCATTTTACGCCTTACCTAATTAATTTGCTTGTTGGTTTGGCGCCGACTCAAAATTAGGTACTTACATTAGTTTAGGAGTTAGTTATTGATACTAAGGTTTATTTTATTTTTTACTTTTCAGTTCCGTATTTCGTCGGTTAATTTTTTGTTTAAAAGTTTTTATTGTTTAACAAAATAGTTAATAATAAGAATAACAAAAAACATCACTCGCATTTTCTGAGGTAGTGATAATATACAAAAAATTAAACCGACGAAATAGGAACTGAAAAGTAAAAAATAAAATAAACCTTCTTAGTCTCAATAACTAAGCTCCTAAACTAATGTAAGTAACTAATTTTAAGTCGCGTCAAACAAACAAGCAAATGAATTAGATAAGGCGTAAAATGATAACATCGAGTTGCGCGGTGATATTCTGATAATTTTTTTGAAGTAATTTAATGATCTTCGTTGATTTTTCGTTTGGCGCCGAATAAAAATTAGTTACTTACATTAGTTTAGGAGCTTAGTTATTGAGACTGAAAAGGTTTATTTTATGTTTTACTTTTCAGTTCCGTATTTCGTCGGTTTAATTTTTTGTTAAAAAGTTTTCGTTTTTCAATTTTTTGTGGCTGAAATCTACTAGTTACTACCTACTGTTTTTTGATTACTTCCAAAATACTTACTTATCACCTTACTTCAACCATTACCAGTTAAATAATATGATTATCTACTTTTACTATTTGTTGTAATATAAATTATTTTTGTTGTTCTGGTTGGTTTATGTCATTACTTTGTATATCATTCCATCCTCTCATAGAATATAATTATTGTGACGGATGTAGGAGAACAAAAATAATGACAATAGCGATCTGTCATTGTCAACTACATATGTGTGCCAATGTTCATAAGTGAAAAATCAATTATCCCCTATTTTTCTACCCGTAAGGTTGGATAATTCCATTCGAAATCCAAATATGATCAACTATGAGGCATACCCTATCTTATAAAAAAAAATCATCCAAATCGAAGAACCCAGTACATAGTTATGCCTGATAGAATCGGTTAACGGACCAGAATTCAGAGGGTGAGTGATCAATATCCTCCATTTTGCTACCCTTAGGGGTGGATTTCATCTTTAAAATTCAAATGGAACCAATTTCAAAGTACACCCTATCTACTGAAAAAATTATGCTTGGTCATACATAAAAAAATATATACGCGTCGACTAGAGAACTTCCTCCCTTTTGGTTTCGTCGGTTAAAAATGGAAAAGATTAGATAAACATCGGTGTTTCTTTTCCTAAATGCATTAATTGTTTCAAAAAAAGCAGTTACAGTCATGGAAATGTACTGAAAAAATAATTAAAACAACTGATAATGAATGATTTTACAAAAACAAACATATATCTTGAGTATTTATTAACAAATATATGATTAAATACCGCTAGAATACATGATGAAGTTGACATTATTTTGATAAATCCGTGTATTTCATGAACAATTAATGTTAATGACTGAAACCAACGAATTTTGAATAATTCAAATGCCAGCCTACAAAATCGTCTTCCAACACAGAAGGGCTAACTTTCATAGTTCAAAAGATATAAGCATTGTAAGAAGTAGATAACGGACAACAAATGCATATAAACTAAACCATGACAAATACAGACTTGGGGAAAAGTTTATCAAATGCTCTTTAAAATCATCTCAAATGTTGATAATTGTATCTTTAATGGTTCAAAAGTTAAAGCGGTTTGTTACTTAAAAAAAATCAAGTGGCCGCTGCAACTTTTATATACCGTAATTTTAGAAAAGTCTATAGAAAAATAAAAATAAATTTTGAAGCATATGGTTGTTTTTATCATTTTCAGTAGTTTCGGGAAAAAATATGAATTTGGAATTTTTTATATAACAATTTGTTAACTTAATAAACAAATAAATAAAAAAAAATGCCAATTATGATTTTTAAAGAAAAAAAATTATTAACTAATTATTTAAATAATGAAAATATGAAAAAAAATTATAAACAATAAAACAATAAAAATAAAGGTAATTTTAAGATCATTAGATTAGATCTAGGCAACAGAATGGTAGAACATTTTTGTTTCAAATATTAAACTAATCAATTTGATTCGTTTGAAATATGAACAGGATGTTCATAAAATCAGATATGGAACCATCTGCGACTGAAAGATTAACTTTGGTCACTATCTTCCATCGTCAAGATAACCTCTTGTGGGGTATTCATGTTGAAAAGGGGAACATTCTCAATTGAATATTGAATAGAAAGATTTTTCTGTGGATTTTTCAATTCACAGAAAAATATTTCTATTCAATTGAGAATATTGTATGTGGTGGTGTCTTTAGAGACGACGGGCGCATGCTAAAGCGGTCACGCGGAGCCCTATTTTCAGCGTTGAATTAAATTTGTAAATAATAGAGATAGAATTCCGGGAGTCGGAAATTTCCTCCTCTACAAGAGTCTTTTTTTCGATTTTCGCTATATCTTATAGTTTTTGAGTTATTCCCGAAGAACTAAACCCCCTTTTTTTGCAATTTTTGTCAGCAAAAAAATAAAAAAAACGTCTTTTTGGTTCCATTTTTCGCAGGAAACTCACTTCTTGATTAGTCTATAGTGAAATCCAATACTGAGTCTATCATATATTGATTTCATTCGAATTGGAATTCAATAGCTGTTTTCTATTCTCAATCATCAATTTTCGTCTCGGGGAACGTTTTCACATACCTAGTAGTAACCACGAAACTATCAATATCGGAGCATCAGACCAATCTCCAAGCGTACTAATAATAATATACATTCCCCACATAAATTAACAGAAGTGAACAGATATGTATAGATAAGGGAATGTAGGGTAATTCCGGAGGAGATGGCCTTACGGTTGAGATGCAAAAATTAAAAGTCTTACTAAGAAAAAATAGATGGTGGTTAACCTCGCTTCATCCCGTATGTGACTGAGGTAGCTGAAAAATTTTTGTTCTATGGTATTTTCCACTTTTCAGATTGCGGTTGCTTCTTTATCAATTAGAACTCTACTACTACTACTTTCAAAAAATATCACTATATGTTCTAAATGAGATATTTTAGTCGTCGTTTCATTGCTATTTCAGCAATTGAATTCGAAACATCAAATCTCAGTCGATCATATGGAGAAAGCATACTATCGAAATACGAGAAAGGCATGATACATGAAATCTGCTGTCGAACCATTCGTGGCATATTTTGTTGAACTATATTTTCGAGTTGAAACCAATTATTGGCAAAACTGACTTTATCATCAGCAATATCAAGTTTGAAGATATCATTGATATGAATGTTGAATAACAGCGGACTGAGTACTGTTCCTTGAAGGACACCGCCATAGTGGTGGCTGAAATTTATTCACCCTATTTCCTCAGTGATGTTTCATCAGGTCAGTTGGAATTCCCCAAAAACTCTTTTCTCGAGCGGTCAGTAGTTTTGTGTGGCATAGCGTATCGAAGGCTTTGGCTAAGTCAATATTCAAAACGACGGTTTAGTTCTATCCATAAGTTCTTATGTTTGAGATTTTGAATAAGTCGACGTGTCTTCTGTTGGCCTGCTTAGAGTCCGATAAGTACTTATACTTGTTGAGGTAACTGTTCATTAAGATTAGAGGGATTTCCCAAAAACTTTGGCAAGGGGACAAGTGATTATAGAATGGTTTTATCTAAGCATTCGTGAACGTCGAGGGTATTTTTTGGATCAAATGTCCTCGTTCATTAGAAATTAGAGCAGAAGTACAATGTGGTCTTCGACTATTTTCAGCTTCAGTTCATCTGGTCCGGAAGGTTTTATGGATTTCAGATTTTTAATAACAACTTCTATTGCAGTTTCTGAAATATACAGGGTGTTTCCTAACTACGGTACGAAACTTCAGGGGGTGATTCGTTAGGTCATTTGACAAAAAAAAGTTCCTATGAACATATGTCCGGAGTTGCTTCGTTTCTGAGATACAGGGCGTTGAAGTATTAAAAAAAAGGTATTAATAAAATATCCTGAATATCCTGAAACCGATGTGGTTGAAATGTGGTACAGCTATTTGAAGTAATAAGGCAATTATTTGGCCCCAAGTAGGTCCAGGGGCGTTTCAGTGGGCACCACAGCCAACAATACTGAGAAAACAAAATACTTTTTTTTTGTAGTATTTTATTTTTTCAGATTAAACAACTGAAAATATAACTCTTTGGTCCCTTGTGTTTTATTCATATCAAGCTTCGTTTTCGAGAAAAAAATACTTTAACTTATTCTACAAATTATCCATGGACAACATAAAATACAAACCTAAAGTAAAAAATAAACAATTTCGACCTTGAAGTAAATGAGCAAAATGTCCACCGTCTGATAAAATACACGACTGCAATCGATGTGTCATTGATTGTCTGACACGTTCAAAAATACCTGGAGTATTCCTTATGACATTGCAGTTGTCACTTATTCGATTCCTCAAGTCATTCACATCTAGTATAGGGGTTTTATAAACGAGAGCCTTCAGGTGAACCCATAAATAGAAATCTAGAGGATTCATATCAGGACTGCGAGCGGGCCAATGTTGAGGTCCTGCACGTCCAATCCAGCGATTAGGGTAGGTGATGTCGAGATGCTGACGAGCAAGAACACTGAAATGAGCTGGAGCTCCGTCGTGGATAAACCACATGTTGCCTCTTACAAGTACGGGTACTTCTTCCAACAAAATAGGTAAATGATTTCGCAAAAAAGCCGTGTAGAATGGACCTGATAATCTTGCTGGTAAAAAAAGGGGTCCAATTAGGTAGTCACCAATAATTCCTACCCAAACGTTCAGTGAAAATCGTTGCTGAAACTACTTCTCTAATAATGTGGGGATTTTCGTCGGCCCAGACATGGTTATTGTAAAAGTTCATAATAGAATCTCGTGAAAAATTTGCCTCGTCCGTAAATAAAATATTTGGTAAACAATTATTATTGTGTGCCATCGTATGAATCAACCACCTGCAAAACATTAATCTTGGGTGAAAATCCCTAGGCAGTAGAGCTTGTACCCGCTGTATGTGATATGGGTATAGGAGGTTTCTTTTTAGAACTTTCCAAACGGTTTTTGGGCTTACTTCAAGCTGCAGTGCAATCTTCCTGGTACTATTCGAAGGATCTTCTTCTATCGCATCAAGTATAGCTCTTCTAGTTCAGGCGTTGTTACAGTTTCTGGTCTTCCACCACTTACATTTTTAATAAAACTTCCAGTTTCACATAATCTTGCATGTAGCGTTCTAAATGTTTCAGCACATGGAATTACTCTGTTAAGATATCTATCCTGGTAGATTCTCCGTGCTTCTTCCGCATTTCCATTTGCTTATCCATGAATAAAGTGCATGTCGGCCATTTCAGCGTTAGTAAAAGTATTCATGATGGATTCACTGCTAATTGACAACTCTGACTTTTACTGATATGACAATACTATCACTGTCAGCTGGTCTCCATAGCAGGTAATCATGATTGTAGAGTGCCTTCATTTTTTTTGTTCTCGAAAACTGAGCTAAATACAAAAAAAACACAGGAGGCCAAAAAATTGTATTTTTACCACGCTTATAAAAAACTTTCTAGAACCCACGCTTATAGTCAACTGCACTGAAAAGTAGAAAATATTTTTTTTCTCAGTATTGTTGGCTGTGGTGCCCACTGAGACGCCACTGGACCTACTTAGGGCCAAATAATTGCCTTATTACTTCAAATAGCTGTACCACATTTCAACCACATCGGTTTCAGGATATTCAGGATATTTTATAAATACCTTTTTTTTATACTTCAACGCCCTGTATCTCAGAAACAAAGCAACTCCGGACATATATTCATAGGAACTTTTTTTTGTCAAATGACCTAACGAAACCCTAAGTTTCGTACCGTAGTTAGGAAACACCCTGTAGATTGTTTTCCAAGATTTTATAATCAGGATTTTCTTTGGTGTTTTTGTAGGGTTTCAACCTTTTGTACTTCCTAGCAATTTTTTTAGGTATCTTCTTGACAAGGTTGTCGAAAGCTACTTGATGTCTGTATTCGTTTAATATTATGGTCCGCGTTTTTTTGTTAGTTATACTCTTCACGCATTTCCAGAGTCTACAAACCCCCACGCCATTTTCATAGGCTTATATTGACAATGTCATCGGGATCATCTATCATCTAAGAACTTCTTCATCCTTTCAATAGTTGCACCCGATCTGACAGCAAAAACTGAGGATAGCACAACGAGTACAGGCAAGGGAAAGTATAATACTAATATTTAATTTCGCCTAATCGTTCGTGCATTCAGTTGAGGGGATTGGCTCAAGAAATCACCCATATAACCCATTTCCTCTGATTTATGACACCTTTTGAAAGTGACAAGGTCGTCAACAGCTTATTTACCTATTCTTATTTGCTCAAACTACTGTGTGCTTTGGAATCTTCATGGAGCCGCTTCAAATTCTCAGAAGAATAGAAGAATGGTTAGTGCTTCGTATTTCGGTGAAACAACCCCAAGCAAAGAACTAGAAAGAATGTTTGATTTACCAATTAAACTTTAAGGGTTCGAGATATTCTTAGAAAAAGCGTGACAGCTTATAGTGGCTGGCATAGTTTGAAGTCGTGATTAAGTTATAATAGATTGTATCCGAGTATTACAGTAAAAAACTTCATTTAGCAAAGATTGTGCCATTACCGATTGTTATGTGATGTGACGCAGCTTTTTCGGGAAGGCGATAGAGAATAAGCACTGACTGATAAGGTTTATAAAGGTACCATCGTAGATATGTTCACAGTTATTAGTATACAAACAAGAGAGCCAAACATATGAAGTGTAATATTAGAAACAAGGGATTCAAGAGTCTATTTACAAAAATCAATATAAATTGAATGAAATGGTAGACCATACGCGAAAAACTACTACTACTTTCCTGGCAAATACCACGCAAAACATTGACTATGAAAATTGATTGCAAATGTTTCTTTTTGATAAACTTGATTATGTTTAATTTATGTCAGGTCCGCATACCGGTTTCAGGCTTTTGGCCCTCACCAGTCAGAGATCCAAACACCTCTGGCTGAAGCGAGACCCAACACAAATGAAAACACCATCAAGCTTAATCACCTGTAGGTACGCAGGAAAGAGTAGTTTTCAACTGGTGGTACCCAGTGACATAATATTCATCTCAATGGAAGTTTGTATGGATTTTCAGGTGGATATCATTCAACGTTTTGCGTGGCATTTTCCAGGAATGTAGTTGTTTTTCACTTGTTTCCATTAGTATACATTTTGTTTAATTGGATCCTCAAAATCTATGTTAAAACCTTTCTCGAACTGTGGAAACAATTTCGATGGAACTATCAAAAAATAATTATTCTCACCGAAAAACAAAGATGTCAAAAACGGTTTAGTACATCGTATCATTTTGCGAGGAAATGCGTTTATGATTATAATCAAATAATCTATAGAATACCACAAGAGAGTTCGATAAAGTAGAAAATAATTCTCCACATTTTGTCTCAAACTTGGCAAACTTTGACAATAGCCACTCGAGCCCATCGGGCTCTCGTGTCTATTGCCTGGCAACAAGTTTTCGAAAATCTGTCAAATTATTTTCACCTTATTCTCACTCTCTTGTGATATTACAACTATTCAAGTTTTTTGTTCAGGTAGAAATCCAATGAAATTGGTTAATTTGAGGCCATCTGATTGAACACAACCAATCAGAACAACATCAAAATGAAAACAGATTCCATGGGCTGTTTTCACTTTGCTATGGATACATTTTGATTTTTTTGTCGTTTCAAATATTAAATAATTTTAAAATGTCACGATTTGGTTGTAATACTGTCGAGAAGGTTAATGAAATTATCGAATTAAATATACCCAAAAATACTGTTTACAGTAAAAAAAATATATGGAAAGCATTTATGGACTTTTGCAATGTAAGAAAGTATCAACTAGATAGAAATCGGAGGGTTCAAGAATTGGCGTCGATTTTAAGGGATTGGGCTGTGAACACGAGAACCTGAGTAGCATCATAGCGACGGAAACTGCAACTTCTACTTGGTGGTTATTACGTGATCACCACTAAATTTAGCACTTTACAGTAAGAATAAATTCATTTTATATTTACATGGTTCCAGTCACGCAATTTCCATCTCTTGTAGCCACTCCACGAATCTGTAACTTGTTAGTGTCAATTGAGGTGTCTGAAACTGCATGACCACCAAGCAGAATCACCTTGAAAGCTTACAAACTTGAAAATAGAAAACAACCGTTGCGGTAACCATCCTCTGGCACTTAAATGTCACTCAGAAGTCATAATTACTTTCACTAGAATATGATAGTTCCGGTGACGTTTTAGTAACTTCTATCAAATCTTCAAAGTGGCAGGCACTTGATTGTGATACGTGGTGATGATTACCACGTATTTGGTATTTCCATAAGTGATTGCCACAATTCGCATTTGATAGAAGTCACTACAAAGTTACAAATACCTTTGAAATTCAGCACCAAGTAACTGTTATTCAGTCGTGACCTACCATCTATCCTTTTTTTACTATTCAAATTAGTTCCATCTTGTTTCCACCGGTAGGGAACTACACGAAGGTACATGGACACAATTTTAAAACCTTTTCTTCAGCCAATAAAATGTTCACCGCAAAATTCAATTATTGACATATACCCGCAAATTTGAGGTTATAACTTTGCAGTGGTAGGTTATAATAGCCGTGACATGTTTGCCACTTCCAAGTGCATGGAACCTATTGCAATTTTTTGTTTGTAACTCTGAACTCTCAGATTATAATTGCCGAGACGCGTCGCCACTTTCAAGTACTGTAATTTTTAGGTTATAACATGAAACATGAACTGGTAATGGCGCCACTTTGGGGAAATTAAAATTAGTTCCATGGTCATTTATGATAACTGGAACTTTAATCAGTAATTTTCGGTGCAAACCACTTTAAAGTTATATTCTCCAAGAGCCGACATCTTACACCCATATTTCGCAGTAAACTTTCAATCCTTTTAATTTTATCGCAATAAGAAGTATCCCTATTCAATATTTTTACGCGTTTGTATGTTATATATACTTATAGTCGAGTGACAGAAATAATTAATCAGGCAAAATGAAAGAAGGAGGAACATTTCTTATAAAAACATGTTGAAGGACAAATATCGAGCTGAAATCACTCATTGAAGCTGTCGAAGAACTGAGAATTGAAGACCTGAATAGAAGAATAAACAAAATCGAGTCTGAAAACGCACAAATCACAAACATACTCGAGAGTTTGGAAAGGAAATCAAAAGAAAATAATATCATTATTTTTGGATTGGAGAGCAAAACAGATGATATAACAACTGATTTCATCAAAAGTGAAATAAAGAAACCGGTCGATGTAAATATCACTGAAAGTGATCTAAATAACTTCTACCCACTCGGAAAAACGAACAACCCTCCAATCAAAATAGAATTTACGTCCTTCCTGAAGAAAGCGTCAGTGCTAAGAAACGAAAGAAATTTAAAGGGGACTAACATTTCAATAGCCCGAGATCTCACGCTCAAACAACGACAGCAATATAGTACTCTGAGGAAACATTTGAATCTTGCTAAAAGAAACAACGAAGGAGACTGTTATATGAAAGGTAATCGATTATACGCGAATGGCAGGATATACACACCAAAAGTTCTAGAAAATCAAGAAGATATTAAAAACAATATTCAAGAAAAACCACAAAGCGCCCCTGGTACAAACAACAACCAAAGAACTGCACCATCTGATTACCAAACCCCCTGAACCATCAGCTAAAAACCCACAGAAGAGAACGAACACTCCAACCCAACTTGTTGGCAAGTTCGCGAGGGAGGTAGGCGAAAAACAGAAAATAAGAACTCGCAGCGGCACTGGTAAATAAATTGTGATATGTTATACTCATAATGAAGCAGTAATACTATCGTATGAGTGTGATAAACATTACAATTCAAGGTATTTATCTTAGTTATTAATTTTAAACTCAAGCGCATGTACTATCAAAATGGATCCATATATACGAGATTTCGGTCTAACCAAACTGGATACATGTTCACTACAAAAAAGCATAGATGTAAAAGAAGTGCTAGAAATAAATGAGAAGTTCAATTATTTTAAAATAATACACACTAATATTCGCAGAATATCAAATAATTTAGATGAATTTTCAATCCTCCTTGATGAATTAGATACATCATTTTACTGTATAGTTTTTACCGAAACCCGCATTATAACCGACATCACAATCTTTAATATTCCAGGCTATACAACATTATACAATTTTGGAAAGTTGAACCAAAACGATGGTGTCATAATAAATGTAAAGTCAGAGATGTATGATTCGCACCCATTCGCACCCATCACATTGAATATATGTTTCCTGCTCAAAGTCAAAATGAAAATACAAAACACAGTCTCCGTTATTAAAATAAAAAATTGTACCTTTTGTCGATGAATTGCGTTACAGATCATTTTACGGCCATAGCACAAATTATAATACCTGAGGAAAACCGTGTTAAAATTGAAAGTAATAATATTAATGTCGAAATGCTTTATAAATTATCACCCATCCAATTATGTTATCACGCTTTATTCTGATTACGTAATATTATTTATACATCCTCTCACTATGTGTCTCCATATACATATTAGTATCCATTTTAGCCAAACACCTGTAAATATTCCAAATCCTAATATTAATTTGGTTTCAATTGTAATTCTAAAGTTAATTTTAATTATTTTCAGTTATCTAGTTGCTTAAGAAACTCTGCCCATTCCTTGGTGAAGATGGGTAATTGCACTTTACACCCTGCCACATAATTTAAAATTTTAAGTTTTTAGTTGCACATGTAATCATATTATGTACATAAATTTGCTATTTTTTTCAACTATAACATAAATACAATAAGCAAAAGTATCTCATACCACACGAGGATTATATGTATATACAAAGCGTATTCTGAATGTTACTAATTTCAAATGCCATACACAAGCTTCTGAAGCTTCGTGGTTGTTTCTCTGTAATGTTTATTTCATATTTCCACATCTTTATATTTCCACATCTTGTATCTAGGAAAATTATGAAATAAACATATTATTATTATTATTATTATTATTATTATATCAATTACAAAAGCGCAGTCAGTTAAGTAGAGTATTGATCACTACATATCCACGTTTTTTCCAACGTGGTTGGAATGTGGTTATCTGAGATCCTGGGGAAATGTATTCAAAAAAGTTAGATATAGATAGATCGGAACGTAGCGGGCATCAAAAAATTTTTCCCCATTTTGGGAGTCACCACGTGATAGAACCGTGTATATTACGTGGCAGTGGTTGTGATCAAACACTTTTCCAGGATCGTGGCCGCTATGTTCCGTCCACTAAAAAGGCTACTTGGGAAGAAAAGATGGTAGAGAGTTTAAAGAAGCTACGGCCAAAACCATGTGGAACCTAACAAGTAAGCTTTTACAAGAAAAATAATTGAAAGTTATAATTGACCGCTTCAAAAGTGTTGTATTTCAATAAGCGCGGGCTGTCCGCGATTCTATACGACGAAAACTGTAAAAGAAAACAAAGTTCAGCAGCATTAAGTACAGTAGAAATAACCAAAATGATGAATTTGGGTGATGAAAACACTCCTGAAGGGCTACTACGGAAATTCTATCACATAGAGTTGAATATAACCCTGTATTCAGCAAAACTTGCCAAGGCGGTTCGAGAATGTGTACAGAAAGCAAATTCTTAGTAGAAAACAATGACAACAATGTTTGTTCTGTCAGGTTATTCAAAAAATTAATGTCAAAAAGGGGTCCAAATATTAAAATCAATATGATATTCGTAATAACCAATCGTCACTCGAGAGCCGAAAATTATCACTTATAATTGCAGGAGAGGTCTGTATTTTATCGGGTAAGTTTGGGTTGTTTAATGATGAACTGATGCCTAGCAATTAGACGAGAAAAACTGTCAACTATTAAAAAGGCGACACCGAAGGTGGAGCGTTTTTAGGTTGACAGTTTTTCGAGTCAAATTCCTAAAGGAAACAGTTTAGAATTTGAACAACACAAATTTAACCGATATCAATACAAACATCGAGTGTAATTCGGCAGGACAACTTGAGCCGTTTTTTGGCGCCCATGTATTCAAAACGTATTCGTCCTGTGATTCAAATACATCTATTCTGGCGTTGAAACGATGACGTCATATATAAAACGATTCAGAACGTATTCCTAGAGTTCTGAAACAAGTCGAATTCAGTTTCAAAACATAATTCGTTGTTTTGTGATTGTCATAATTGAAGACGTGAGTGGATGAAGATGTTATGTTCCAATTTTTTCAGTAAAGTAAGATCAAAATTTTGTTTATTTGATTTTTTTCCATTTAAGACTAACTGAGCAATGCTGTGTCCAAGTGGTTATAGAAGATCATACAATTTCACTCACAAATGAATCATTAATGTGAAAGATGGTACATACGAGAAAACTTTCATTTATACAAAAAGAAAGAGATTTTTTAGGATTGTAACATAACATCACCTTCATCCACTCGAGTCTTCAATTCATAATAATAGCCCAAATAAATCTTGGTAGTGGGACATTCCACTAATAATTGTGAGAGTTTAAAATAAAAGAGATTGAACTTGGAAATTATATATTAACAACTGAGTTATATACTAATCACACCGAGGTTAGTCCATTGTCCCAAAATGGTGTTCAAGAGAAAGAGCTCTTGAAAATTACAGGTCATAACAATGCCATAAAACCTCACTTAAATATTGACGAAGAACTCCATAACTACAACATCTGGATCTACATTCAACTCTTTTAATTGTTTTTTTTGTTAATTGCACCTTCAAATATTTTTTTTTGCTCTGTATTTTTTTTCATAATTAGCAAAAAAATTATATGCGAATAACCCTCGAACATTGATAAATGCTCAAAAATTTTATAACAACTTTATCAAGCTTAGAAAAAATCGAATTTAAACGGTTTTCTTCACATAAAGGATTCTGGTTCAATTTTATATTGAATCCTTTATGTGAAGAAAACCGTTTAAATTCGATTTTTTCTATTCATTCCACTTCACATGGCACTTATCTCTCACTATATGCTAGACGGGCTTGCCACTCCTACTGAGAAGGAATCTTTTATTTAGAAACCTATCGAGGTGGGAGATTTTCGGAGTGTTTCTTTCTGTCACTAGGTACCGCCAGTTAAAGTTTATCTTTTCCGGCGTACCTATAGGTGATTACAAGATCGATGATGGTTTGTTTACGTTGTGTCTCACTTCAGCCAGAGTTCTTTGGACCTTTGGCTGGTTGACTCTCCCGTACTGATGAGGGCCAAGAAGCCTGAAACCGGTATGCGGATTGTTAGGTGAACACGACATAAATTAAACATAATCGAGCTTATCAGAAAGAAACATTTGCATTCAATGTCCATTGATATTATATGGAAGTATGCATGGATTTTCAGGTGAATATCATTCAACGTTCTGCGTGGTATTTGCCAGGAAAGTAGTTGTTTTTCACCTGAGATCTACCTTTCTCTGGTTCAATTTTATATTGAATCCTTTATGTGAAGAAAACCGTTTAAATTCGATTTTTCTATTCATTCCACTTCACATGGCACTTATCTCTCACTATATGCTAGACGGGCTTGCCACTCCTACTGAGAAGGAATCTTTCATTTAGAAACCTATCGAGGTGGGAGATTTTCGGAGTGTTTCTTTCTGTCACTAGGTACCGCCAGTTAAAGTTTATCTTTTCCGGCGTACCTATAGGTGTTACAAGATCGATGATGGTTTGTTTACGTTGTGTCTCACTTCAGCCAGAGTTCTTTGGACCTTTGGCTGGTTGACTACTCCGTACTGATGAGGGCCAAGAAGCCTGAAACCGGTATGCGGATTGTTAGGTGAACACGACATAAATTAAACATAATCGAGCTTATCAGAAAGAAACATTTGCATTCAATGTCCATTGATATTATATGGAAGTATGCATGGATTTTCAGGTGAATATCATTCAACGTTCTGCGTGGTATTTGCCAGGAAAGTAGTTGTTTTTCACCTGAGATCTACCTTTCTCTGGTTCAATTTTATATTGAATCCTTTATGTGAAGAAAACCGTTTAAATTCGATTTTTCTATTCATTCCACTTCACATGGCACTTATCTCTCACTATATGCTAGACGGGCTTGCCACTCCTACTGAGGAAGAATCTTTTATTTAGAAACCTATCGAGGTGGGAGATTTTCGGAGTGTTTCTTTCTGTCACTAGGTACCGCCAGTTAAAGTTTATCTTTTCCGGCCTAAGGTTCAAGTCGATGATGGTTTGTTTACGTTGTGTCTCACTTCAGCCGAGTTCTTTCGACAGGGTAACGACATAAATTAAACATAATCGAGCTTATCAGAAAGAAACATTTGCATTCAATGTCCATTGATATTATATGGAAGTATGCATGGATTTTCAGGTGAATATCATTCAACGTTCTGCATGGTATTTGCCAGGAAAGTAGTTGTTTTTCACCTGAGATCTACCTTTCTCTGGTTCAATTTTATATTGAATCCTTTATGTGAAGAAAACCGTTTAAATTCGATTTTTTCTATTCATTCCACTTCACATGGCACTTATCTCTCACTTTATCAAGCTTGTTACTCATAGGAGACCTCCAAGCAACATGCTTTCGAAATCTGTTATGAATTTTTTTCGAACAATTATCAATATCCTTGAGTTATAATACTGAAAGCATTTCATTGTACATTGTATAAAATTTTTGTTTTTAATTAACTTTTAAGTTGTCATCTATCTGATAGGTAGGTCAATATGTTATATTTCTCAAAATATCGGTAGCAGCTGCTATTCAAAAGGCATCCATTCTTTTAAACATATTTCTGACAAAGATAAAATATGATTTTTGAATCAGGTCGTCAAATCTGTCTTGAGATTTATCATTGAGGTCGATAGACATAATATCCGGCTTTTTTATCTATGCGAACTTACTTATTTAAATACTAAAAAAATGCTATTAATAAAAATGAAATGAGACAGTTCATATTCTCAAAAACGTTCCGGCTGATCCCATTTGCGAGCGGCACCTTTCAAGGGAATTTTCGAGATAACTGCTCAACAATTAACAAAGAATTTCATGTTAGATGGATGTGTTGTAAATAAAGAGAAGAGAATATGCAATATTTTCCGAGAGGCCAACAGGTGAGGGTTGGGTAGGTATACAACAGGTGGAATCGGCACCACAAAGGTTCGAATAAATATCCTACGGAGCCTTGTTCCCAGAGTTGATGACATCTTTGCATTAGATATGTTTACTACACATACAGGGTGATTCTCCAGTGATAGAGATAGATAGATGTTTATTAACTACGGTATATAAGGATACATTAGTAGCAAGTCAGTAGTACAGAGTGATAATAGAAACAGCAGATCTGCACAAAGATCCTCAAGAACATTAGAAATAAAAAAGAAAAAAAAATATATAGAAACAATTGAGTAAAATAGATCTGATATGAACACACAAATGTACATACACACAGATTTAATAATATGTACATATTAGATATGTTATAGAAATTCAAGCACTGAGGTTAAAGCAACATATTGTCTCTGTACTATAAAAACATTTTTTAATTAGATTTTCCATGATTTGTTTTTTGAACATTGGCAAGGGTAAATTCCTGGTAGTGGACGGTAAAGGTTGTCATCGAGTGAGTTCTTTGAGGATTTCTGTAAGTTAAACCGGTAAAGTCTTAATAGGTTAGCCCCACGGGTGTTATACTCGTGAAAATGGGAGTTGGTCAGAAAACCATCTTTATGTTTATGTATTTCCAAGAGAGTATGGTATATGAAAATAGATGGTAATGGCATGATGCCCAAATTTATGAAAAGGTGCCTACATAAATCTCGGTAACCTGTACTTGAAATTATTCTAATTGCGCGTTTTTGGAGCGTGAAAACTTTTGTAGCATTGGAGGAGTTGCCCCAGAGCAGAGTTCCATAGCTAGCATGGAAATGAAAAATGCTTAGTACGCCGAGAGAAGCGTTTCCAAGCTTACAAAGTTTATCAATTGCCTGAGTAGGAAAATATTTTTGAGAGATTCTGGCTCAGTGCTTCTACGTGAGGTGCCCAATTCAAACTGTCATCAAGTGTGATTTCCAATAAGTTGACGGTTTTTCCCACCGAGATATAATGATTAGTTGAAAATATAATTTGTTGGGTTTTTCTTTTATTGGGCTCTAGTAGATTGAAGTTGAACCACGATTCAGCTTGTTTCTCGGCATGTGACATGGTGGCAAGCAAAGTCTGGCAGTTCTTGTCAGAGCATAAAATAGATGTGCCATCGGCATAGATGACACATTTATAGGGTAGTAGTTCATAGAAGAGATCATTGATATAGTCAATAAACAGAAGAGGCCCCAGAACGGATCCTTGGGGAACACCAAATTCTATTGGCTGTAGATCAGATGTTCTGTTATTGCCTAGATCAACAAGCTGTTTTCTGTTCGTCAGATAGGATAAAAAGAGTGAGAGTGCCAGACCTCTAACCCCATATTCTTTCAGTTCATGTGACATATTAATATGAGAGACACAGTCGAACGCTTTAGTCAAGTCACACAGTGTTGCAGAGCTATGATGACTCTTTTCAAAACCGTCGACTATATCCCTCACAACTGGTGCTACCGCTTGAACAGTGGAGCATGATTTTTGGAAACCGTATTGGTCCGAGTTTAGAAGATTGTTCTCCTCAAAATGAAGTTCGAACCGTTTTTTGAGAATAATTTCGAAAATTTTACCAAACATGGGGACGATAGAAATGGGTCGATAGTTTCCAGCTTGATTTTGATCACCTATTTTAAAAATAGGGATGACTTTGCTGATTTCAAATTCATCAGGAAAAGATCCTTCGCTGATACAAGTATTAAAGATAGACGTCAGTGGATCAACCAAATATG
This sequence comes from Gonioctena quinquepunctata, assembly GCA_018342105.1. NCBI lineage: Eukaryota > Metazoa > Arthropoda > Insecta > Coleoptera > Chrysomelidae > Gonioctena > Gonioctena quinquepunctata. Next base: position 252,984 of record JAFIRS010000004.1, on the reverse strand, counting down.
TACAGGTTTCTTTTATGATTTTGCTATTTAGATTGTATACATCAAAGCAATAGGAGTTTTTCAGCTCGTGTATAGCATTAAAAACTTCGGATGGAGTGATGGGTTCAAGAAAAAAAGACCCGGGTGAGGTAGGTTTAAGTTTATTGTCCAGTGATTTTAGAGAAAGGGTATTAGCATTTAGTGGGAGTTGACTTATTATGGTTTCGGCAATGGTGGTAAAGTATGAGTTGAATTGGTGGGGAGAGATCGCGTCGGATATTACATGAGATGCTGGTTTACTTTTTCAAAATTGATCAGCCGCCAGCTATCTCTAATTTTATTATCAGATTGGTTGATGAAATTATCGCATGCTTTTTTTTTAGATTCGATAATTGCCTTTTGATATCAGGAACATTGAGGAATTAGAAAAGGCGACTTGCACAGTTAAACATCTATTTCCGAAAATCAAGAGGATTATTCGTTCAAACCACATTTGGTGACTTTGATTTTATCCGCTTAACACATTTTTCGTTTTGCTGGCAGGTTTTGTTCCCCTTGTATAGATTCCACAGATTTGGACAGGACACTAAATTCATGTCTAAAATTAATTTTCAGTAAAAGTAGATTCAACGACATTTCTCATTCTAGTACGTTCATGCTTAGTGGGAAACTTGTTTCGAATCTATCCCGACTCATCTTCAGTCTAAATACTAAAATTGTTCAATCAGAGATTGTTTAAGGAGATACATGAAAGTGCTTTAGAACAAGATGGCGAAAAACTACTTACTTCTGATTATCCATCTAGCTGAGAGGGTTTTTACCGTCTTCACCATTGACAGCATATTCCCCCTTATGGTGGGTTGATATTTTTTAAACTATTGATACCTACAGTCATTTTTCAAATAGAATTTTTTTCCATTATTTACAATATTGGACTGGAACTAACACTTCAAAGTGTTCTTTGGTTGAGCCATTTCTATTTGACATATCTAGCATTGGAGCAGATTAAAATAATATCTCAATAGGCTCGGAAGAAGTTAAGCAGGTGTTGAGATCAGTAATACTTTCGTCAGGGCAGAATATCCAGTCAGCATGTCTGAATCTGTTTCAATAACGAAGTAATTCTAATCCATCGGCTGGTTTGAGTTGCATGGTTTTCCTTCCTTCATCATCAGTATCAATAAATCCAACTTTGTTTTTCAATGGTAGCAAACTGGGTAGTAAAAGTCCATGAGATACATTATGTTTTCCAAGGAGGAGATCTTGAAGTTCCTACCAACGGTTTCCTGATATTTTGTTTTAAAAAACGGAATCGATTTCTAGAAAAGGGATTCCTTTTACGATAGAAACTGAAAATAATAGATTCTACCTCCGGATTCCAAATTAAATCGATTTCTAGCTCTGGAAAGTAGGTTTTGATGAGCTATAGTGAGTTTCAACATCAAGATCTTCAATTTAAACTATTTCAAGAAATGATGAAAAATGGTGTTCAAGAAAGTTATCATTCCAAATTCATAAGAAATGGTTTTCTCTAGAGAAAAATTGACAACTTTTCCCTGTGGCATTCTTTGGAGTTTCAGAGAAAACTTGGTTTCTTGGAACTATTTGAAATAAATTCCAAAGACACGTGAATATAATTGAATTTGGTATTCACTGAATCTTATACATTCATATTTTTCCATTTCTTAGTTCTTTCTGTTAGTGATCTGGTGATAATTCGATAATTCTTCATTGCTATTTTCAATTGGGAGTTTGGCAGTATTTTCCGCCAATTCCAAAATTGTGATCTTTAAGTATGTCATGTGAAGTGAGTAGGATATTGGGCCGAGAATACTTCCTTGAGTCAGTCCAGCTATCAATTTATGCAATATAGGATATTGGCCTTTGAGCTCACAAGTCTGTTCGATATGTGAAAATGATCTGAAAGATTACACTTTTATTATATATATATATATATATATATATATATATATATATATATATATATATTGCACGAGGTAAAGCTATACCAAATCAATTGTATTGTAATAAAATACTGATACCACACAATTTACAGCTCTACTAACAATATTATGTTATATCCCATATTTGGCTAAAATTCCATAAAGGAGACGAAACGTTGAAAATAAAAAGAGAATCAGGAAAAAGTACATATATATATATAAATATATATATATATATATATATATATATTTATATATATATATATATATGAACTAGTTAATTGGAAATTACAACATATCATTCAGTAATACTTACAACTTAGGTGAGATTGGTTGACTCGGTGGTAAGTAACACTTTTATTGTTGACATTATGGTAATAAATAAAGAGAAATGGTAGATTGTGTAGCACTAGTATAAACAGAGAAAAAACTGCTGTTCATTACAGCACTTATATGTTGGAAGTTATACAATAAAATTAGTTTATATGTCATCAACCATGTGGTTGGAATCAAACCGACAGGTTGGAGATTAGATGAAAAAAACAGACAGCTGACAATGACGCAAGTCCTGTTTTATATATGACAACCAGTGGTGCCAACTGAGACAGTTTCTAAATTGTATTTCCCTGATGATGGAATAAAATTAATTTCCAAAGCTTGGACAAACTTACAAGAGTTTTTTTTGACATTGCTGCATTTCCCACTATTAGCTAGTTTATATCCTAACTAGTGAGCAAAGACTACCCTAATATATATGTATATACAAAATATACCAGCCTATAAAATAGCTATGGCATGGAAAATAAGAAAAAATACAGTCCCATTACCTTTGAATTCTTTTTCGAAGGCTCTATTGGAAAAAGAGTTGTAAATTTTATAAACAGAACTCAAGTAAACATGGGCACTATAAAGGTAGAATAAATCAAAGTCGACCTCTCACAATGTCAACAGTTGTTTCTTTGATCGACGCGGATTAGGTCTCCAATCTCCGGGAGGGATGTGCGTGTGTGTGGAGGTGGGCATTCTCTCTGATCTCACCGCACTGTGGCGGTAACACTTCAAAAGAGAGCATCGGCACGCACCTACCTCTTATTACCTTGACAACGTTGCCAAAATGAGTACTTTTCACTGATGTAAGATTTATTTTTTCGCCTTGCGATCAATATACTCATAAAATATGCTGATTTTTTTCGAAATGGTAACTGGTTTTGGTGTACCAATTAAAATCTCAGCAGGCAGTAGAATATACTGGAGATTTTCGTGAGCTGAAATAATTGCCCAAATTAACATTATAAAACAAAATCTAAGTCGAGATTTGATACAAATGCACTGAAAATGAAAAAATAATTTCTATAATTGTTTGACATAGGTTATTCTGTGAGTTGCAGACTCAAAATCTATCCGCGCAAGAATATGTATAGTTTTCCCAATATCAATTACAGAAGCATAAAAAAGTCTTGCGGCGAAATCCTGTGAGCAGCAGTGGCGGAGATAACTAATTTTATTTAGATATTTTAAGATTTTAAAAATACTTCATAAATAATGAAAAATGAAAAAAAAAATAAGACAAGCTTTTATTTATACAAATACATTAAGAAAGAAAAATAATTTCTTTCATTGTTTGATGTAGGTTATTATTATATCCTAAAACGTATTTCGATCGGCACACACCAAGACCACAGACGCTACTGGTTTTTAATCTTTCTGAACTATTAAAACAAAAATATAACGTGTGATTTATGACCTCCCATCGTATAGACACACTCCCAAGCATTGATGTCCGACTTGATTGGCCCAGACGAATCGGTTGTAGAACAGACAGCAGTCACCCAAGTCCACGTTGACCAGCGGGCTCTTTGTGCCGACGGAGACTGTATACAAGTAGTACAGATTATTTTTCGTTCCGTTTATTCGCATATACGCTCGTGTTAGCGAAGTGAGTTTTTATTTACTCTCTATAGAAACAGCTTCTGCAATTGATATTGGATGGACTATACCTATTTTATATTAGCGGCAAGCTTTTGAATCTGCCTTTAGTGCATTTGTATAGAAGCTTGTCTTATCACCACAAAACTCGTCGCCATATATTGGAATTTCTTAAATTTATAAATTTTGAAAAAAAAATGTGATTTCTGTCGCCGAAAACCCGCACATATCAATTTTGTATAGAATCGATCCATAATCATAAAAACATATTGGGGCCTCCATTTTGTTTTTCCTCTAACAAAAATCCCGAAATTATGAACACCTGTTAAATTTCACGTTAATCGGACAACTAGACGTGGGCCAAATTCACCTGCAATATTTGAACTAAACATACATACCTACATACAAATGTGAAGTGAAATAAAAGCTTGTGATAACAAGGCCGTTTTTGGAGGATTGTCATCCTCTTGACAATCCCTAACGTCCATTCTAATGTGGCTTGACTATATAAAAAAACGGATAAACTCTTTTAAAGGGGCCTACAGACGTATAGTACATCCAATATCAATTGCAGAAGCTGTTTCTATAGGGAGCAAATGGAAACTCACGTCGCTAACACGAGCGTATATGCGAAGAAACGGAACGAAAAATAATCTGTACTGCTCGTAAACATTTTCCGTCGGCAAACGGTACATCAAAAGAGCCGATAGTCAACGTGGACTCGAGTGAGGACTGTCAGTTGTACAACCGATTCGTCTGGACCAATCAAGTTGGACATAATGCTGGCAGCTGTGTCTCTACGATGGGAGGTCATAAATCACGCGTTATATTTGTGTTTTAATAGCTCTGAAAGATTAAAAACCAGTAGCGTCTATGGTCTTGGTGTGTGCCGATCGAAATACGTTTTAGGATATAATAATAACCTACATCAAACAATGAAAGAAATTATTTTCTTTTCTTAATGTATTTGTATAAATAAAAGCTTGTCTTTAATTTTTTTTCATTTTTCATTATTTATGAAGTATTTTTAAAATCTTAAAATATCTAAATAAAATTAGTTATCTCCGCCACTGCTGCTCACACGATTTCGCCGCAAGACTTTTTTATGCTTCTGCAATTGATATTGGGAAAACTATACCAATTTATCGTACCCGTATCAGGAGGCCGACGCTACGTCGGGACGACTCGAAATTGTGTGTAAGCTCTTCGGCCGACTAAATAATTGCGTTCCCGATATTGGGTTGTCGGGTGGTCCGGATCTCCCGAACAAGTAGATCGGCCCGATCCCCCACCTTTTCTCCCTTTTGGTTGGCACGTGTGTAGCACGATCGGACCTGTCGGGACGGGATTTTCTTTCCCTCTTCATTTCACTTATTTCTTCTCGTATTTCGTGCAACTTTTTGTGTTATTGACCTAACTACATAGAACATAATGACATTCAAGAAACGTGTAAGCTGAATGAGTGGCAATAGTGCAATGATTGCATTAATGGAATATTGGAAACAACAAAAGTGCCTTTGAGACCCAATCGCTTATTTAACAATCCCAATATTTTTCTTTTTCGACAGAGCAGGAGCCATCTTTGCCGGTTCACGTATAACTAGTAACTGATAGCACTTGATCGGGAAGATTAAAATCGGAACGTGTGTACAGTCCATCCAATCATCCCCCTGATATCGAGTTCGATAAATTTCATACGTCTGTAGGCCCCTTATAAGTGTTGTCTAGATTTTTTATAGTGTCTAGGGTAATTAAGAAATCGTATTAATGTTTCTGCAGTATATCCTAAAATGAATAATGAATCTGGATTCTGGAATCATTACCAATCTATCATTATTGTTTTGATCAACTCGAATCGATACTAGAAATTAATTAATCAATGACCTACCTATAATCATGATTGTTGAAAGCAAAAATGTCAATTTTTTATAATTAAAACGATGCTGCAATCTGCAATAGTGCAAAAAAGGTTAATGTTGTGACAATATTATTATAAAAATTGATCGCCCACCATGGATATCATAACTGGGGATTGTTAGCAATTAAAATATAAGAAATATCAGATTTATGAATGGCAATTTTGAAACTTTCAGTATTTATTAGTGCTGAAGCTAGTAGGTTACAATCACTGAATTTCTATGGAACGTTAGATTTATCATTGTTTTTTATCTGGATATTACCACGGCGGTCTTTATAATAATTATCCCGGGTTATAGGTGCAGTTGCACTATAAACTCACTTGAGATGCTATGATTATAATTAAATATGTTTGAGATTTACGTTTTTTATTTTTCAGATAGTCCCAGAAATATCTTGAATAAAGACATACATATCTAATATAAAACATTATCAATGAATTGTTCACTAATCTCTCGATTTTCCCTTGAAATGTGCAAAACTAGCTTTTTTTGTACCCAAGAAATCAAACAGACAATCCACAGCACAACCGAACTCCAGCGATTCGGCAACGTCGCATCACTACTACAAAGCGGCACGCTAAGCTCACTACTATCGGTATTTTACTATAGCGTACTACTCTTCCGTTAAATGATTATTGAAAGAAAAGAGTGCCGACAAAACGAATGCCGACATAGGCGCATGCTATGCACATTTTTGCTGGGTGTTGAATTTTGTGCTAGATTATGACGGTCACTTTGGTCGGACACGCTGCGGCGTTATTAATGAGGTAGAAAGGCAACAAGAAGCAAAAATCCATGGGCAATCGGTCAGACAGGGGCGGACTGAGGAAAGCCCAGGTGCTGGGCAGTGTGGGAAAATATTTCGGGTGAATTTGTGAAGTGAGCCCTTGCAGTACAAGTTTGACGTGAATGATGCAGATAGCTTATCTCATCGTCGATAATAATGAAAAGTTTCATAGATAGATGGATTTATTTAGCCAAGTTATAGTTTTCCCAATATCAATTGCAGAAGCATAAAAAAGTCTTGCGGCGAAATCCTCTGAGCAGCAATGGCGGAGATAACTAATTTCATTAGGATATTTTAAGATTTCAAAAATACTTCATAAATAATGAAAAATTAAAAAAAATTAAAGACAAGCTTTTATTTATACAAATACATTAAGAAAGAAAAATAATTTCATTCATTGTTTGATGTAGGTTATTATTATATTCTAAAACGTATTTCGATCGGCACACACCAAGACCACAGACGCTACTGGTTTTTAATCTTTCAGAGCTATTAAAACGCAAATATAAAGCGTGATTTATGACCTTCCACCGTATAGACACACCCCCAAGCATTCGATTCGATTGGCCCAGACGAATCGGTGACAGCTGTCACTCAGGTCCACGTTGACTATCGGCTCTTATGATCTTCCCCACGCCGGCGGCGAATGTTTACGAGTAGTACACATTATTTTTCGTTCCGTTTCTTCGCATATACGCTCGTGTTAGCGAAGTGAGTTTTTATTTGCTCCCTATAGAAACAGCTTCTGCAATTGATATTGGATGGACTATACAAATATGTCTCAGGCAAGTCATTCGAATACTAAAATGTAAGCAATATGACATAGTTGAAAAATATTCAAAAGTGAAATATTGAAAGTAGTTTAAACAACACAAACAAAAAAAACATGGAAATATATAAGAAAAAGTCACAGATTATCACTACCTATTGAGACATACATACGTACTCAGGTATTCGTTGTTGGAATAAAAACAGTGATAGTCTTTTGAGTTTTAATTAGAAACAGTTCAAATTCAGAATACTGTACTCCTGAGGCAAGGAGTTATAAAGTCTGACATCCAGAGAATTCATTTGTGATTTGTTCCGCCTGAGACGAGAGGGCCTCAAATGATTTGCTCCACCAGTTTGGTATTCATGAAGTTTCCGTTTGTTCTTGTATATCTCCAACACTGTGGCATATATAAATAAAAAACGAACAGGCATAAAGCCGAGATCTCCGAAAATAGGTCTTTAGTGATTCCTGTAGCCAGCACTAGCAATAATTCTAATGGCTCTTTACTGTATTTTAAAAACCCTGATGGCGTGACACGACTTACATACCAGTATGCTGTGGTGAAAACCATCTTTGGTATGGTGGACAAAGGTAACCCAAGAAATAGCTGCGGCTGAGTTGATCAGGGTACAAAGACTTGCCTGCCTCAGTATAACGGTGTCTATGAAAACAACAGCAACAGCAGCACTACTGGATTCCCCTTGGCAAACAATCATGGTCAATGGGTCTTCTAAGGTCACAAAATACGAGCAACAGATCGGATCACAACAAGATAAAGGAACTTGTGGGAGGCAACATTCTTGAAATGAAACCAACGGACCACACAACTCCTAGATACTTCTTTAACACGAACTTCGGGGTGATCATACAAGACCGAAGGGAATGGACAGACGACACCATCAAGAGCAAACCTGGAGAGAGGATCTGGTACACAGACGGATCCAAGACCAAGGAAGGAACTGGTGCAAACCAACCGGGAATAAACACTTCCGATTCCAAGCAGAAATGTACGCAATTTCAATGCTTGAGAGAAAACGCACTGATCAAAATATGCACAGCCAACCAAAAGGCACAAAGACTGGTATGAGAATGCCGAGAAGAACTCAGGGCCCTCGCAGAACACAACAAAATAAGTTTGATGTGGGCTCCAGGACACTATGGCATCGAGGGCAACGAAAAAGCTGATGAACTAGCTAGGACGGGCTCATCAACTTCATATATTGTCCTAGAGCCTGCACTGGGAGTGACAAAATCGGCCATTTGAGGATGCATACGGGACTGGGTCAAACGAAAACGAAGAGAGCGCTGGAAGGAAGCCCCTCTCATGCACCACATTCATTATAGAACCGTCGAAACGAAGAACTACTCAAGAATAATAACGGGCCTTCACACTGGTCACAGCTCAATGGGGCTGTACAACGGAAAACGTTCCTGCAGATAATGTGGCAAAGGGACAGAAACGGCCAGACATATATTGTCAGAATGAGAGGCACTAGACCGCAGAAGAGCAATATTCGGACAGTCAAGGCTAACCCCCGAAGAATACAGTAGCCAACCGGTGAATCACCTGTACAGACTAGTACAGGGGACTGGAGTTACGGAGTGGGTGCTGTAAAACAAAAGCCGGAAGTCACGAAAAGCCCGAGAGGCTGAGGTGAAGCTGGCGATGAGACCAACATCATAGGGAAAAACATCTTTAGTTTATATGAGCATGAAATAATGATAAATAGCATGTTTGAACTGTGTTGAGAGATAGTTGTTTTTTCATGTTACGTAATAAATATATAGAACTTGATAACTTATGTCATAGCTGATCTATATAAAACAACCAAGACAACCTGTCAGCAATAACCATGCCAAAAACTTCAACACTTTTGCCATCACCTGCATTTTTATTTGAGAAAATAAGTTCTTGGGTTTTCTCGTTGTTTAATTAGAGGTTGCTGGCGCTGAAGCAATTTTCTGATTTATTCAGAGATTCCGCCAAAGTAATGCAGATATTTTCTGCATCTGGAGCCGTATTCAATAAAGTTGTATCATCAGCATAAGCCAGACATTTATTAGGGTACATAAAATGAAATCATTTGCGTAAATAATAAAGGACCCAGAACGGATCTTTGAGGTACTCCAAGTTGAATGTTTTGAAAGTCAGAACGTGATTCGTTTATATAAACTGCTTGTATCCTGTTGCATAAGCATGGCTGAATCAAATCGAGTGGCACGCCTCTTACACGATAATTTTGTAACTTTTCAATGAGAGCGGTATGAGAAACACCGACACAAGGCTCTCGATGGATCACGCAAAATAATACCAACATCCATGCCTTCTTCAATACTCTCGACTATACTGGAAATAATTTTGAAAACCGCCTGGGTTATACTTCATTTACATTTGAGAATTTGATAAGATTTAAAGTATTTCATGAGTCTCAGACTCGGAAACTTTGGAAACTAGTTTTTTTTATAGAACATGCAATATCATAAATATATTGGCTGATCCAAAACAAAAATATATGCACATACATGCTACATGCTCCGACCATAGATAGATCAGATTCGACCTTATCACCCCTCCTCGAATTTCAATCACCTACCGAAACCCCAGGAAGACAAACTGGGATAGATACCTGTTATCACTCAGGGAGGCTTTCGAAGAAGTAAGTGTGTAGAACCAAATAGAACCAAAACCAACCAGGACCAGGCATAATACAAAGCCACACTCACGCAGTACAATGAAGGGATCAGAAAAGCAAAAATTCAATCGTGGAAGAAGTTCTGTGAGTTGATGGATACTCCCACATGCTCTAGACACACAAAGTGCTGGCAAAGGAGGCTACTGTACATCAGGAAGGTTTCACGTATCGCGTAGGATATGCCGATGATGTTGCAATTATTGCAAAAGGCAAATATGCAGAATCCGTCTCGGAGCATACGCAGACTGCTCTAAACTTAATAAATAAGTGGTGTCAGGAGGAGGAATTAACTGTAAACCCTCAAAAACCACAATACTTATTTTTACGAAAAAGATAGTACTGAGAGGACTCAAGCCACCAGTTCTGAACGAAAAATTCCAATTGCACAAGAGGCAAAATACTTGGGAGTCAACTTTGACCAAAAGCTGACGTGGAATCAACACCTACAGAAAATAATTCAAAAAAGCACGGTATTCCTCCACCTAAGAAGAAGAATGTGTGGAAAAAACTGGGGGCTACAACCGAAAATTATCATTTACCATATAGCAGGGTCATCGAACCCATGATAGCATACGGTTCGGTGACATGGTGGACAAAGACTCAGCAGGCTGGGGCGATCCAGAGGCTAAGCGGCATCCAAAGGCAAACCTGCCTGGCTGCCACATGAGCTATGAGGACCACCCCAACAGCCGCCTTAGAAGTCTTCTGCTGAATCTACCACAGTCATAGTTACGTCCGCCACCAGGGGCCAAACATGCCCCTCCCCCTCAGTTACGTTCAAAGCCCCCCCAAGTGTCCTTACTGTGGAGGCCATGGCTAACTAATCCTATGTTTAAGGGCAGTAACCGGGGTTTTCCCTTACACCGCACATACCGTCGTTCGATTACATACGGCCCTCATGCGCTAGCAGCTCATTAGCCACCACTACGACGAGGTCGGGTGCAGTAAGTTACAAATACGCACCCTATGACCCTCAATACAGTCCGATGTTCCGGAACTGGGACGTCCCTCTAACCTTATGGCGCACGTGAGCGCACCGGATGTAAGGCAGAAGGGGGAATTGAATACCCTTGCTTATGTATACATACGAGGCGGAGGCAGGTCATTCGACAGCAGATTGACCAGAGGGGCAAGCGCCCAGAAGTAGACTGCACGGCAAAATGTATAACGATCTATGCAAAGAGTTGGAAACCGACCCCATAATGGAAATGCCATCGGACGAGATGTTTCCCAAGTATAGGTTCGAGAAAAACTTTAAAACAGTCATAGCAGACAGAGAAGTATGGAAGGAAGGATCTCCAATTAATGCACAAATTGCCTGCTACACAGACGGCTCAAAAACCAAACAAGGTGTGGGAGCAGGAATATATCTACCCGAGCCAAAGACAGGAGTCTCACTGAGATTAGGCAAACATGTGACGATATTCCAGGCAGAAGTTGCAGAGCAGTTACTAAGGCAAGAGTTTGAGGAGAAGACCATTGCCATATACTCTAAGAGCCAAGCGGCTATAAAAGCAATCAGCTCCATGCAAGTTAACTGCAAACTTGTCTGGGACTGCTTGGAAACCCTTCAAAAGGTACGCAGTCAAAACGTTCTATATCTGGCTTGGGTGTCAGGCCACACAGTCTACAAGGGCAGCGGAGAGGGCGATTCATTAGCCCGAAAAGGGGCACGACGTGCCCCAATTGGCCCAGAACTTTTTTGTAGCACAACACAAAACAGTACTTGGTTGAAACAGCAATCTCAAGAATGTTTCTCTAAATGAATAAAAATACGTTGTTTTATTATTGTTTTTGTGAATAAAGATATTATTGATATTGGACGGTAATTTTTGCCAGAAATTTTGCATAAAGGTATAATACTTTGGATAACTTAAGAGAAGAATAAAAATCAGTTCGTCACCTCTCACGACTTCGTTTGATCCGATGTAATACAAATTCCAATATTGAGGGACCCAAGTAATATCGCTGTTTTCTCTCCAGAAATATATTGAAGGTGATTATAAATTGTATTTGAATAAGATTCGCAAGCATTTGGTGTATATCGGCTTGTAACCGTTACACCTATCAAATATTTTCGTGGGCAACTATTATGTAGCAGAGCTCGTCGCTTTATACTTTCGTGGGCGTTATTCCAATACAACATATTATGAAGATGTCCCTTGCAAGGTTGTTCTTCCGAAAAAACATTCATATGATTGTGAGACGCGTTTGAAAGGCAGATGGGGCAGGGGTAACTGAACGAACAACGAACGCTTGCCTGTTCTTGATACATCGAAATTTTGTTTCTCGCGAGAAGGCCATGCATCAAATATAGACGTGGCAACACTGGTCGAGCATCTAGTTACTCGCGCTCTCATTACCATTGTGGCGCGCCGTTTGATCTCGCAATTAGCGCGACGCTGCTCGCTGGGGCCTTATTACAGATACAAAGTAAAGCCGCCGCTCGACCTCTCTGCTGCTGCCGGTCGGTACTTCCGTCCGTTCTACCTCTCTCGTCTTCCACTCGTTTTCTGCACGGCACTACCGCTCGAAATTACGATTAACCGCATGCCTTATTGCGCGCACGATTACCTGACGAATATATCTGCAGCCGCACTGGAGATTCGGATATTGAAGGGGCTTTGTCAGTTGGAAAAATAATGTGAGTCCTTAAGGAGACCTTGAGGATGAGAGGTAGAGATCGTATCTTCACAAAAAACATATAATAAATTTTTTGTAGAATTTTTTATAGAATACTTTTATTTTTGGAATTTCAAAAAACTAAAGAAAATATTTCTATAGTCCGTAAAATAGAGGCATGGAGTAATAAACCGCTTATCGTAACAAATCCAGGTAGGTATAGCAGTAGAAGTGGTATTTATTTAACTATTTTTCATACATTTCTGTATAATTATAGCAATTCAGAAAGAAAACGTATGTATAAAAACACAATAAAATATGTTGAACAATGTGACATTGAAATAAGATAAGAACAGAAGTCCATACTAATACATGACATATATAGAGTAAAATACAATGCAATTAAACACATATACACCCACAGTTTGATCCCAAGTAGCATTTCAAGTGGACGGAACGTAGCAGCCACGATTCTGGAAAACTTTGAAGTGTTTGACCACAACCACTGCCACGTAATATACACGGTTCTATCACGTGGCGGCTACCAAAATGAAGAAAACTTTTTTGGTGGCCGCAACGTTACGATCTACGTTCCTGGATCTCAGATGGCCACATTCCAACCACGTTGTGGTCACCTTGCAAAAACGTGGACATGTAGTGGCCGACACTAGACACGTTGAACAACTGACTGCGTTTGTGTAAATAATATGTAGCCCGATCTCTGTTCAGCAACATATTTTTGTGATAAATGTTCCTTAATCTTCCATTTTGCCTGATTCATTTCTTACACTCGAATATAAGAATATATAACAATAAACATACAGACGCGTAAGTATATTGGATTTGGATTCTTCTGATCGGGATAAAATTAAAACGATTGAAGGTTTTATGTGAAATATGGGTGTCTTAGCTCGATTGTGAGCACGCGCCATCTAAATACACTTTATTTAAGGAAAACATTATAATTTTGAAAATAACTCGCCTCTGAAATTATGTACTTAAATCCCTCAAACATTATTTTATCAATTTTGGTTAGTTGAAACAACTACTCACGTAACTAAATACTACGTTTCATGCAGTGCTGATGACAAATAAGTCTTTATTGAATATTTCGATCATTTCTCTAATAATGGTAACCCAGCACTTTCTGTGAATATGGCGGCTTTTGGAAAATATAACTGTAAAGTGGCAGAAAGTGTAAATTTACCACTCTAATGCTCCTCCCATTATAAAGTGCCCAATGGAACTAAATTATCAACTTTTCCACCATAGGAAAGTGGCACCCACGTCGCAGGCCCATGACACTCCACTTCAAAGTTATAACCTAAAAATTACAATAGGTCTTATAAACTTGAAAGGGGCGAACACGTCGGGCTATTATAACCTGCCCTTCAAAGTTATAAACTCGAAATTGCGGGTACACGTTCATTAATTGTTAAAAAAGGACATGTGGCAAGTATAGTGGATTTATGCAGCTCCAATCAACAATTATCAAGTATCAAGTAATAATGATCAATTAACAAGTAATTAAAATGATGGCATTTATGCAAACAGAATTAATAATTAAAGTATAAATAGTAAGCAGGAGCACAAGTCAGAGATCCGATCTATTTAAATTAACCTTTTCAAACAAAATCAAGAAACATTGTTTATTGAAAACGCATAACCCATTTTATTTCGAATGAATATCATTCACGTTTCACGTAATAGGTTAAATGAACTTTTTGTAAGCCACAATAAAATAATTTGAGAAAAGTTAGGTTAGTTTTCGTCATTGCGCTGACCAATCCACGGTCACTTCAAAATTAAGGAAAATTGTCTATTGATAAAAACTTTTTAACAAAAAATTAAACCGACGAAAAAATCAACTGAAAAGCAAAAAATAAAATAAACCTTCTTAGTCTAAATGATAATTGAGCTCCTAAACTAATGTAAGTAACTGATTTTGAGTCGGCGCCAAACAAACAATCATCGAAGATCATTATCTATGGAAGAATTCATCAAAACGCAGCCGTGCATCTCGCTGCCATCATTTTACGCTTCACCTAATTCAATTGCTAGTTTGTATGGCGCCGACTCAAAATCAGTTACTTACATTAGTTTAGGAGCTCAATTATCATTTAGACTAAGAAGGTTTATTTTATTTTCTGCTTTTCAGTTGATTTTTTCGTCGGTTTGATTTTTTGTTAAAAAGTTTGTATTTTTTACTTTTCAGTTCCGTATTTCGTCGGTTTAATTTTTTGTTAAAAAGTTTTTATTTTTAAATTTTTTGTGGCTAAAATCTACCAATTACTACCTACTTGTTTTTTGATTACTTCCAAAATACTTACTTACCCACCTTACTTCAACTATTACCAGTTAAATAATATGATTATCTACTTTTACTATTTGTTGTAATATAAATTATTTTCGTTGTTCTGGTTAGTTTATTCCATTACTTTGTATATCATTCCATCCTCCCATGAAATATACTGATTTTGACGGATGTGGAACAAGAATAAAGTCAGTAGCGATCTGTCATTGTCAACTACGTATGTGTGTGCCAATGTTCACCAGTGAAAAATCAATTATCCCCTATTTTTCTACCCGTAAGGGTGGCTGATTCCTTTCGAAATTCAAATATAAGGTATACCCTATCTATTAAAAAAAGAATCATCCAAATCGAAGAACCCAGTACAAAGTTATGCCTGATAGAATCGGTTAACGGACCAGAATTCAGAGGGTGAGTGATCAATATCCTTCATTTCGCTACCCTTAGGGGTGGATTTCAGCTTTTAAATTCAAATGGGACCAAATTCGAAGTACACCCTATTCACTGAAAAAAGAATTATCGGAATCGGACGACTCAGTAGAAAGTTATGCGTGATCATACATAAAAAAATATGATGAAAAAAAATATATACCGGTCGAATAGAGAACCTCCTCCTTTTTGGTTTCGTCGGTTAAAAACGAACTTTTTGTAAGCCACAATAAAATAATTTGAGAAAAGTTAGGTTAGTTTTAGTCATCGCACGAACCAATCCACGGTACTTCAAAATTAAGGAAAATTGTCTATTGAAAACGCATAACCCATTTCATATTGAATAAATATCATTCATGTTTCACGTGACAAATTAAACAAACTTTTTGTAAGCCACAATAAAATAATTTGAGAAAACTTAGGTTAGCTTTCGTCATCGCGCGGAATGGTGAATTTTGAAGGTTTTTGTAATTTGCAGTGACTTTTATTGAATGCGAACTGTGGTTATCACTTATGGAGATAGCAAGAACGTGGCAACCATCACCACATATCACAATCAAGTGCCTGCCACAATGAAGGTTTTATGGAAGTCTCCAAAACGTCACCAAAACTAGCATACTCTCTTGAAAGTGACTTCTGAGTGATATTTAAGTGATGCTTACGGCAACGGTTATTTTCCACTTTTGAGTTTGAAAACCTTTAAAGTGATTTGCTCAGTGGCCATAATGTTTCAGACACTTCAAATGACACTAATAAGTTATGGAACTGTGGAGTGGCTACCATAGATGGAAATTACGTGACTAAAACCAAACACATATAAAATTTTAGTTATTCTTAGTGTATAGTGGTAGATTTAGTGGTGATTACGTGATAACCACCGAGTCGAAATTGCAGTATCAGTTTCCGTCACTATATGCGGCTTGGGATATCTAAGGTGTGTAGCGGAAATCACTTGCACTTGTACTCGTAGGAGTAAGATCGGCTTGTTTCGTTCAAGGAATTCAGAGTTGTGGGGAAATTTAAATTACGATACTTCATTTCATTCTAATCTTGAAAATATTCTGGGGAAGATCTTTACGTAATCTGGAAGTTTGTTATAAAGGTCCAGCGAATTCTCCCTAGATTTATTCAACCTATATCGTTAACATCTGAGAAGATTTCCAGATCTTGTTGGGTAATTATGGTGGTCCGAATTTTTGGTTAATAGATCTTTCTTGTTGTGTATTTCCAATAAGGAGTTATAAATGTAAACCGATGCAATAGTAATAATCTCCAGTTTTGTAGAAAGAGGTCGTCACGAATTACGCCTATCAGCCCCTGTTAAAAGCCTCATGGCTTTTTTTGTAGAATGAAAGCTTTAGCATATATGGAAGTGAAACAGTGAAAAATAAGCAATTTTTAGAGCTGTAGTATTGGTTTCAGTCTTCGGAGCATGAACATCATACTTGATAATTTATTACATAAATAATGTATGTGGCTGGCCCAAGACAAATTGTCATCAATATGTACCCCTAATAATTTCACTGCCAAACCCTGTGTGACTTCTGTATGTGAGGAGATGGTTAAATATTGTATCTTGGCTTGATTCAGATTCAATTTATTCGCTGTAAACCATTTATTGGCTTCAATTCCACTATCCATGGCTAGCTAGCTGTTCGAGAGTGTTGGTATTCTTGGCGGAGTTTATTATGGTAGTATCGTCAGCGAATAAGACAGATTTATTCGGCAGTGAAAAATGATGAAAATCGTTAATATAAATAATAAATAGTAGTGGTCTCAAAACAGACCCTTGAGGTACGCCATTTTCAATGTGACTTGGGTCAGACATAATACCATCTATGAAAACAACTCATTTTCTTTAATATAAATATGAATCGAACAGTTTCAGTGGAATACCTCTTATTCCATAGTGAAAGAGTTTGATAATTAGTATCTCATGGGATACAGAGTCAAGGGCTTTGGTTAGATCGCATGGCGAAAGAACTGCTAGGAAAAACCAATAATCTTTGGATTTTGCATACTAAATGGGGGTTTATTACTCCACGCCTTTATTTTACGGACTATACATAATATTTCAAAACTCTGCGTCTACGTGAAAATTCCATCAGTAATCCACCCATGAATAAATAAACAATGACATTACTGAACTGACAGTTGTCAAAGTTATTGTGCAAGCAGCACGAAAAATAATTCATTAAACGTACTCATGAATTCTTCATTGACATCATGATTAAAATCTGTTTAAAATTCCATTTAAGATTTTGAAATTGGATACAGATATTGCCGATAGAACTTAAAATGTCAGGGCCACATCAATGGGATATTGCGAACTATGAATCACGTAGAATATCCCGATATTATTATAAATTCTTCCAACTACCTTACCATTTTTAGAATATGCCCGAATATTTTGTTGTTTTTTTTCCAAAAATTCCCGCGTTTTCAATTCATTCAAAACGCTTAATAATCACCATTTCACTACGATGTTTTCCATTTTCGGCTTTCATATATCTGGTTTCTTCTTGTCTACATATAACTTTCTCATATATTTCGGAAAACTAGCATATACTTTTTTATACAACAAAAGAACAACATATACCGTGTGGAATATCGAAAATTAACCATGGTTTATGGCAAACACGCAGTAGCTCTACCAGATCGCTGCTATACATCATAGTCGAAAGCCAGGCCAAGAGAGCATAGGCAATCGATGTATACAGATTATACTGAATAAGTTTACGCTAGTTACATTATTATTATGTAAGGAACGAACATACACAAAACTTAGAATTACTAACAAGACACATTAATATTCATAGTTTAAATACAACCGATGATTGAGAGCCGTATCGTAGTTTGAATAATGTCAATGTATATAAACATAATTCTAAAGTTGCTCTGGAAAGATATCTCTGAAACAGTGTTAGTTTGATCTTAGATTTGATTCTAATTACCAATAATATGTTCCTATTTTCAATAGTTTGTGTGAAAATTCCACCCATGAATAAAAAATAATTCATTAAACGTACTTGGCTTGTTCCAAAACTGATTTTTTTATTGACATCAGTCAGCACAAAATCTGTTCTCAATTCCAATTAGGATTTTTAAATCTGATAGAGATATTGCTGCGCCACATAAATGTGATATTTTTTTGTAAAATTGTTTTTACCCGCTTTCTTAGTTGTTTGACCAACCTTCAGGAGTTAATGAAAACTTGTACGAGTTAAGATCACGGGGACCTTACCTTTCATAGTGGGATTCGAAACCACTCTTGGGAAAAAAATTTCACCAGCTATGCAAATAGAAGCAAAACCAACCGAAGTAAATAGTATTCCGTGCAAAGAGCTCAGATGTCACCTATCCATATTTATAACAAAAAAGTTGAGAGGTAGCAAGGGACACCCGGATGGAACGAAGTTCCTTTCGATTAATTAGGGAAGGAATTGTAATATTTTTTTTTTTTTATATAATAATTTTTTTTTTATTATTAACAAATATAATGTAATATAAACTATCAGTAGGCTCAATTTTAGTACATACGCATTGATATTGTAATATTAAAATATAATTTGCTTTTAAATTTATTAAAGTTATGACGCGTACACTTGCTAAACACACAATAATGGAGAGATTATAACGCTAATGACTTGGTTAGCACAATAGTAAAGAGAGGTTATAATGCGTACTTGCTAAAAATACATAGGCATTTATTATTGTCTGTATAAAATCTCTACTTCCCTAACTCCATCAGCAATATCCGGAACTTGTGCAGAAACACTGTCAGGATTCATTGTTGTTATTATTTTTAATTATTTATTATGTACAAAAAACCTGTATACACTCAACAAAAATAATCGTCGCGACACCACACTGTTCAATGCGAAATAGAAAGACGAAACGAAAATAACTGGCTTGCTTTCTATGAGAGAGAAAGAGACAGACAGAGAAACACGCGCACGGCTTACGACTACAGCAGAAAGTGTCGTTACAACTTTTGGTCTTAATTTATTCCGTCTAGCCCCATTTCGCAACGCGCGATAAGGAACTTCGTTCCAATATCTAATATCTAGGAGTAGCACATTTATGTATCAAATAAAAGATCAGTGCGTATATGACAGACTAGTTATTCCAACAAATGCCATGAAGTGTGACCTATACTGAAGAAAGGAATAACACAACACAGAGCTAACCGGACTAACACCTGTCCAAACGAACACATCTACTATGACAGAGAACAATCGGTTTATCGGAGATCAAGGCAAGAAATAATTCTAATGAAATGTAAGGGAATTAAAAAACTTTCGGCAATCAAATTGTACTTGTTCGTTTAGAGAAACAACACTCGGATTGTTTATAACAGAATTGATCTAAAAAATTTCAAAAAAGTAGAGAACCTTTTTGGCAAACGTATAAAATATCTAAATCAGTATCAATATCAAAGCTATGATGGTGATTAAGAATATGGTTAGCAAATGAACTTTTAGTATTATAATCATCTATGTGTGGGTTTCTAGAACTCTCAATTAATTTAACATGTTCCAAAACTATTGTTTTTATTTTTCTACCACTCTGGCCGACATATTGAGCAACACAATCATTCTGTAAACGAGAAATTCTGTAGAATCCTTTCTTCAGTATAGGTCACACTTCATGGCGTTTGTTGGAATAACTAGTCTGTCATATACGCACTGAGCTTTGATTTGATACATAAATGTGCTACTCCTAGATATTAGATATTTGTTATAAATATGGATAGGTGACATCTGAGATCTTTGCACGGAATACTATTTACTTCGGTTGGTTTTGCTTCTATTTCATCATTGTTCCGTGCATGTTGTTCTCCTGTCATCGCTCCATGGTAGGGTTTGGACAATTCGGTTTGCTTGATGGATGGCTCCTTGTGTGCTGTCAATCACCATTCATTGCTACCATTGTTTCACGTTCCACATGTCGTCGGGTTATTTTGTATCGGCTAATGTCTTTAGCCTACCTAAATTTAAAAAGGGGATATACAACCCTTAAAGGCAAACCTTCATGTTTTCAATTGTTTCTATTATGAACTCTTGACTATAAATAATAATATTTTTTAACCCATAATTTTTTTCATCTCCATGTAAGTAACACATATTGTACTGCACTACCTATGGCCATATATCTATTGGTTCGAAATGTCTGATCGATGGTTTTTTACTTTTTCACCATCATTTAACTAATCGATTGCAATATTGATTTGTGGAGACGACTTTGAGTTTTTCTACTTCGTATAATCATTTTTAGAGTTTGTCCAAATATTTTGGTGGATTTTTTTCTAAAAATCCCGCCTTCTGATTTTCTCATTGATTAAATGCATTCAATAGATTTTCCCCCATAATTTAATGGATATACATAGACCCGATGCGATTAAGGTATTTCCAGAAACCTAGAATTTTTAGAAAGAGTTAAATAACCGTAACCCAACTCTGAAAACGAAATTTGAACAATTACAAATATTGAGTGAAGACTGAATACAAGCCAGGCCTTTCACATTGAATATGGTATTTTTTGTCATTTTTTATTGTTCCTTATGGGAAAAATCACAAAAAACACCAATCCAATCATAATAATGCCCTCATGCCAACAGGAAATAATTTGCATGTGCCTTCTATTTGAATTTGTCCAATTATAATACTGGGTGTTCCTGTGAGTTTAAGATTTAAACATGGAAAGCCACATTCAAACGTAAATTACATTTTAGAAATCGACTATCAGGAAGAAATATACAATGTATGTGTTTATTATACCCGACTTTCTATTAAACGTAAACAAATACATAAATATTGATAACGATTAAATTGATTCATGTTTACCACGGTTCGTTTAGCAATAGAATGAGAAAAACTCATTCAAACAGAACAAGTAAATTGAAATATCTATATGCTACATAAGCAAAAATACAAATACCCAATACCTACTAATTGTATGTCCATTATCATTCAAATCAGTAGGAACCTAGGCGGAAAATGAGGCTCGAATAACACCGGGAATTACCATAAACTAAAAATAATGATATTTAAGCTCCTTACGCTGTAAGCGTAAGTTTACATTGCCACCTGTAAATCGTTTATCGAAGTGTTGGGTAAATAATGTTTAACCACTGTGGAATAACGACACGCTGGGAATCGTAAAGTAAGAGATTTTGTTTACTTATTCAGGACCAAAAATTACAGAGCCGGGGGTTTTATCACGTATTATTCGTCTTGAAATTTTCTTTTCCTAAAGTTTATCAAATTGTAATGGCAACATTATTGCTGCTTGTTGTTTCTTCGATGTTTTGGTTTTCAATAGAAAAAATATTCGGCGTTTTCCTAGTATGTGAAATATAATTAGTGCAAATCAGTTTGGATTGCAGAGTAATAGTCATGATGCTATCTTCTCGTTTTTGTATGAAGTTTATTCTGAAATAAACAATGGAGAACTTGTCGCGTTGGTCTGTGATCTGTCGTAAGCTTTCTACTCTGTAGATCATGGTACATTGTTAAAAAAGCTCCAAGTTTATGGCTTCAGAGAAAAAACACTGAGCTGGTTTCAATCATATTTGGCTGGTAGAAAACAGATAGTCAAAACAATATCACACTCGCAAGAAATGATTATGGAATTTGGAGTTCCTCAATGATCTGTGTTAGGTCCATTAATGTTTCTTTTATATGTTAATATTAATGTCCTCGATTCAATTGGAAAACTCACTCTTTTTCCGGATGATAGCAAAACCGTAGTAGACATGAAAAATAATATCATATTGGATCTCAACAAAATTAAGGATTCGTGTGATGCTAACAAACTGTCATTCAATATTAAAAAACGAATGTTGTATCTTTCAGATATGTCCTGGACAACATATCATTGAACAACAAGGTGATTGGAAAGAAAGATTGTACATTTTTAGGTCTCCTCCTAGACAACAAATTGAAATTTGAAGATCACGTTCATAATCTCCATAATTAAATAGCATCTGGATGTTACGCAGTGAGGGTTATTGCAAGAGAACTAGGATTTCAGTCAGCTAAGATGGCATACTATGCTTTAGTGGATGGATAGGTATGGTATTCCATTTTTGGGGTTGTGTAATGATAGCTTGCTGGGTTCAGTCTTAGTCGTACGAAAACGAGTTGTGAGAAATGTATGCAAAGCTCACCCTAGAGATGATAGTAATGAGCTCTTTAGAAAACATAAAATACCGTTATTTCGATTTTCATCATGAAAACTGTTTTCTAGTAATCCGGGTTATCATGTTACACGTCAAACAAGTAATAACCTACTAAATCTCCCAATCCCAAAAACAAAACTAGTAAAGGACTCAATATACTATAATAGACATAAAATGTATAATCATATACCCAAAGAGATAAGAGAGATTGTTCAATGTGATTACTTCAGACATGCCCTGAAAGAACTGTTCTCCTCCAGAAGATATTATAGTATACAGGAGTTTTTTGAAGAGGATTTTTAGTAACAAAAAATAAAATTGAATATATTTAGGATTTTTTTCTTATTTTTTATCTCTGAATCTATCTTGCGGCATATTTTTTCTATATGAAATGATAAATTCATACAATCCCCTCGATTTTCCATTTTATATATTTTTTTATCAATATCAATATTTTTATATTTGTTTTGTTCTTACATATATGTATACCATCATATCTTTTGAATTCCGACATTTTTATTTTTATTATTATGTAAATACTTTGTCTACAAAATTATTATTTCTTGAAAATAAAGTATATTTATTATTATTATTATTATTCTCCAATCCCCAGAAAATACGCTTACGCTAGGGATAGGTATAAAAAATTCATTCAAAAATGAATAAAATGTGTGTCAAAACATTATGAAGCCTATAAAAGAATTATTCCAATGGGTATTTGAATATTTTAGTTTAAAAATTGTTGCAAGTATATCCTACACTACACATGATGATCTTTTTTGAGAAATATAAACTTCTGATGATAATGAAAAGCAAATAAAATGGCAACTTTTCAAAGAACACAAACATAGTCAACCTTCTTAAGCTTAAAAAACTAAAATAAGTTTAAAAATAATCCTTAGAAAATGTGGAAAACCTTAAAAAAATTGTGAAAAATAGATATCACGAAATACCACAACATATAAGGTTTGAATGAAACAATGGGTAGGAAAGTAAGAGTAATAAAAAGTAATTGATGTTTTTAAATATAGAACTGAAAGAACATTCCACATTACAATGGTTATTATGAGCTCAGAGCCTTAATCAATAACATCTTGAATTTGTTATGTGTTGGACATCAAAACTGAAACGTAGAACTTCTGGAACCAAGACATTGATTGACTTTTTTGTCCGCCACTGAATCGCAGAATTAAAGACCTTGAAATTTCTTGACAATGCAAGAAGTAATCTGTCAAGATCAATAAATTTTATATTTTTGACAAGACAAGAGTTGTATAATAATGATAATAATAATGTTTATTTCAGTATCATTAAATTTTACATCGGTCGTGTATCAATCGAACTTGTATATATTTGAAATTTAGATATTAGATAATTACCATCAGTAAACAAATTGTCCTCAAAGCCAAAGCTGTCCGTGGTTACATTTGTAAGTAGTACTAGTAAACGGGTACAATAGTGTTTTACATTCATTTGTATTGTTCATTTTTATAATATTTGCTCTAAATATGCCATACATAATCAATAGTATATAATATATACAAATTATCTTACTATACTTATATACATTCAAATAATTGGGATATTTCACTTCTGTTTCTGTTTATTTCATATTTTTCACGCTTTTCTTGAAATAATTTAATAAGGGCAAAGTGATCATTTCCTGTGGCAGAAACATCAGAAATAGTGACGTAAGTCATACATTTTTGACCAATTGTTCTCTTAAAGCTTAAAGTAGTTCTTTTTTGTTGCATAGTTATGAGGGAGTAATTCGAGCTGTTGAGTGTTTTTGTTTTTAAACATGAATATGACCATTTTAGTAGAGCACAGTTGTATAAGGTCCTTGACTTTAATGTCTTTGAATAGTTGATCAGATGGGTAAGTATTCTCTTTCTGTTGTATTATTTTCAGTTGTAATATCACAAGAGAGTAAGAATAAAGTGAAAATAATTTGACAATTTTTTAAAATTTGTTGTCAAATTCTGAATTAATTCTGGTAAATTGTTTTTGTTACTAGTTATAGGTAAGTAAATGGTTTTTTCTTAATTGATTGTTAATGATTTATAGTTATATCAATCTACTATATTATTGAAATATTTTTCATAGTTTAAAGTTCCATCCATGAGCTAGATGAATAAAATATTATCATATCGTCTGCAAAACTTATTATTATGCCTTCAGTTTGCATATATGAAAGGGTATTTATGTATAGTTTGTAAGGTATGGGTCCTAGGCCCATCCCCTGTGGAACTCCACATTTCAATACTTTGTCCGAAGTAATGAAATCATCAATTTTGACACACTGTTGTCGTTATTCTAGATATTAGTATGATTTAGTGTCGAAGGTCTTTGCAAGGTCCAAGAACACTATCGCAAGTTTGCTGATTTCAATGGCCTGTTACTACTGATTGAGCGTCCTCCGTTGATTCTCCTTTTGGAAAGCAGAACTGTTTATCTGTCAAAATATTTTGTTCCTTAAATAATGCTTCTAGAGTATTTTTAATTATTTTTCCAAATATTTTTGCGATATTACTCATGAGCGACATGGGTCTGTAGTTGTACAAAAATTCCTATTTCCGGTTTTAGTTTAATTGCACAGTTTTCAAATTACGATTGACATATCCCTTCTTGTATTATTTTATCAATTTGTACTTCGTGATAGGCTCTATTTTTTAGCGATTCATAATTAATTTTCATTTCATTTTGACAATTACTACAACTCTTACAGGAAAAATATAGACAAGTAATCAGGGCAGCAAAGGATATGTTCTATAACAGAAAAATTGTGAATTCAAATAACAAAATGAATCTAACATATTCAATTATTATTATTGCTCAGTAGCAGAATAGTTAACAAAAAGAGTATCTCCAAGTCAACATCCCTTAAATTACCTTAGAGATATCCACGTTGCCGACAACTTTATACTCTATGACACCAATTTATATGAACTGAAAGGAGTTATTTCTACTATAAGAAATAAAAATACGGCTGGTTCAGATGATATCTCCATGAAGATTTTTGAAAACCTCCCTGATAGTGAACTCGGTATTCTTGCTCAACTAATGAATGGTTCTTTTACCCAAGGAATATTTCCATCTTTTTCAAAAAACATGAAATCCTTACACTTGTCTCAATTTTCATATTGGAGACAGTTTCTATAAATCATAAGAATAGATTGGAGAATGAAATCAATGACATCCCCTATAATACCCGCCAGAACGAGAATCACTCAAATTGTGTATAGTGAAGATGCACAAGAAAATTACAAGTAATATTAAAGAGAAGAGAAAAATTTCCAGATTTTTAGAAACAAAAGAAAAATACTGTGATAAGGTCTACTACAGTTTGGAAGAATTTTATGACGATTCACTTTAATCTCAATGTTTACATTCGTTGATATTTGAAAAATAAAATAAATGTGAAGGTACTCAATACTCTACAATTAAGTTTTCAACATTTACATAGATGTTCATGAATATCTTCATCCTGTGATTTTTTGTTATAATTTACTTACATTAGCTGATGAACATTCATGTCCTGCAAAATGTTATCTATGTGTTTGTAAACAAGAACTTTCTTATACTTGGTGTTCATCAAGGATATGTTCTGGGGCCATTGTTATTTTTAATTTATGTAAATGACTTCAGCATATTTATGTCACCAAATAAATGTGTCCCATTCACAGATGATACTTCCTTAGTGTCAACTGGCACAAATTTGAAAAAGTTAGGGGAAAACAAAGATAAAACACTCAAACTGGCTTCTCGTTGGTTTACAGTAAATAAGTTGAAATTAAATGAAGAGAAGACCAAGGAAATTGTATTCTCTACAGTCAACACTAACATCGAGGACAATAATGGAAAGTTACTTGGCGTAATTCTTGATGCGAACTTATGCCGGTCAACTCATATTAATGTTTTGAATAGGAAACTCTCTAAGAGCATTTTCGCCCTAAGATAATTAAAAGAAGCAGTGGACCTCGATGCCTTAAAAAATGCATATTTCGCCATGTTCCACTCTCTTATAAATTACGGCATAATTCTATGGGGCATATTCCATCAAAATATTTAGGCAACAGAAAAAGGCTCTGAGAATAATGGGGAACGCTGAATACAGAGCACACTGTAAACCACTTTTTAAAGACATGGGAATTCTACCTTTACCTTCTCTCTTCATCTACCACACTGTTCTTAAAATCCATAAAAACATATTACATTTGTCTAAACATCTGGATATTCACCACCATCATACAAGAAATGCTGAGCTGCTCATTCAACCTCGTTACAGATTGTCAAAGTCACAGAAAAACTCCCTGAATATAAATATTCACAATCATATACATGAAGTTATTAAATCCCGCAACCACAAATCGTTCAAACTCAAACTAAAATCAGTTTTGTTGAAAAACTGTTTTTATAACACTGAGGAATATCTTAACTCATATTTCTCATTAATGTAATTCTTCTCACCTTGCCAGGGTTGTAGTCTAGTCAACAAGTGCTTTTTGGACCAACTTTTTTCAGCAGTCTTCGGAAATTATGATCGAGGTGTCATTCGATTCGGACTGACATCTAGATAATTTTTGAAAAAAATGAAGTTCCGCTTGCAAAAATTGTAAAAGTTATTAACAATTAACTAAAAATAAAGGGACTTTGGTTTTTTGCAAATATCTCAAAAACGAATAAAGATTTTTCAAATCTGAAGAAAGATTCAAAAAGAAGAGGAAATTTTCTAGAAAAAATCTCGATTCCCGGAATTGTAGGATTAATATTTATAATTTTCCCAGAGGGATGAAAATACGGCCGAAAACGGGTACTCTGGCTTGGGCAAGCCGCGCCCACTTTGGACACTTTAACAATAAAAATTATTTAAGCATACTCAATATGAAAATAAAAATTTGAAAAAATTCAGACACAATATTGATACAATAGTAGACTTATTGTGTTACTAATTTTATGCAGAGAATGTTTTCCACTTTTAATATGTTTGTTTGTAAACGATGTTATATAGTTTTAATCACTTTCATTCTATTTTTAAATTTTTGTTTGTGTGTTTTCTATTTTTCATTTTATCATTATTTTTATTGGTACCTACGCATGACTTGTAGTAAACATGTGAATGTAAAGTTGTCCAATAAATATATCTATCTATACACAATAAACATATATCCACCATAAGTTTTAATTAGCAGAAGGTAGTCTGAAATTATAATTTGTAAATTGGAAATCTTTTATACATGTTTTATTTACCTATATGAAGTTAGCGAGACAACTCCGAAAAAGTTGATAACAGATTATTCCATAATTTGCCGCCTTTATGTCGCTAATTTTTTGCGGAGAAAAAAAATTTGTCGCTCTTTTTTTTTCAAAATATGTGATCCGTAATTTCAATTTTTCCACAGTTCCGAAGTATCCATAATTTGCCGCCTTTTTGTCGCTAATTAGTTGCGGAGAAAAAAAAATTGTCGCTCTTTTTTTAAATAAAAATTTGCGATGTTTGGCTAACTTCATATGAGGTTAGCAAAACAACTTCCGTAATTTCTATCTGTTCTCAGTTCTTCCTCCCAACCAAAAGTGTTTCAATCACTTATTTTTTCTGTTTGTTACCATATTTTCAATCGTTAAGCTTATAAATGTCTTCAAAAATGAGAATATCAAAATTGCCCAACGCATCCTCACTACTACTAATAGTATCCCCTCGGAAACTTACCAATTGAAACCTTGGAAAAGGATGGAAAAATCAAATGTCGTTTACCGAATTCCCTGTCAGACTTGTGACAAAGCATATATTGGACAAACATCAAGAACTTTGTCTGGACGCCTGACGTCCCATAAAAGTGATAGCAATACAAAGAAATTAACTTTGGCAGTGGCTGAGAATGTCATCTCCAGTGAGCACATTTTGGATTACAACCATTTTAAAGTACTTTGCACAGAGAATAACTTACATAAATGGTTATTTAAAGAAATGTTTTCCATCAAGAATGATACCAACAGTATAAACAAAAATACAGACCTGGATAATTTGAGCAATATTTACAATAACATTTTGAAACTAAAACTTTTTCCCCAAAATTCCCACAATATGAACAAAACTCAACATAATCAAATTTCCCACTAATTATCAGGTTGGTCATAAATATCCATACAATAGGGTATTCGTGAAAATGACGAATACTTTTCGAACTCAAGGGGAATTTTTACGTGGTTGCGATATTCAGTTTCTGAATCTTTGTAACTTCCATTTCAACACACAAGAAAAACTTATCATAACATGGTGAAATAATTCAAATTAAATAAATGAAAACGCATATCAGATGCCCCAATTTTCGACACCTGAAAAATATGAATAACCAATCGCCGACATATATGAGGACAAATTGTCGACACTGTGAGAAATCAAGAACGGACATCAATGCTATGTTTATATTTATATCTATCGTGACTGAAAAGTATGAAAAAGTTATGCTCACATCTATAATGGGTAAAACTCGACAAAACATAAATTATTGAATAAATTTAAAAAAAAATTGCTACATAATCAATTTCTAGGAACCACTTTTCCCATTTCGAATACTTCATATACCCCACACAATAATTCTTCTCCCTGTTTCAGTATGGTTTCGAGACATTTTTTTTTTCATTTGATACCCATATTGAGGGGATTGAAAAACAAAGAAATCTGCCATTTTGTGGTGGCGACCATCTTCGATTTGAAATTTTTTCACGGAGTACTATCTTTGTACTGGTTCAGTCCTTTCATTTGATACCCATATTGAGGGAGTTGAACAAAATATGTCATCCGCCATTTTCTGGCGACGGCCATCTTGGATTTACGATGATACTGAATATACATAATTGTATTGTCATCAGAACTAAAGGTGTGTACCAAATTTCAGATTAATAGCTCAACAGGAAAGGAATACAATTTCAATTACTAGATTCAACCCACACAAATAAACAAGACTGTAAGCTGAATAAGACCGTTTAAAATAATAAAAAAAGACGGGAGTTGTCCCGCTAATTTCATATAAGGTTATCAAAACATTGCAAACTTTTGAAAGAAAGGATAGACGAATATTTTCTTTCCACAACTAATTATCGAAAAAAAGCAGCAATTTGTGCCTAAAATGTGAGAAAAGATAAAAATAACGGGAGTTGTTGAAACATCGTATAATTTTTAAGAAAATAGTTTTTTCTCTCCGCAACTAATTAGCCAAATTGGTTCAGAACTGAGAAAATTTACATTACAGAAGTTGTTTCGCTAACTTCAATGAAGTTAGCGAAACATCGCATATTTTTTTTATAAATAGAGCGACAATTTTTTTTTCTCCGCAACTAATTAGCGACAAAAAGGCGGCAAATTATGGATACTTCGGAACTGCGAAAAAATTGAAATTACGAAAGTTGTTTTGCTAACTTCATATGAAGTTAGCAAAACATCACATATTTAAAAAAAAAAGAGCGACAATTTTTTTTTCTTCGCAACTAGTTAGCGACAAAAAGGCGGCAAATTATGGAATAATCTGTTATCAACTTTTTCGGAGTTCTCTCGCTAACTTCATATAGGTGATTCTATATAAGGTTGTATGTCTTACTCAATTTATTAATATGGAGATATTATGTATTGTTCTTTTACTTATTGTTATCTGTTAATTGTATGTCTGATTAGCTTTGTCGACAAGTGTTATACTTGTTACAATAAAGTATATTTTGAATTTGATTGAGTATCCACCGAAAAGTATTTTGTTGATTTGTCTAACAAGTGATATGAAATAACCAATTCAGCGAATTTTTTAGTAATAATCCTATTAGTGTAGTCGGTTTTGTCCCGGCCAAAACTGAATGACCCACCCAACATTTCGATAAGAAATAGCCAATTCAGCAAATAATGAATAAGCTGATCCCATTCATAAATCACTGTAGTTGTTTTCGTTCAATATCCTTCCGAACGAAACCAAAACAAAATCAAATGATCCATCGTCCTACCTGTGAGAAAACGCGCATGTCGACGAACACGCGATAGCACTTCTAAACACCTGAGCGATACACTAGTCTCACCCACCAGACACTGTGCACTAAGGAACCGGACTGAAGCGGGCCCATAGGCCGAGATGAGTATATAACGGACCCCACCACCCCTAGCATGGGGGTGCGCACCACATATTATCACTGTCACCTCCCCCCGAGATTGTTCCTACATCACAGCGTTCGCGGTCTGTACCAACTCTGGAAGTGATAAGATGCCACAGGTCTACAACCTGTAAGATACCAATGCCAGCTGTTCTTAGTACGGGTGCGAGAATTGAAAATTCGCGAACCACTATATCAACCCACACTCTGTATATTCTATAAAAACCCATGACGTAAGAAAACGTATCAAAATACATAAATGGGGCATGTCGGATGCGAAAAAAGCTACCAAAAATATGTATATCGCATTGAATAGGGGAACATTCTCAGTTGAATATTGAATAGAAATATTTTTCTGTAAATTGAAAAAACCACCATAAAAAAGTGATTTTTCGTGAATATTTTACGGAAAACAACTATTTCCCTGCTAAAGCCACGCTGGATATTGAAGTACATCTGATAGATATTGAAAAAGGAACCTAACTCAAAAGAAAAAAATCTGTAAAGTGAAAATTTTATTTTCAGATAGTTATTTGATTTTCTATTCCGGTCTTAATTAGGAACTCATTTACAGTATCCGTCATAAAGTAGGCTACATGTGGAAAAACATTTGTTATTGAAATTTCTGAAAAACTCTAATGACGGTTCGTTTCTGCAGGTCTGACAACTAAATAATCCGTTGCGATTTATATCACGTGACCTCAGATTTGGTGAGAAATCAAAATAAAGTTGTCTGTGGTACCGAAAAAATTAGCCAAATTGACAAGATATCGAAAATACCATTTTATTCCTCTACCCCTACTAAGAAACATTATACATTCTTGTTTTATCTGGAAACAGCTTTAATAACCCAAATCACAAATCACATACGTTTGGGTCAAAACTAATCAAATATTTGTGGAATAGACATTTTGCGGGAGATTAATTATGAAAACACGATTCACTCTTGTCACTAGGTGTAGTCATGCCCTGTATATTGATGCACACGAGCTTATTCAATATTCTCAACCCGTAAATAAAATTGAAACCAACTAATATTTGTAATTAAAACTCAATGATACATTATTTATCCTTGCAAATTTAATATTTTAAATTAATTTTTTATAAGGCGGCTTTGAAAAAATATTCACCTTTGTTGTAACAATAACAAATGTCACAATAACTTGTTGACAATTTTGCTGGAGTTGTCGTACTTCATCAGTTTTTGTGTTTTTCAATCTATCAATAGAAATTATTCCAAAACTGAGTATACAAATTTTTTTTAAATAGTATTGCTATATGGCGAAAATTATCATAGCACAAGGGAAGTATCTGAAATTTTCAATAGAAGGCATCCAGATCAAAATTTGATTTTACTACGGTGCAATAATTTTAAAAAATTTAAGGAAACTTGTTCGGTTGAAAACAAATATAAAAGTTAAGCCTGTAGTAAATAATGAAAATAATGTAAACAATGTTTCACTGACAGTCACTGAGACACCAAGAGTTTCGACGAAAATTTTATACCAGTCAATTTCAACCAATCAGATGCTTTATTTCGACATTGTTACTATGGTAACCAGCAAAATTTTCTGAAAATTTTTCATCTACATTAGCATGTAGACGTGAAATTATTAAGTGGAAGTTTCCCGGCACATGACAGCTATCATATAATTAGACAAAAATAATATTGAAATAATTCTTTTTTTTACTAACCTACTTTATAAGTTGGAAATATTACAACAATTTATTAAGGTGTATATTCTATAATATCATTAATTAATTTTAAATTCTTCAAAAATTCCACTTCTACCTCCTCTTTCCTAAGTGGTGAATAAATCATAGAACCGGTGTTTTTTTTAACAATATGCCTGTGTTTCATAAAACAAAAATAATACTGAGACACTAGTTTATTTCTTTGAGTATTAGATTTGTGTCCAAAATAAGGCACAATATCACGCAGAATGTTGCCAATCTCTTTAAATAAGTTTTCTTGCCAGGATTTAATCCAGATTCTTCCACTAGGTATGTTAAATATTTTACATGTTTATGGTACATTTTGATGTGCTGTGATTCTTTGCAAAAGGAACACCATTCATACGATTGAAAGTTCATTTTTTATCACTTTTTTACTAACCTATGATTGTATACAATGTTATGAGGAACTTATAATGCCACAAATAAAATATTGATTGACAGGAGTACTGAAACTTTACAAAATATTTTTTTAACCGGCAACATACGCCAACAACATTCTATTCAGAATAAAGAATAAAATATCCCGATTTCCTGAATTATTTGAAAAACAAATTATTACCGCTGATATTAATTTTTCTTAGAATTAAACCCAAATTAATATGAAAAATATTTAAGTATATATGTATAGGTATAGTTATATATTTTTTGCTGTATATCACCTTTGTAGTCAATATTGACATTCCCCTGAAACCTAGTAAGAAAATTAATGAAATCAATTATTTTTATATAATAATGTATCTGATATATAAATTTTATTTTACTAGGGCACGGGAAAAATAAAAATAAAATATCCCGCAATCCACTATCATTTTTAATCAATATTGACATTTCCCTGAAACCCAGTAAGGAAATTGTATGAAAACAATCAATTTTATATAAACATTTATCTGATATTATTTGTTTTATTTTACTAGGGCACGGGGAAATTCAAAAAATATCTCCCGCAATACGAACGTATCCACTTTCATTTTTAGTCAATATTAAAATTTTCCTGAAACCTAGTAAGAAAATTGTATGAAATCAATTAATTTTACATAATAGTTTATCTGATATTATATATTTTATTTTACTAGGGAACGGGGAAAATCAGAAAAAAATCTCCCCCAAAACTCCCATTACCCACAGCCTTCTATTTATTTGTGAATAACGTCAAAATAAATATTTACTTAATGTTTTCTATTTAAATATAATTCCGGTATAAAATTTTCTTACCGAATCCCCCACGTGCTTGAATTAATTGCGGGAAATTTGTCTCGTACATGAATTTAATTCTTCGCGACTCGTGATAATTTGCAAAAAATTCATGTACTCAAAAAATTTCCGGCAATAATTCATGCTCTAGGGAGATTAGAAGTGAAAATTATGACAGAAAAGGCAGAAATATCTCAAACCTCTGTTAGACGAATTTAAAAGCAAAATCACTTTCACCTATACAAACCATAATTTGTGCAAGTACTGCGAGACAGGGATTATGACGCACGATTTTATTTTTGTGCATGGTTCCAGGAAATGTTCGAAGACAATCGTGATTTCTCAAAAATGTGCTGTTTTCTGACGAAGCAACTTTAACCTCAAATGGGGTCGTCAGTTCTCAAAATTGTAGATGGTAGGAAAATCATAATCATAATTTTATTATTGGAGCCAAGGACCAATAATGTATGGTGTGGGATTTTAAATGAGCGAATTGTCGGTACCTTCTTTTTTTAGACTAAATTTAAATGGCGAACGGTATTTAAACTTTTTACGGACCGAGATATCTACATTTATCGACAACCCACCATTACATGAGCAGATTCGTTTATTCTTTCAAGAAGATGGGGCTTCTATTCATTCTACGAATGAAGTGCGGGAGTGGTTGAACAATGAGTTTGGTGAGCAGTGTATAGGTCGATATGCAGGTAATCCTTGGCCTGCTAGGTCTCCAGACCTAACGCCGTGTGATTTCTTTTTATAGGGTTAAGTGAAATTTTGTATAAGGAATTATGCAGCACTGATCAACAGAACTATGTTGAAAAATGTTCGCCGCGAAATGTTTTCCAGAACAGTTCTATGTATGGAGCGCAAAGGTGGTCACGTAGAATATTGAAAATTTGTACATTGTTTGTTTATTGAGTTTTCTTTTATTAACCACATCCACCTAAACAATATAAATTCAATTAGGATAAGTAATGTATTATTAAGTTTTAATTACAAATATTAGTTGGTTTACATTTTATTTACGGGTTGAGAATATTGAATAAGCTCATGTGTATCAATATACAGGGCATGACTAGTGACAAGACTAAATCGTGGTTTATAATTAATCTCCCGCAAAATGTCTATTCCACAAATATTTGATTAGTTTTGACCCAAACTTATGTGATTCAGGTTATTAAAGCTGTTTCCAGATAAAACAAGAATGTATGTTTCTTAGTAAGGGTAGAGGAATAAAATGGTATATATTTCTTCAATCTGGTTGAAAATTGGTATATGGGGTCCTTGTTAGATTCCAAACACATTTTCTCGATATTTTTTTTCGATATCTTGTCAATTTGACCCATTTTTCGGCACCACAGAAACTTTTTTTTAAATTCCCGCCAAAGCTGATGTCACGTGATATATGTCGCAACGGATATTTTAGTTGTCAGATGTGCAGAAATGAACCGCATAGAGTTTTCCAGAAATTTCAATAAAAAATGTTTTTCCCATATGACCAACTTTATGACGGACACTGTAGATGGAGAGGCAAAGAAGAATGTTTTCCAAAAAAAGTACCCACCAGAAATCATTTGTAACATCGATGCAAGAAAGGCATCGCATTAACTAGGTCTTCAATACATTTTTGTCGACGAAAATTTATTTCACACTTCCACGATCATCAGGAAGACCGGAAGAAATGGGAAACATATTTTCTAAAAACAACCTAACTTAACAAAGATGGAAAAATGATTGAAACATTTCTTGTGAGTGACACTTTGAAATTAATGTACACATTAAAACCTGTCATGGGGTATGATAGATTGATTTTCAAAGTGAGGTTGCTTCTAGTCAATGTGTTTCCCATTTCTTCCGGTCTCCCTGATGATCGTGGAAGCGTCAAATAGATTTTCATCGACAAAAATGTATTGAAGACCTAGTGAATGCGATGCCTCTCTTCCATCAATGTTACAAATGTTTTCTGGTGAGTACACTTTTTTGGAAAACATTTTTATTTGCCTCATTTATCTAAATGAGTTCCTTATTGAGACTGGAATAGAAAATCAAATAACCATCTGAATAAAATGAAAATTTTCAATTTTAGATTTTTTATTTTGAGTTAGGGTCTTCAGAATATCTATCTGATGTAGTTCAATGTCCAGCGTGGCTTTAGCCGGGGAAGTAGTTGATTTTTGTTAGATAGTTACAAAAATATAACTTCATTTTTGCCGTGGATTTTTCCAATTCTCAGAAAAATATTTCTATTCGATATTCAACTGAGAATGTTTCCCTTTTCAACATGAATCCCCATAAGAGGTTATCTTGACCGATGGAAGATATTGACTAAAGTTTATTTTTCAGTCGCAGAACAGGACTGATTTTATTAACATCCTGTTCATATTTTCAAACAAATAAATGTGTATCATAATTATTTATCCGCAGAGCCGCGCCAAACTATGCGGCCGCCTGTGTGCAAAATATAGTTTTTTTAAAAGTTGTAATTAAAAATTATTACTCGATCTTAAAAAGTTTTTATTAAATTAAAAGACCTTGCACCCATCATGAGAAATTGGCTTTAGGTGAATTTGCTGAATTTTCATATATTGCAGAACTCGTGATGCTGATCAAATGTCTCCATTGCACCACCGCTCTAAATTCAACAGTTAGATTATATAGGGTGTAAAGATAACTTTTCCAAAATTTCAAATGGATAAGAAACATTCCTAATTTATGAAAGTTTGTGTGAAAACACGATTAAATTCTTACGAAGATAGTGATAAAGTTTATTCAGTCGCAGATGATTCCACATCTGTTTTATGAACATCCTGTTTATATTTTCAAAATCAATCAAATGGATTGCAGATTTCCGATATAAAACCAAACGAGATCATCATTGTTCATACCCTTCATACATCGAGAACAATGATTCCTGCACGTACAGACGATATACAGGGTGAGTCCAAACATAGCAAGTTTTTCAGTTATTTCCAAAAAATTGAGCGGTGGAAATTCATTAATTTTTAGATATTTCTTAGGATACCAATATCAGTTGCGATTGATGATATTAGCATCTCTTGAATTAAACTCACATATCTATTATGTATTTCTCATGAAACTGCACCAGTCCTGCTTATTCATATATCCAAATGCCTGAAATTCTGGAAAAGTCGGTTACAAACTCGATCGTTCACGGTGAAAGTTTAATCTGCAGATACATAAAATATACAGGGTGGATCGAAAACTAGTGTCTTTTACTGATAATTTCCTCGAAGTAGTTATGATTGATATTGATGTCATTGAAGCATTTCCACAAATATGTGTTCGACACACATCTGTTGAAAGATTTTGAACAATTTTCTCTGGAATATTTTGAATGATATGTATAAACGACTCGAGTGAAGGTAAAAGAATCTCGAAACATAAAAAAATAAAACAAAATCATTGAATAACAATATTATAGGCAACTGAATATGCTCATATTTCATTACAGAAAATGTTTCGTACCTATACAGAGTGTATCACATTCCGTTACAACAATCAATTTCAATATTCCTTGGAGAATTTCTAGATTCTAGATATATGTTGCATATGGAATTTTAGAATAAACCACAGTCGACTTTCCACCAATCACTAGCAAAACTACCAATTCGCGAAACATACTCGTTAATCGAATTCACACCTCAATTGGTGAAATGTCGATTGATTGGTAATTGAAACTTCCTGTATATGGAAAGGAATACATGTTTAGTAGCCTGCTGTGAACCATTTGTGGCCACTATAATCTCATATAAAAGCTTTCTTTATTACGAAAAAATATGGGCTCACACTTTCCATTTGTAAGCCTATGGCATAAAATGTTCACTTTAAGTCATGTATACTATCCCTACACTGAGTTCATTTGAAAAGTACCCACACTTGGAGAGGAGATGGACTAGCTGCATCTTTAGTTTGGTCAGAATGGCTCTGGTTTGGAATGACATATATCAACCATATCCATGTGTTTAACAAATACTGAATTGTCATTTTGTAGTCATTGCATATGGTAAGTTCTCATTGAAATTATGTCAATTATTGAAAAAATGGCTAATCGTCTCCGATTGAATTGTTTTAAGTGTGATGTTATATTCAATACACAAAATATGGCGCGACTCGATGGAGAACCAAATGAATTGAAACGAGAAATTGCCATTGAAAGACGCGACCAAAAGGGACTTTCACATGTAACCAGAAATTGATGGATATAGAATCTGTTTGACATGCAACCAATCAATTACTCCAGAGATCCATCACCTTCAAGAAGATCCACGATGTTTGAGATTGAATATTTTGACACAATCCTCAAGGCACCATTTGCAATGGAGTAGCTGATCTTCAAAGATGCACAATAGAATGCAGAGTCAACGTGTTCATAAATCAGAATATCTATAAGTATACCAGAAAATACCCGTTCCTGTAGAATTCATCTGGATGATCGTGGGTTTTTATTTTCCATTCTACAGATAGGCTTAAGATATATCAATAGACCTTACGCTCTGAAAGGTCAGAAACTTCAATCATTTTTAAACAGAACAGTTTGGTGACTTATTTAACCATTGCGTATCTGTACCAAGACAAGATAGAGATGAGAGACATATTTCCAAACAAGATTTATTGTCATTCTTAAGCAAACTCCGACAAGGTATTTCTGATGAACTTTTAACCATCATATTCAATTATTCAAGCCGCCAGGCAACAAGTTTAGTGATAACTAAAGTGCGGGAATCTTTGATGACTCATTTCGTACCCGATAATATAGGATTTACCGCAATAGCAAGAGAACAATTCATAGAACGACATTTTAGTGTTGTTGCGAATCTATTGTACAATCCACAACCCAATGAACCAAAAGCAATAGTTTATATAGATGGTACTTATTTGTACATTCACAAAAGTTGCAACTTCCGGGTATTACGATACTCATATTCTCAACACAAAGGGAGACATTTTATCAAACCAGTCTCAATTGTGGGTACTGATGGTAACATTTTGGATATACAAGGACCATATTTCGCAGATTCGGAAAATAATGATGCACGCATACTGCAGAATGAATTGAGTATAGATGTCAACCAAATGAGAAGATGGTTTCATCCAGGTGAAATTTTCATTGTAGTTAGGGGCTACCAAGATGCTCTTCTTTTTCTCCAGAATATCGGCATTCATTGTGAAATGAGAAGAAAGACAGCTACTAACTGACGAAGCCAGCAACAAGTCCAGAATCGTAACAAAAACTAGGATAGTTGAGGCACGGAATGGTCATTTGGAGACAATGTTCAAATTTTGTTATCACAAAAATACACATCATATTAAAAATATAAAATGTTTCCTATAAATAGCAGGAGCGATGATAAATAAGTACCATCCGCCCATTCAAATGAGAGATCCATGTTCCAGATATGATGATTATTGGTATTACATCTCCAAAAATGACTTCAAGTTGATCCATTTTATTCTTCATTGATGTAAAATATTTTAATATTATTCTTTTTCCTAATGGACCAATGAATACTGTAATTTTCTAAAGCAATGTATCTTCACTGAAGTTGTTCTGCTCTTTAAATTGTAACTCAATTTCATTTTTCGAAAGTTATTCATCAAACTCCTTTTGCATAAACAGAGAAACAGTTAACATAAATAGTATTTGACATATTGCTCCGAAACGATAATTTTGGTGCAATGACCTTGAAAAAACATCCAGGATAATTTAATAAACCGTCTCCCCCTTTTGCACTCGGAGCAGATATATTGGATGAGAATCAACGACAAATGGGCGTTAATATATGAATGCATGTCCTGGAACAAAACACGTGGTGATTGAGCTGCTTAGATGAAAACTAAAAAAAGTTGAAAAATCTTCGCATGTTTCCTCTGTATCATGGAGACCCATGAAAAGATTTTTCTAGATAATGTCCTTATCTCTCATTTTTAACCGACGAAACCAAAAAAGGAGGAGGTTCTCTAGTCGACGCGTATATTTTTTTTATGTATGATCACGCATAACTTTTTACTGAGACGTCCGATTCCGATAATTCTTCTCTCAGTGGATAGGGTGTACTTTGAAGTTGGTCCCATTTGAATTCGAAAAATGGAATCCACCCCTAAGGGTAACATAATGAAGGATATTGATCACTCACCCTCTGAATTCTGATCCGTTAACCGATTCTATTGATGGGATGCAGTATTGCTTAGAGCAAGACAACCTGCATCCCCTCATACAATAATAATATCCCACTTGTGACTGGCCGAACGACGAAATGTCCAAGCCAAAAAAAAAAAAAAAACCGATTCTATCAGGCATAACTTTGTACTGGGTTCTTCGATGATTCTTTTTTTAATAGATAGGGTATACCTCATATTTGGATTTTGAATGGAATTATCCATCCCTACGATTAGAAAAATAGGAGATAATTGATTTTTCACTTGTGATCATTGGCACCCACATATGTAGTTGACAATGACAGATCGCTACTGTCATTAATTTTGTTCTACAACCGTCACAATCATTATATTCTATAAGAGGATGGAATGATATACAAAGTAATGAGATAAACTAACCAGAACAATAAAAATAATTTATATTACAACAAATAGTGAAGTAGATAATCATATTATTTAACTGGTAATAGTTGAAGTAAGGTGGGTTAGTAATTATTTTGGAAGTAATCAAAAAACAAGTAGGTAGTAATTGGTAGATTTCAGCCACAAAAAATTGAAAAATTAAAACTTTTTAACAAAAAATTAAACCAACGAAATACGGAACTGAGAAGTGATAAATAAAATAAACCTTCTTAGTCTCAATAACTAAGCTCCTAAACTAATGTAAGTAACTAATTTTGAGTCAGCGCCAAACGAACAATCAACGAAGATCATTAAATTACTTCAAAAAAATTATCAGAATGTCACCGCGCAACTCGATGCCATCATTTTACGCCCTACCTAATTCATTTGCTTGTTTGTTTGGCGCCGACTCAAAATTAGTTACTTTCATTATTTAAGGAGCTCAGTTATTGAGACTAAGAAGGTTTATTTTATTTTTTACTTTTCAGTTCCGTATTTCGTCGGTTTAATGTTTTGTTTGTGTACCAGATTAGCATCGTAACGTGCATAATAACTAAGATATAACGAATGAACCGTATTCATCACTGCTTTCAGGCTAGGTTTACTCCTATAAAAAATGTAACGTATTTGGTAGAGAGCTTGGTTAAAATTATTCAGATTTAATCTCCTTTCGAGCTCTCCAATCTTGCTGAATTATTGAAGATTTTCATTGTCTCCCTCTCTACGAGGCTTCATAAACTTCTGATTCGCTCTGTAAAAGCTCATGATAGTAAATTTCTTTCACAATTCCCACCTGATGTCAACAAGCCCATAAGTATACATAGTCATAAACCTAAACCTCATTATAATTCATTCGCCAAAAAACAAACGTTAACATTCTTCAACAACCGGTGAATTTAAGAAGACATTAAGGGTAAAATAGTGCTCTTAATGTCAATAAAATACCCATATACACGAGTCTTGGCTTTTTAAGTTTTCCCGCAGTTTTATACCTCGGCGATGGTAGACAATTATCAAGATTATTACAAATGTATACAAGTAAATAAATAGCGTAGAAGAGAGTAGTTCTGCCGACAGAGGATGCCGACAAGGATTTTCATTTGTACCAGCTAGTGTAATTCACGAAAATTGCTGGTGAGCTAAGACGTGAAGCTGGTAGCCCGTAGCACAGGTACTTGTGTTAAAAATCATGTATTGTCATGTTATCATAAAATTATATCGTGCAATCTTCTTCAGAATACATATTTCCCATGGGCAAAGTGTAGGGGAAAGTTGCCTATATTGGACCGAAATTACAATAGTATTTTTTGTAAGAAGGATATTTTGGTCATCTCAACCAAAGGACCCCGCACGGAATACATGGGATTATGGTTGATTACGGAATTCAATGAAACTTCGGTATGTTGTAGATCGCGATCTGTTGGTGACACTTCAAATGGACCACAATCAAACCGTATGATTAGTTTCATAGAAATAGGGCGATAGTAGTTACAAAAACAGATAATTTTTCACAAATTCGAATTATTTCTGGCTTATTCTCGTGAATTGGGTGAAATATATAATGCCTTTGGAAACGCAACACTATTATGATACGAAACAGTATTTGTTTACCGGGGTCATCACAAACGTACTAAAAAAATTCCATTTCGACGTTGTTCACTTCACTTATCATAATTGAGATTTTTTATAGTTTAATTTCGAGATTTAGCTGAGTGATGTTGACAGTGTGGAGAGCAATACTATTGTGATACAAATACAGTATCTTATCATATCGGAGTCATCAGAAAAGTACTAAAAATATTCTATTACGAAGTTATTTACTTCATTATTTGAATAGAAACCTCAAAGAACCATATGTTTTCAACTCCTAACGTTGATATGTGAAAACTCTCGAGCCATAATATGTGAAAAACATTAAGACAAACTTATATTTTCATAATACAAGGGCCCTACAAAAAATAACTCTACATATGAACCCGACTCCTTTATGTGCATGTAATAATGAGGGAGCTCCTTTTCTTTTTCCGCAACCTCATGAACACTTCCAAAGTATTGGTAGATGGAACTGTTGCTGAGGTGCCAAATACCAAATCACCATAACCATATCAAATCTCACGAACAACTGATATTTAGTATTTTTTTCATGCCTGAAACATAATCTGACTCTGATAAAACCATTTTCATTAAGTCTCGTATCTATATCAATGCAGTGTTTTTCGCCCTGGTCCATATCATTCTGTATATATGATGGAGATAGCCGCACCTGGAAAACTCCAAAAGTTAGATTTTTAAAGGCTTTTAATTCAAGTCTGCGAAAATTAATGTGATTCCCGATGAGGTTCTGCCAAATCCCGCGACGTCTGATCAAATTGTTTTGTTCCACGTGGTTTTTAAAGTGGTTTTCTTCCAGAGCCTTCCGACGCATCTCGTTACGAACTTGACTGTGGATCAAGCATTATGATAGGTTCGTGATACTCATTTATAATGGCATAGACTACTCCAAAAATGTCTTTAAAATGATGAATTTGAGTATTTGGGACACAGTCTCTTGAAAAAAATGTAATGCTTTTTACTAGGCCATTCTCTTCCCAGACTCAGTAATCCACCTAGTCTTGGTGATAATTCTGGAATGAATAGCATTTTCTGTTGACAGTTTTTTACGAGTTCCCAAATAGGCAGGAAGCTCAACTTTCATTCCGAGATCGTACGCTACCTCTGTAACCTCTATCCAGTATTAAAATATCGTTTTCCTGAAAGTATTCCTTTAGATTGGTATTCTTTTATGAAATATTAGCATCGTTGTTTGCCAAATCGCGAAACTATGGCCCGTTCGTAGATAAAATATAACTGACCGAGGTGACAACCATGACTGTCTTGAGAATATGGTACTTTTTATGCGTGGAAAAAGATTTTCTTAAAATTCTTTCAGAGTTCGTTTAAAAATATTCATATAGTACTGATTTCTTTGAAATGTGTAGGCAATGCATTATATATTTGTATACAACTATAGTACGGATCTTTCTCAAATAAACTTGTTTTTTGCCGTGGAACTCGCAGATGTTCACCTCCTCTGGTTGCAGGTATGGTGATTGTTTCCAGGAAAAGTTTGCAAATTTTTCCTAGCAAAAATTGCAATATTGTATATGCTTTCACAAAAGTCTGTGGCAAATGGATTCTTCCATTGCCAACCCTACCGTACAAACACATATATGCTTTCACTTGATCTATCTTCACCCCTAAAAATTTGCAGGAATTTGTTCAATCCATTCGGGAAATCTGCAG
Organism: Gonioctena quinquepunctata; assembly: GCA_018342105.1. Taxonomy (NCBI): domain Eukaryota; kingdom Metazoa; phylum Arthropoda; class Insecta; order Coleoptera; family Chrysomelidae; genus Gonioctena; species Gonioctena quinquepunctata. The sequence goes on along the minus strand of JAFIRS010000004.1, from coordinate 209,495 downwards.
GTATATTAATATGAAGTGGGTCATCCAGGCCGTTTTTGAAAGTTACGTAATTGGTTTTATTTTTATTGATCAATACAGAGTTTTCTCACACTATTCTACGTCACGAGACACCGTTACATCAGATGTTTCATTCAGAGTACAAATATCCCTCTCCGGAACAACAACTGAAATGTCGTCAGCGAAAATAATATGCTTACTACCCAAAAACACCATCATGCAAAGTATGAAAAGTCTCTTATGTTGGTTGGTATCCGTCTCTATTCGCTGTGTGCAAGACTGGTAATGCCCTCTAGTGACTCAATTGCTGAAGTTTTCATGTTTTATTTCCAATACTGCAACACCCCTTACTTCTGAACCCCAGATTTTAAATTATATGATTCAAATTTAAGAAGGTGAAATCACTTTGCCGATAGGCTGCTCAGATGGATACGGTTAGGCCGTGAGTAAGGTTCAATTAATGACTTTTTCTAGTTAATCAAATTTGGCCACTAAAAAAATTATACATTAATTAACTTGACTAGTTCAAGAGTTGGGCGCCAGACTTGCTAAAGACAAAAGTCAAAGATAAACAAAATTAAATAAATGTTACCTAGCTTGTATGGGAAGGCAAATAAATATGCAATAAATCAACTTAACAAATTTATTCCAGATGGAATTAAAATGATTGGACAATGAAAAAAACAGGTTGACAATTATACTATAAGAGTATTGATTTCTGTAAACAAAAATTGAAAAATTACATAAAAACCAGTATTTTTGACTCTGATCAAAACCCGAACATTTACAACTATGATTCCTCCAGTTGTTGGTGCCACGGATATACCTTCGGAGTTCTTGAGTGAGAGATGAAGGCTAGTTTCTTGAAGCTGGTCTTAGCGGTTCTAGGAGGAACTTGGTTTCAGCGGTTACAATGAAGATGGTCGTGGGTGGTTCTAGAGTTGGTTTTAGACCCCCTTATCGGCGTGAATTTAGTTGATCTTCACGGACCAGTGCTGATATGGATGTGCTGTAAGACCTCCCAGGTTACTAGTCCTTCTGTCTCCGTAGATGGGTTCCCTCCGTGGTATATATCATGCGAAGAAGATGATAGGAATCAAAATATGTACAAAAAGGGGAGAACGAAGGATATCCTTTGAACCTCAAGTTTTATGTTAATCGAGAGTCAAAAGATAGATGCAAATGATAGCATACAATAAAAATCTCAGTCTATATAAAAGACTGGAAAGTTACAGTGAAAGAACAAAGATAATAAATAGCAATCCAATCTGCTATTCTGGAGTTAAATTTACAAGTTAATTTTAATAATTTAAAAAAATATTAAAAATGAACAAAATTCAAAACCAAACAAAACAAACCTCACCCAAAACGTTATGTTCAAATTCAGTTAAGTTTTGAAACAAGTAAGTTTTGATAAGGTGATTCTATGTACCAGAAGGGTAAAAAAATTTAATGAGGAAAGGGTATTCCAAAAGAAATATAAAAATTTTCTTGGAATTTTACCAGAGAAAAAATATAGTATTTTAAAGCAAAATACTATAAAATTGCCAGTGCAAAAATATACTAAAAAAAAAAATTACAAGTAAAAATAAAAATTTAGCCAAGATAAGAAGAGAGAGACACACGTCTTTCAGTGAGCACGACTCTCTTAGATAAAGATAAAGTGAGATAATTCTTTTTATTGAAGAATTTCCAAAGATAAATCGAAGAGGGAGACCACACGTCTTTCAGTGGGCACAACTCTCTTAGATAAAGATGATTTTGAAATAGGGCGGCAATTCCCTTTTCAAATCGATAAACAGGTAATTCTCAAAAATTAGAATGAATCTCCCTGCTCTTGGCGATAAGGTAGTAACTGAAGTGAATTGACTCTGCAACGATCAAAAATCAAATAAGCTACACTGGGAATTGAATGGAGTAATAGATATTAGAAATTTATTAAACGGAAATCAACTTTACGCTTGAGGCATATATTGAATCGAGTGTTCTGAGACCAGTTAGGCCAGAGGTACAACTCTCTCCATAAGCAATTCTTTCTCAAGAGAAAAGAAAATTACTCTCATAAACATATAGTTATGAAATAAAGAAAATTGCTTACCAGAGAGCCGTCCTATTTGTCTCTTCAAACTGTCCCAGAACAATCAATCGGAATCCTCGGAACAATCCACTCGTCGTGTGAGGTAAGTAAGCTCTAGTCCATTCGAAATTACCAATTACTTGGTACCTAAAAAATGCAAAAGCGTAGAACTGATTTCCAATGAAAAAAAATCAGTTCCCAATATTCGGAACAGATGTTACGTTAGCCACAATATGTACTATGAATGATTTGTCAAAATGGCCGAAATATCTATATTTAACCTTCAAAAATTACCATGCGGTATATCCAAGAATTCTAATATTACAAGCATAAGGAAAAAGAAGAAAATGCTAATCAGCTACAACGTTAATTGCAAGATAAAGAGAATAATATTACTCAACTAAACTCCAGCAGTGAAACTTATTTAACTTATAGATCTTACCAAAATCAATTCACTCAGTCCACCTGCCTATCTCGACGTTCAAATCAAGAAAGAGAGACTCATCCACCCTTCTCTATTTGAAAACACTTGGAAAAACCACGCGCTCGATAAATCCGATCGACACGAAAATGAAATGTCACGGTCACACTGTCAAAAGTCGATCTGAGATCTGAGCAGTGACTACTGACCCGTACGACCGCAAGGATAACCGGAAACATTATGAGAAATTGGTTATGTATAGGGAAGTAACGAAAAATTCGTTACAATACTCACTATGTAATAATATTTTTTTTTTAACAATTTCTAAATAATCTACCACGATCTCTCACTACTAGTTCCAGATTAATCGAAGTTTTTTTCTGTCAAAAAAAAAGTAAGTAAATGATAAAAAATATTTGTGTTGATACGATAGTTCACCGCATTTGGAGGATATACATGTCATGTTATGATATTTTGAATATCATAAAGTAATGCTACTACTGTGTAGTTTTAGGTACGGCAAGTAATGTGCATGCATGTTAGTTTATTAAGATCGCAGGTTCATAAGGTCTTGAAAACATTAAAAAGTGAGGGAGCCAAGTAGTTTAACAAATTAAAAAAAGTATCCATATAACCCTGGCTAGCTTTAACCTGACGGGAAACCACTACATAACATCAGATTCAACGCAAAACTATTTAATGAAATTCTCAAATAATATAATAATCAGCAAAGGAATGAGGTTCACAATTTTACCTGAATATGGGATCCCACTTCCACCCTTGCAAGAACGTTGAACGGTCCCTGAATAATACAAACACGTTCAACACGTACACTAAAATTTACAAATACTATTTTTGCAATCGACTACACAGCAATAGCGAGGGCTCATTGTTATTATATATTATTTAAATTTTTATGTGAACTGAAAATTAACGGTGGGCCTTAGAAACTGAAAGTTTTCAGCTTGTGCTTGTGATTACCAGGATCATTACCTACTTCTGCCACCATGGGCGCTGTCATAGTTCCATCTATCCCGTCCAGCCTAATGCACACAGCGAATAACATGTTGCCAAACGATATGAAGAAACTGTCATCTCAAGTTTTAAAAAAACAGTTGAAACTATTCCTAACAGAATAATGTTTTTACATAGTAGATGAATTCACACTTGAGGTTGGGAATGCTGGATCATTTTCATTGTGACGATTTATTTTAATATATTTTAGTATGTTAATGTGTTTCAATGTTTTTTCCTTCATTTATTATTATTTATTGTTTCATTTCACAATAACTTAATTAATTATTTCATACATTCCTTAGAAATATGACTTGTCCCATATTTATATTGTAGCTCGAAGGATGAATCAATCTATTTATCTATCTAACAAAACTAAGTAAATAGTTTTCATTTTTCCAATATTCTTCTGAGTATTTGGTGCCATTCCTGAACAATTACTCAAATGTCTTCAGGACATATTCTTGTGTTTTATAAGCATTCAAGCTTACTGGCAATAATCTATTCTCTGAAACTATAATTGGCGCAGATACCAGTATTTAAAGTACATTATTCCCGCTTTGTTTTCCTTACGCCATTTTGTCTTTCTTGGAGGTCGTAAATGCGAGCAGTTCCATTGCTGAAATTAGTGAAATTGATAGGTAATATTTTCCGAAACTGCCGTTTGAAGGCCATCTCACAGGCATTATCTACTTTATGACCCACAAGAGAATGATTCTGCACGTTTCTGTTAATTATTGAGATTTCATAGAAATCATCGACATTCTATGGCCATTCTCAGAAAATGGGCAATTCTAGGCCATATCAATTATAATATACCTTCAGAGGAAATGATATATCTTTGGAGAAAATTGGGGAAAAAGGTATAACTCTTATTAAAATTACTCCAAAACGTCCAATTTCTGTCCGCGAGAATGGTATATCACATATTTTAGAAAGTGTTTCATTGTTTCGAGATGGGGTGGTTTATTCGAAGTTAACATATTATTTCATTTACAACAATCAATATTTATAACAAAAAAATCATCTGGCTCACCAACAAAACTTTATTACTCAGGTTTTTTGGTACCTATATTGCAAACAAACGTTAAATAAATAAAAAGTGTCATTTTCGTAATGTTGTTGATTTTTCGATGGTCAGACAATGGATTGGATAAATTCACAAATTGTACAACTCCAGATCTAAGAAGTGGCCACTTCGATATTCGTGTATTCATCTATACCGTTCAAATTTCTAAAACCGAGAATAGCCAAGTTATCCAAAAATTCTGGAAGATAATGCCATTCCAATTAGGTGCAGAATAATAAAATACTGCATTTGGAAAAATATTTTCGTTCAAATAATTCGATCTTTGAAATTGTATAATTCAAAATGTCAAATTATGATTGAATTTCGCTAAAAATAAATGACGTGGAAAAAACAGAGTGATAAACTGTTCATGATTACTGACTCTAGAGACTTATTACCATTTCTAGTGATTCAAGATCCATGCATTAAAAAAAGCCGCCTCAATAGTATGTCTTGCGGAAACACATGTTACAGACAGACGATATATTCAATTGAGAAATCAATATAGAGAATTACGTACTGAATAGAACCGATAGTAGTAGTAGACATACAGGTGGAACTACAATATTGACTGAAAAAAGTTTAACGATAGTAGAAGTGTACAAGGAGTGTGTTGATAAAGTGTTTTGGATGACGGGGGTATCGGTGTTATTCCAAAAAAAAACATATATTGTGTATGTGTTATACAGATCTCCCAGCAGTAGCATACCACGATTTTTGCAATTGTTTAAAGATTGGTGCGAGGAAAATATCACTGAGAGAAATTCTAAAATAATAATTTGTGGTGATTTCAATCTGAATTGTTTAGAAACGAATACAAATACTATAAGACTAAAACATTTTATGGGGGACATGGGTTTTTCGAACGTGGTTGATGAGATCACACATTTAACTGCTACAAGAGGGTCAATAATAGATCAAGTTTTCACGAATGCGTAATTAGCTGTTTCGGTTTTCGATTCACCAAAAATAAGTACACACCGTAATATAAAAATAACATTAAAAAAAGTTCTACCAAAAGACACAAAATCATTGAAAATTGAATCGAAACTACAACTGATAATATGGAATTATACAGAGAAGGATTTAAATCATAGATATGAACAATTATTGGCTAATATAATGTCAATTTTGAATGAAGTAGCTCCAAAGAAACAGGAAAAAAAAAAAGAAATATAGCAGTGAAAACAATCAGAAAAGAAAAAAAACATTTAGAAACGAAAATTGACTCGAATAAGAACAATCCTACTGAAATGTGGAAAACACTGAAACATTAATGCCAAATAATTACCAAGAAAACAATATTACAACAATTGATATGGGCAATGGTGAAATAATTTCCGACATGAACTCAATGCCAAATGGCCTGAACACATTTTATATCAAAAGAATAATACAGATTACTGATGGAATTGCTCCCAATTTCTCACATAGCTTCTCTATAATGAAAAGAATAACTGAAAATAAATTGTCCAACTTCAGTCTTATCAATATGGTAAATTTAGAAAAAAATTTAAATTCATTGAACAATAAAAGTAGTCCAGATGAAATTTGTGTATAACTCCTGAATAAGTGTTTCAGTGCCATTTCTAATCCATTGTTGAACATAATAAATAGTTCCTTAGAACGAGGTGAAGTACCAACTGAATTGAAATTATCTACGATTATACCTATACCTAAAATTCCAAATACAAAACAAGCTATTAACTTGAGACCAATAAATATAATTAATGCTACAGCCAAAGTATTGGAAAAGGCTGTACATGAACAACTAGTAGATTATTTGGAGAGCAATAAGGTACTATGCGACTATCAATCGGGTTTTCGTAACAAACATAGTTGTGAAACAGTGTACTATTGTAGTATTTCTAGACCTTCAAAGGGCGTTCGAAACCGTAGATAGACAGGCTCATTAAAAAAATTGAAAGCGTTGGTATTGAAGGAATGGCATTAAAGTGGATGATGGATTACCTAAGCAATAGGCAGCAGAGGATGGAACTGAGTGAAATTTATTCAGATAGAATGCAAAATGATATAGGTATGCCCCAAGGGTCTATTTTGGGACCATTGTTATTCCTCATATATTTGAATGATATTGTTACCATAGCACAATAATGTAAAATCAATGTATTTGCCGACGACACCCTTGTGTACTTTAGTAGTGAAGATGTAAAAAGTGTGCTGATATTATGAACACTACTCTTGATAAATATTGTTGTGCAAATTTATTGAAAGTGAACGCGAATAAAACAAAATGGATGATATTAGGAAAACACGAAAACCATAATAAAAACATACATATACGATTGAATGACGGGGATATAGAAAATGTAGACAAATTCGTTTATCTTGGAATAACTATTGACAGTCAATTGAAATTCAAAGAACATGCTAACCAGGTTATCAAAAGAGTAACTTACAAAGTTAACTACTTAAGAAGATGTTCTTCGTATCTCAGCCAATGGTCTAAATTGATAATATATGACACTATAATACTACCACATTTTAATTATTGTTCGACAATTTGGTATTTTCTTAATCCAAATGAAACAAGCAGACTCCAAAAGATGCAGGATCGTGCTATGCGAATAATTCTACAATGCTCGAGAACAACACCAATAGCTCATATGCTTCAGACCCTTCAATGGCTTCCAGTGAAGAAACTCCTTGAGTATCAAACACTGATTTTCATTTTTAAAGTCAAAATTGGACATTCACCTGTATATCTCCAGAATAAAATAACATATGTTAATGAAACATGGACAACATGGAAAAAAAAACAATATGGAAGGTGAAAGATACAAAAAAATAGTACATATAATTCTCTATTCTACAAGGGAATATATAATTTTAATGAGCTTCCTTAAGAAATTAAAGATAGTGTTTCAATAAATACATTTAAAAGAAGCTTGAAGGACTACCTATTGAAAACATAGTATTTTATTATTATGTATGAATTTCTATGTATGTATGTAAGTTCAACTGATTTTATTTTTGTACAATGTTAATCTTATTTTATTTATAGTTGACCATGTTGTGTGTGTATTTTTAACTGAACTGACCATGTAATTACTTCTGTAAATGAATTAGTATCGACTAAATAAAGAGAATATATATAGGCGGTGCAAAACTTGCTCACAGATAAAAAAACAGGATATGAGAAAGTCTTCCACAGTTTTCAAAAACTGAAAGGGAAAAGGAGTGAAAATTATCTGTTCGGAGACTGTGCCACTAGCATTTTACACTGCCTAAAATGAATCCAATGTAACCATGTATTTATTCATCTATTTGTTTCATTTATTGTTTTTTGTTTAATTACCGGCGATCTCGTATCAAAGAGTCTGTTTAATGTACACGAAATCGATCGTTAATGATCCATATTAACGTTCTATTTGTGTATTAATACATGATTGTGATATATGCAGCCAAACATACACCGAAATCAAATAACTATTAATGCTATACTGCCCTTATAGTGAGATGGCCTGATTTGGCAAGGTTATAGACCATTCCAGAAAACCAGCATCGCTAGTATGGAGACCTGATTGCGGCTCTGGGATTTAGGTCTGGTGAGCAACATCGAGAAGGGCATAGTTGAAAGCACGAGTGCAGAAAGCAGACGTGCATAGACTTATTCGGCTGGCCTACCGAGATACCCCAGAGAATTTCAAAGAACACTTGGCGGTGAGGCATATTGAAATACAAAGAAGCATAAGATTAACACACTTCGAATAATGCATTGAAGCTTTGGTTCGTTGTTTGAAGTGAAAGCGGATCTCAACAATTCAAGGCCGAAAGTTAGAGCGGCATCGACCGGGGAGCCACCTAAGGAAAAGACACAAAGCGATGAGGCTGAGAGCGGGCTGCAGGAAACCTGGCCAATTGAGTAACAGAATGAAATGTTTTCAAAATGTTAGTACTCACAGCAAACATGAGAAAAATTATTGACTGCCTGGGCAAAAGTTGTGCATAAGTTTTGTATGGCCTTTTTTCGGAAAAAGCAACCATACCAATGTAGCAACAGATTGGCAATTCTTTCAACATGAAGTATCTTCCGAGTGGTCGAGCGGTCTAAGGTGCCAGATTTAAACTGGTTCACGAAAGTGAGCGTAGGATCAAACCCCAGCTCTGGCAGCTTTTTTTCATTTTTCCATTTGAAATTAAAAAATTTATTTGTTTGGGGCGAATATTCGTCCCAAAACAAATCATTTCTCATGTCTAAGAGCTGGCTGCAGAAAACCTGGCCGATCGAGTGACAAAATGAAATTCGATTCTATTGAAAATTAGTATGTGGGGGTTTTTGGAGTTGGACATCATGATTTCTTTCTCAAAATTCATGAATTCAAGATGGCGGCTACAATATAGTGATGAGTTTTGTGGTTATAGTCCTATTCCAATAGAAATTGGTATGTGGGAGCTTTTGGGATCAAAGATCTTGATTTCTTTCTCAGAATTCATGGATTCAAGATGCTCCAAAATGGTCCGACCTTTGTGATTATATTCCGATTCCATTCAAAATTGGTTGTGTGGGGGTTTTTGGAGTCAGACATCATGATTTCTTAGTCGAAATTCATAAATTCAAGATGGCGGCTTCAGGAAGGCGATGTGTTTTTATTATGACCCGATTTCATAAAAAATTGGTATGTGGTTTTTTTTTAGGATCGTAGATTATCAATTTTTGTCAGAATTCAATAAGATGACGGATTTCATGAATGAATAAAAAGAATTAAAATAGAAATGATTGAAAAAAACTAAGACAAGTTTTTACACAAAAAAGTAAAAAATTATTTCTTCGATTGTTATTCTATGAGTAAAGCTTGCCGCGAATATGAAATAGGTATTCTTGCGTGGCAAGATTTTGAATCTATTACTTACAAAATAATCTAGGTCAAACAAAAAAATATTTTTTACTTTTTAGTGCATTTGTATAAAAGCTTGTCTTGTTTTTTTTATGATTTTTATTAAAATATTAGCAGCAGAAAACTTGGCCGATCGAGTAACAGGATGAAATGTTTCCAAAATGTTAGCACTCACAGAGATTATATTTTTCGTAAATCCAATGATAACATTCCGCTCTTGTAGTCTGCATCTAATCTCAACTGAATATTAATAATAAGATCTAGTGTTGCACACTATGTATCACTAGATTTTCGAAAGACATACTGGCCATCAAAAATGAATTATCTCAAAACTTTTACTAACGGTTCTTTATCTTCGTTACAGTATGGCAACGTCGCAATGATCCAGTGGTTTTTTGTCTTAATTATGTTGGAACACTGTTTTAAACCTCAAAATATCTTGGTTTTTATACATTTTTTGTTTTCTGTGCGGTAGTCGTGGTGATTTTCAAAAAGATAGATTAGAATTAGGGGGCTGAATTTTTTAGCCTCGGGGAACTGAGTCAACTTTTCACATTTGCCCTTCGATATAAGAATATATTGGAGAATAAACAAACAAATGATAATACAAATTCTCAAAAATACGAAGCCAGGGTGAGGATGGGGCATATTTACAACTCTGGGGCGTGAAGTAAATCAGTGGTGATACATAAAGCTTTTACTCTACTCACTGTAGAGACAAGGACGTTCATGAAGTCCGCCATCTGAATCATGTGCTCACTGCTGGCATAAAACCTGAGTGTCAGAAGCAGTTAATTCATCGGCGAGAGGCTGTTATTTCTAAAATAAAATCATTTTTTTCGAGAAAAGCAGTACCTATATTATACCCATGTAGTTTTACAATTGCCGGACATTACAACCATCTTAAAAACTTGTATTCTATATGTTTATATTTACTATTGACCTACCTATCATCTGGGTACTCCAATTGATTCTCAATTATTGTTAGAAGTGTCATGACTGTATAGGCTTTGTTAGCCTTCTACAAAAGTCCATTTTGGACATCTCTTCAGAGTAATTGGGCCTAAGAAAAATTCGTCTTGGGTAGCCCATATCGACGAAATCATGGACTTCTAAATCGTCTTTTAGAAAATCCCCCACCAGGACCTCATAAAAATATTCCATTTTCGCAAGTCACACATTTTCAGGCACTATATTAATTAACAAAAATCAAGTATTTTTTGAATATTTGTGGTTAAAGAACAATTTGAAGATATTTTAGGGAAGGAGTTTGGTCAGTTAGCTAATACTGTTTTAATGGATGCTTTGAGAGTCTCTTAAAGTTGGTGCAACACACAAAAACCGCTAAAGGTACTTTAAAGGACAATTAGCAAAATTATTCTTTAAAAAAAGTCGCTGCAAATGGGCGTAATTGTTCCTTACATTTTTTCGTCCATTTCGTACATTGGTGATACCTTTGCAATTAGGAATACTGTGATATGCGGTTAATAAATGTTATGCAGTGTTCTTTTTCTTGACACAAATCAGAGAGTCACTCCTAATTAAGCTGGGTTCTGTTGTTTTGGTGTGTTTTGTTTCCACACTCTGATAAAGGGAAAGTGATTTGGCAGAGTCCTTTGTTTAACATCAGATTAGTCAAAGTTGGTAATATCAAAGTCGTCTCCACAATTTAACTGTGGAGACGACTTTGAGTTTTTCTACTCCGTAAAATCATACCACTCCACTTCGAGATACAATGGACTTCTACCACAATTTATTTTTATATTTTCTCACTTTGATGGGAACACCCCAATGGCTAATTTCCCTATGTTGTCATGACATATACTTCCTATTCTGTCGATGCATAAATATCATGGAGTGTGTCCATTTCCTTCCTTATCCTGCCTAAATGATATTCTTTGAAGAACATTGTAGGGTTTAACTATTCTTAAACATGTGAATATCATGGTGTTGTCACGAGCACTACAGGGCAACATTTCGTTAAGCAAAAAACTTAAAAATGGGGAGTCTTCTGGGTCGGTGAGGCCAGTGCGAGATCCTTTATCGCTGCCCAGGAAGTGTACCTATATCCCTTTCTGTGTAATTATGTATGGCGTATAAATGAAAAACACTGGATAAAATTTAAATTATATTTATTAAGATAGAATAACTAGGTTTTGATGACTTTTTTCTTTTTTTCTTTTCTCTTTTTCAAAAAACTGCTTATTCTACCCTCTGTCAGCCAGCTAATCATTGTAATGTATGATAAAATATTGAGAATATGTATTTGAATGTAATAATTTCCAACGTATTCTCGAATCCAGCCTGAAAAAAAAAGAGTCGGTCAATAAAGGAAAATGATTGAACACCTCACATTGTAGTAGATATTATTTTGAGGAATAATAAATTTGATTTAGTTTGAACGGAACGAATCTTGCCTTCGAGCCAGGAATAGGAAATTCAGATTTAGTCAAATCCATTCGTTACATCTAATATCAATTTGAAACTGTGGTCCTACAGTAAGATAACCTCAAAATTTTTTTTTGTATTTGTTTGGATCCTTGTTTAACACAAATTCATCCAAATCGGATGTTTTATAACGTTTCAGATTGTTGAAAAATTCTTCAAATTTCGAGAAATATACATGTTTATGAAGGAACAAAGAGAAAATGAAACTTATCGAATAACACCAAAAAACTATTTATTGCAGTTAAATCAGCATAGAGCGAAAAATTGAAAATGTATTTTTTTATTGGTACCCCTTTTTACCCATTTAAAGCACGCCTCAGCGTGTTTAAATCGAACTTTAAAAAATGCGCGTTTTTTTAAGTTACCATGGCAACATCAACAAATCGAGAAACGTGGAGTCTAATTATTGATCTGACATGAGTACCTTGTAACGTCAAATAAAATATAACTAACAACTAGTTCATTTATATGTGATACCTCTTGCTCCTCCATCCATTTGATTAACTTTTAATATCCTTTTTTATATATATATATATATATATATATATATATATATATATATATATAATATATTTTTTTATATATATATATATATATATATATATCACTGGATTTTCGCGGTATTAACCGCGATTCTGTCTCACCATTCAAAAGATCGATATTAGAATAATTCATTTTTGAGCTCTGGTGACAATAAATATTGATCTTTGATAACAAATTGCAAATGAATATCTGTTTTTCTCATTTCCATGACAACGAAAGTTATACTGATGTCACATGACGAATTCAACCATTTTGCATTATTAGTTCTTATTTCTATTTTTTGTAGTAATAATACCAGTATATATGATTTCAAAGTACACCAATAAAAAAAAATACCATAAAGTATTCGTGGACATCTATGGACGATCTTAATAATTTTACTCGTTGATTTTAATTAGTAATTAGTATAATCTTATATTTATTACCATTATTGCTTTATCTTATATTGATTTGTGTATTTATGTCACGCACAGGTGACTTTAGTGACTTTTTCCAGTTTATTCACTTTAGCTAGATTACTTATTTACATTCCAACAAGAATTCTAGTGTTTATTCTGTAATAATAACATTTTGTGAATAAACTTATATTATTATTATTATAACTGGTCTTAAAAACACTTGCCCTATTTCGAGCTTTCCGTCTGCGCCGTCGTGCTCGAAAAATCGCGCGTGTTTTAAAGCCCTTTTTATCCACTTATACTTTAATATACTATTTTTACAGTTGATATAAATCATAGTTGACATGTATTTCTCCAGGACATTTTAGAATTTTGTTATGATATTAATTTTTTTTTTCAGGTAAACTATAATAATGAATTATTCCATGATGATATAACGATTTTTTTTCCAAACTGTGTTTTTATTTGGAAAATTTTCAAATTATTACACTGTCTGGTGTGATATTTATGGCAATCAGAATTTACACTGAATGTGGGATCAGAATGCTTCTTATTATTTTTTGTGATGTTGATGAAAATACATATTTTTAATTTGAATAACGAGTCAATGTCAATATTATATAATTCAGATGTTTGTTTCAAAAATGGTCATTTGAGAATCTATTTTATTACTTTATTTTGAAGGGATTCTAATGGTCTTAACACAGATTTTGTTGAAATTAGAGTGAAATGAATAGTTTTCAAATATTTATAGAATACAAAAGACCCTATCTTATATAAAATGACAATTTTTTTTTTCTGAGAAATTGAATGTGTTGACCATGAAAAAGCTTGGTCCATGGTTAACCGTAAAAATTTCGATTTTGTTGAGTATTTGATGCAAAATGTTTCAAATGTTAGTGGACCAATTGGCTTATTAGACCTATCAATAGTGATTTTTTCGTGACAAAAATACTACCAGGAAATCCACTGTGCCATAATTCGGAAGACGTTCCTTAGTTATATCGTGTTATGTTTCCTACTCCCAACTGTTATTGCTTAATTTGTTATAAACATTTAACAGCATTTTTTTATCGTTCTTGACTTTTAACTTGAAAACTGATGAAGCAATCTCGATACTTTCAGTGGGCGAGTTATAGACAATCAAAATGCCAAGAAAATGGACCCAAGCACGACTCGATTGGATTATTATTAACGGGGAAAATCCGGAAAAAATCTGCGTTTAAAAAAAAAATCATAATACCGCCATTTTTCAAGTTATGAAGCAGGCTCTTCACGACCTAGTATTGACTATGTACTTTATGTGTGAAAAACTCAGTCACTGTTGGATTATTATTTCTGGGATCATTTTAATTTGTTTTTTTAATGAACTTTAACATTAGTTCTTGAAGATTTTGAGAGTTGAAGTGTAGTACTACAAAATGACTTTCCTTATTTTGCGTTGAATTGCTGCAATATAGGTGAAAAATACTTGCAAACATGACCGAAAACCGGCGAGTGCATGAAAGCGGCTCGGGAGTGGGGGTGGAACAGCAGATTCATAACGGACGCAGCGCGCTTGTATTAATATACATATGCTTCCCCGAGACTGCTGCTCTACTCCCACTACTGAGCCGCTTTCACACACTCGCCCATTTTCGTTCATGTTTGCAAGTATCTTTCATCTATTTTGCAGCATTTTAAGGCAAAATGTGAATAAACGTTTTGTAGTACTATACTTCTTCTCTAGAAATATTTTGGATTCAGGTCTGCTGCAATGAAGTGCATTGAAAAATTTATATTGCAATTATGCCAAAACTAATGATGCGGCAGCGCCTGATATTTTCTTACATAAAGCACATATTGAGCACTACTATGTCGTGGAAAGCCTTGTACTACAACTCAAAAAGTGGCGGAGTTTTGAATTTAGCAGAAAAGCTGATTTTTTCCGGTTTTTCTCCGTTATTAATAATGCGATCGAGTCGTGCCCGGCCTCATTTTTTGCATTTTGATTTTCTATAATTCGTCCATTGAGAGTATCGAGAATGCTCCAGTGGTTTTCAAGTTACAAGTCAAAAACTATGAATAATTTAAAAAATTGCTTTTAAATGTTTATATCAAATTGAGCAATGACAGTTGGGAGTAGGAAACATAACAGGATATAACTACGGACCGTCTTTCGTATGATGGCACAGTCGGTTTCCTGGTAGTATTTTTGTCACAGAATCAATATAGCACAAAATCTCTATTGATTGGCCTATATGCAAAATGATTCTTTTTGAAATCTACATAAATGAAGAGTTCTCCTCATTAAATTACATCAAGATCCCGTAACTATACAGCTATTGAACCTAGTTCCTTTGACATTTGAACCTTAATCTCTTGTATATTTTTTCCATAAGTAAAGTAGTATCATCAGCAAATAATTCTAAATGTACTTGCAAGTTGAAAATGGAAATACACATCACATAAGACAATGTAATCATTTGAACTTTATCCAAATAAAAACACAAGAAATCGTTATATTATCGTGGAATAATAGTTTAGCTAAAAAAATAAAAAATATTAATATCATAAAATTCAAAAATGAACTGTAAAAATCCATTTTGTCAACTATTCCTTCATGATTCATATCAGCGCTCGATACTGATTTTTTTGTAAAAATTGTTGTAAAATTGTTTTTAACCGCTTTCTTAGTTGTTTCAAAAACCCTCAGAAGTTAATGAATACTTGTATAAGTTAGGGGGCCCTACCTTTTATAGTGGGATCCGAAATCACTCTCGGGGGCCTTGAAAAAATGTTCGCCAGCTGCGGGAGTCGAACCCGAGCGGGTTGGAAACAGTGGACACAAGACTAACGTTAGTACCACTGAGCCACAAGCCCAGTAATTGCTATAAATCTTTTGACTGTTATTTGATACTAAGTTTCATTTTATCTTTATCCCTCCATAAATGTATATTTCTTGGGATGAATAAACGTTATTATTATTATTATAAATCAGAAACTAAAATAGATCCAAGGATCGATCCCTGTTGTACACAACAAAATATCCTGTGGAAGATTTCGAATCTTCCAAATAAACGAATTGTTTCTATCGAATAAAAAGTTTCCAAACCAAGAATACACATTTCCTCTCATGCCTATTTGACAATTTTTTTTAAGAAGAATTTCAAAGTTTACCGTGTCTTATGTTTCTTGTAAATCCAGTGATAACAGTCCACTCTTGTGATCTGCATTTAATTTCAACTGAATATTAGTAATAAGACACTCTGTATTTTTGTTTTCGCGGCACACGTACTCCTTCTCCCTGTTTACGAATAATTTTAAAGATTTAATTTTTTTCTGTCATTTTAACGGCCAAACAAATTGATTTGAATAGCGTTTCATTCTCCATTTTTAACTTCATTTCCAACCTCATTCTTGTTTTCGTGGCACACGGACAAATTAATCTGAAAAGTAATTTGTCATCATTCAACTTAGTTTTTGTATTCGTTGCACATGGATTCTTCACTTCTCTTCAAATTACAATTTCTTTCACTCTTCGATATACCCGATTTCAGTGTTTTCAATCGCTCCTGAATAAAAATCTCAATGGTTAATCGTCCATTCGATTATATCATAGTTATTTTGGACCATCAGTGTGCAATTCATTCAAAATAGAACAAATATTGAATCGGCAGTGAGTTCAGAGCAAGTTTCCACATTTATCAAAAAACATCAGAAATTTGGCAACACTGCCTTTGAAATCATCTCTATCCCAAATTTAACATACCACACGTCATAAAGTGTGGATAGAAAAAGTGTGGCTAACTTCACACTAATAAGATTATTGCGAATACTGATATCGAGAATAATGGCTATTTCTTAGTATCTATGTTGTTTCAATTGGAAAATGGATGTTATTTTTCGTTTGTAATATTGTTTAAAGATATAAAATAAAGTGTTGGAAACTCACAAAATGATATTATTAGTACAGCTATTATTTACATATTACGCGATACTGTTGTATGTCCACTTTGAAAATGATATAAATATGTAAAAAGTCCACTCAATTTAAAAAAGTCTGTTTAGGTGCTTTAAATACAATTTTACGTTAAAACAATCTTGATACATGAAACAATGATAAATTCCAAATTAATTTACTTCCACAAATTTGAGTTTATACAGTTCTCATTATTCATACTGTTAAAGTAAAGATTCACATTGTGTTTCCGCAAAACTACCGTTTGTGGACATACAACATGTGTGCTTTGAACCAGCGATATGGGCATATAATTTTTTCACAGTTTTCAGGGTGGAGAAGCAGATCTTACCTGCAATAGGTCCTCCAATAACGAAGAAAAATAAACTAAAGGCATACTGTAAGCCATATGCAGCCGGCAGTCTTTCTATGGGCACATGGGAAGGTATCACCAATATAAGGAATATTGTTCTCAAAGCTTTTCCACTGCCAATAATAGCCGCCCCAACTAGACTCCACGAAGTATGCATGAAAACTGAAAAAAGGCAATGAGCATTTTGTAGAGGTAAATATCGCCAATGTAGCCAGTAATGCGTAGATTTAGGGTGCGGATATTCAATCATTCTCAGAGGTGTACGGATTTATAATGAAAATATTGAAAGAAGTATTCTAAACACTCTTTCCGGATATTTTTACATTTTGGAATGTTATATTTAGCATTCCAATTATTTTCAAAACTGAATAATTTTCAGCACTAAGACTTTCAAATATACCAAACCAATTATTCACTCAAATGTATAGGCCATTTCACGACTCGTTATGCGCAGGCGCATCCGCCATGTTAAAAACAAGGGTATTATTAAAATTTCGGGAACTTTTAATAAATATGGCTGGGCAACACGGGTTACCCTTATTATCAGTTGTTGTACCACAAGAGAGTGAGAATAAAGCGAAAATAATTCGACAGATTTTCTAAAACTTGTTTCGGGAATAGTCGAGAGCCCGACGGGCTCGAGTTTGAGAAAGATATCTGGAGAATTATTTTCTACTTTATCGAACTCTCGTGTGGTATTCTGTAGATTATTTTTTGAATTTACGATCACAAACACACTTCCTCGCAGAATGATATGATGAACTAAATCGGTTTTGATTCATGCACTTTTCATGCGAATTGATGAAAGACGTCAAATTGAAAATATAGGTTGTCAAAGAATAAAAACAAAATACCTCAATTTATTCCCGCAGAAATTTACTAGGTAGATTATTCTCACTATAATTGGCCAAAACGTATATGAATGATTTGAATTGAAAGTTTTCATTGGTTTCCAGAAATGCCAAAAAATTATCAGTGCAATTAAATGGACATTTTTTTGACAGTTTAACAACCATTCAAATTTTGTCATTTTGTGTCATATGAAACAATTTCACTCAATCATGTCAACATTACACTGACTATTCCACGCACCTTGGAATTTTCACAAAATCTGACCAATCAAAAACCAGAGACAGCTTGTATTATCGCGAAAACACCAGCTGTCTTTCAATTCTGATTGGTCTATCAGCATCGTGTTTTCAACGACGTAACCATGGATACGGATCGCGATGCAAAGTTTGACAGTTTCACCAAAAATAATTGTAGCTGCAAACGTCAAAGTTAGTCGCTTCGGTGCTCTCAATAAACCAAAATATTGAAGAAAATATACCCAGTAACACAAAAAATCAAAATCTCATATATGGAGACAATTTATGACGTTCTGTGCGGAACGCAACTACAAATTAGATGCAGAAAATAGCAACGGAAGATTAGCATTCATTCTGAAAGACTGGGCATTCAATATGCGGGAAATGATGGTAGTGATTATAACGAGAGTGTTATTGAAACCATATGAAACACTACTGCAAAATTAGTACAAGAAAAATAGTTTTGTGAGTATCAGAGACATATTGATCCCTTCAAAGATATAATGGCGAGGGCGGCTCGAGATAGTAAGAGAAAATTGTTGCAAGCTGTACCCGAAAAAAAGAAAATGAGTTCTGTCGCTATGACTTCAGACGAATATAGAAATATGTGCTTACAATGGGACGAAGACACGCAAGAGGGACTCCAAAAGAAGTTTTTTCACATAGCTGCAGTAGAACTAGCTTGGAGAGGTAACGACGTAACTTTTTCCATGTTAAATTTTTTTCAGGAAGAGACTGACAACAAAGGCTGTTTAACAAACAGAATTGCATACAACCCGATATTCTCCAAAACCCGCCAAGGTGGTGATAAAAACTGGCAGATACTAATGGCTTACTCAAAATAAAGTTTATACTATTCAAAAATTTTACAATTTATAACAATTATAGTCGAGAATAATGTATTGTGGCTCAGTGGCACGAGCGTCGGTCTTGTATCAACTGTTTCCACCTGGCGCGGGTTCGATTCCCCAAGAGTGGTTTCGGATCCCACTATAAAAGGTAAGGTCCCCGTGATCTTAACTCGTACAAGTTTTCATCAACTTCTGAGGGTTGGTCAAACAACTAAGAAAGCGGTTAAAAACAATTTCACAAAACAATTTACAAAAACAATGTTCGTGTTCTTAAAAAAATATTTATTGTTATAGGTAAGAAATAATAATTAAAACAAATTGTTTATAGTTAAAATAAATATTTCATGATTATAATTAAATTTGAATTATTCATTATTATTAAATTTCTTCCTCTCATTCTGCCGAATTTAATTTTTGACCTTTCACTTTGTTCGTGAAATAGTCTTATAAAATACCACTCGTGATTGAATTCATCTTATAAGTCTGTCTTTCATTTCTAAACTCAACTGAGTTGCTTAAAGAAAACACCACTCGTCCTGCGGACTCGTGGTGTTTTCAAGCAACTCAGTTTTGTTTAGAAATAAATCGACAGACTTATCGCGAAAATTCAGTCACTAGTGGTATTACTACTGATAATTGCATTCAGTGCAATTATCAATCACTATGACAACACGATTGAGTCTGACAACTTATTCCAAATAAATTTCAAAATGTCACGTTTTGGCAATGCGAATGTTCAAAGTATAAATGCGCTAATCAAAGAAAAATTCCCAGAAATACAACCTTCAGTCACAAATATATTTGGGGAATATTTATGGAATTTTGTGCGAACGAGAATATGAATTGAATGAACATAGAAGCTTAGAAGAATTGGCGTTGATACTAAAAGATTGGGCGGTCAATATGAGAAAGAAAGACGGGACCGAATTTAAAGAAGCAACGGGAAGACAATGTGGAACATTTCGTGCAAACTTTTGCAAGAAAAGTACTATAATGACTATAATATTATGATTGACCCGTTTGACAATATAGTATTTAAACCAGCCCGAGATGCCCGCGATGCAATCAGGAAGAAACTACAAGCAATCCATGTAAACGTAAGTCCAGTTCAGTTTCGTTAAATTTGTCTGAAGTTAACAAAATAATATTGCTATGGGATGAAAATACTCCTGAAGGTCTTATGCGTGAATTTTACCATATTGCTCCTGTGGAATTAGCATGGCGAGGAAGGAGAGGCAGTTGCTTGTCTGGTGGATTTTTTTCAAATCGAGAAAAATAACGATGACTCTCCAACAAATCGCATCGAATACAATCCGGTGTTCAGTAAAACGTGCCAAGGTGGTTCTGAAAGCTGTACAAGTAGTAAATGGTTGGTTTCCAAGAGTGAAAGACAAAGCTGCCCTGTACGTCTTTTTCACAAACTGATATCAAAACGAGGCAACAATATTACCTCACCACGACTGTTCTTAAAACCAAATCGACACTGAAAAAATGAAACCGACAAATGTTACGATAATGTACCTGTTGGAAGAAATAAATGGATTTACTTAATCCGCTGCTGGGGCAATTGGCTTGAATGTAAAGCACAAAAAGATAACAAATCACTCGAATAGATCAACTTCTGTTGGCGAATTGGCAAAAAGTGGTATAGAAGAACAACAATTGCTGAAAATTACTGGTCATAGCAATCAAAATTCTATAAAACCATACTCAAATCTCGATCAAGAACACCACAAGATCATAAATATTATGCGTTGTAATAGATCTTCTATAGTAGAGAACAGCAACGAATCTAATGTTGAGTTAAATTTTGATAATTGTACTTTCACCAACTGTACTTTTGATAAATAACTAAATGTTTCATTCTGTTGGGTTATAATTTTTTTTGTCAAAAAACTTCCCGCCGAATATCCCTCGGACATTGACAAATGCCTCATAATTTTATGACAAATGACCAAGGAACGAGCTTTCGATTGTCATAAAATTATCTCGTCTATTATCAATGTCCTAGGGATATTACTACTGAAAATTAATTGATGGTGCTTTATTGGTACATACAACAGTTGAAGCAGATAATTGTATCCAACTACGACGATGGTTGAAATGCCATGGCCAACCACAAAGTTGAAAAAATCAGAACTTGTAGAAACGTTAGGATAACAATGAGATTCATGTTATTTGAATTAATCAACATATCAATAATTAGGAGAAGAAATATAAGTAATCAGTACAAATTATAAATAGTGAAACTAAACAGGTCTTTGCTACTTTTACCTGTGAAAATCATTCATCATTTGATGTTCTAGCTCAAAATGGATGAGATCAGGATTTTGTGTTGTTGGACCACTTTTCTCCTACGAACCAAATATATGTATCTTATTACATGATCAAGAATTAGAATCGACCATCACCTCATCCACATCTTTTAACCAATAAATCACATTTAGTACACCTTGGACAAATGTTTAGATGTTTTTGTTTCGTTGATATAATTAGTTTTCGACGATACTCGAGACATGGCGTTGAAAAACTAATAAAATAATACATTGAAACCTTCATATTCACGTGTTATTTACGTATAAAGTGCCCGAAAAACATGGTGAAAGCTGAGGCATGCGCACAAAAAATTATCTAGAATGAAAAAGCCTCTTAATTTTCAATTTTGAATTGATATTGATTCACAAAATTGAAGAAACATTTGGAGCAGTCGAATTTAAAGAAATGTTATCATTAGCCGAGTCGTTTTCAAACATTTGGGCGTCATAAATCAGGTGATATTGAGACAAAAGTCTGATCTACATAAAGTAGTATACCAGGTATCCCATATCCAATTTGGCAATATCTGACTTATTGGAATAGAACATATTTCATTCAACAAATTCAAAATATATACCAAAAATGCACATATCCAGATTCTCTGTTGAATTCTGATATAATTTCATTTGCAGCACCTACATAAAAATTATCAAATCATCAAACACACAGTTAATTATCTCTCTCTGTGTTTCTAGGAACTTGCTTCCTTTCCGTAACACTAGTCCAGCTCCCCCTCTACTGCTAACCCTGCAATTAGTGGCTTTGTCGGATGTGTTTCTATGATAATGTTAATCATTTATTGTTGGTATAGACAAACCATTTACAATTGCAGAAGCATGAAAAACAAGTTTTCCAGTCTTGAGGCGCAATCCTTTGAGCAGCAGAGGCAGAGATAACTAATTTTATCTAGATATTTAAAAATTTAAAAAAAACGTTGAAGTAAAAAATATGCCATAAGTTAAGTTTGTATTAATAGGCAATCGGATCATCATAATTTCATTTTCTTATGGTCGAGAAAAAACAGATTTTCCACAACACAACCATATAATATTTTAAAACCTATTTCGATCCCAGGCCAGAGACGCTACTGGCTTTCATTCACTCAGACCTCCTGAAACTGGTGATTTATTAGTCTCAACGTATATGCACACCTACAAGCATTATCATTGGCTTGCGGTAACCAAACAGCTGTCATTCAAACCCACGTTGACTATCGGCTCTTTTGATCTACCGTTCGCCGACGGAGAATGTTAACGAGTAGTACACATTACTTTTCGTTCCGATTCTTCGCATATACGCTCGTGTTAGCGAAGTGAGTTTTTGATTTGCTTCCTATAGAAACAGCTTCTGCAATTGAAAATGGTTAAACTATAATTGCTCGTACTTATGACGACTATGTATCTTCTGTGTAGGCTGTGTTACTAACTCCATACGCCACTTTAGGAGCAGCACTGTTGATTGGAACGCAACAGTGAATCGCCCTTTTGAAGCAAAGTACTCAATATACGGATAGAGTGCTTCAAATATTGCGAATATTGACTCATGATAAACAATCTTTTTTATATCTGCAAGCTTTGATTGAAAATCCATTAGGAAAAAAGTCGAATTGATTTTTTGAGAGTTGGATTAAAGAAATCACGGCAGATATTATGATTTTCCAACAAATCGTTCGTGAGTTATCACTGTAACAATACTTAATGAATCGAGAGATGATTATCTTATCTTTCAAAATATGCTCGTAATCAATATCAATTATCTGGTTCCATGGTGTAATGGTTAGCATTCTGGACTCTGAATCCAGCGATCCGAGTTCAAATCTCGGTGGAACCTGTTTTTTCCTTTCCAGGAAAAATTGTATAGTGCGACATAAAAAACATAATTCTAATAAAAAATATCCCTTCAGCATTGAAACTCTTTTAAAATTTAATGATTGACTGTTTTTCTTCCAAAATATAAACCGAATTTCCAAACAGTTCTCTTTTCTTTTAATAGTTTTTTTTTCTATTTTGATCACTATTGTAGGGGCTAACGCAACAAAACTGAATGACGCATGTTGAATGTATATACTTTGTTATCTCCCGTTGTATTGGGGAAGTTTGCTTTTCAAATCTGATATCGCAGTGTTTTCATACGCAAACTCAGGAAATATTTTCTCACAACCTTTTAAAATCAGTTAGGTACAGAAAAATGAACTTTAAATATTTTAAAAATGTTCCCTAACACTGTCGTGGCTGATTTGTTCGAAAATATGAACAGGATGTTCATAGAAGCAGATGTGGCTTTAGCCGGGGAAGTAGTTGTTTTCTGTGAGACATTCACAACAAAATAACTTCATTTTTATCGTGGCTTTTTCAATTCACAGAAAAATATTTCTATTCAATATTCAATTGAGAATGTTTCCCTTTTCAACTGTCGTGGCGTTCTATTGGAAAAGTTGAGATAGCAACTTTCTATTAACATATTCAATATTATTTGGTTTGCTTTGTAGTGTAGTGTAGTGGCAATACCCTCCCTAACTATTATTACTCGAAATATCTTTTTTATTCAATTTTTTTCATTATATAAGTGGAGATGACCTATTTCTTTATAAGAAAAATTCCCTTGCTCCTCTTGATTTATATTTTACCTACCCAAATATTAGGTAAGGATATATAAGGACACAAGAAATTACTATCGCTCCATATATGTATTGAAATATGAAACGTATAATTAGTCCGAAAAACATTTCTATATTGAAATAATGAATGTAGTTACTTGAATACAATGCATTTTTAAAATGATAATGAAGTACATAACCGAGCATAACTTTTGTCGATTATCTATACATTTTGAACATGAAGAAACTAATGAAACTAATAAAAAAAATTTGCGGAAAAGATGGCCCACTGCAGGCGGATTTATATTGGAAAAAGGTTGAAATTTCTATCCTTTTTTTAGTTTTTGGTGTTTCTATGCATCGGACAGCCAAAATAGGCTGTAGACAATAAAATTTGTTAAAACTTTTGTTTCAGCGAAGCTTTGGGCTTTGAACAAGTCATCATCACTGAGGAAGATACTGACCAGCGTTAGGCCAGTCGATATAGACAATCAATTCACATTAATTCCAAACGTTTTCAAACTTCATTGGTATGTTAGTGCATTAATAAAAACAAACTATAAAATTTTGCAGAAGTTTGCGATGAACGGAAAAATTTTTAAATTGCAAAAAACGTTTTCATGCTTTATTTTTGCACTGAAAATTGCAAAAGTTCTGCAAACTAGACATACCGATAGTAATGATGTTTTACAACATGCATTAAGTTTGCAACTTTGTAAAAGTTACGGAAACTTCTTTTTTGTAATTTTTTAAGTTTTTTATTGTAATTTGTTTAAAAAAATTACAAAAGTTCTGCAAATTGGATAAGTGAATGGAAAAAAGTTAACGTATTCACGTACATTCGCAACCATTTCTGGAAAACGCATAATTTTTTTATCAAACTTTTTATCGACGCTGCCATTTTCAATACACACAAGCATTGAAATAATTACAAAAGTTTTCTATTGCGGTTGCAAATAAAGAGAATACGAATCTCAGTGAATATGTTACTTTGCAACCTCATACAAAAAACGGAACCTATTTATTCACTAATATACATTTTTACAACTGCTGAAATAATTGCAAAAGTTCTGCGAATTGCAGTTATAATTACGACTAATATTTTACGTGACGCAAGAGATTTGCAACCGTCATTGTTCAAGGTTTTTTTTTAAAATAATTGATTTGTTTTTTTTTATAATTTGGCCATAAATTGTGAACATTGTGCAAATAGGTTTAAGATATATATTCGACCGACATATGTCTACAGTGGTCCAGTTAAATAGTTGATTATCCATCGCGTATATCTGTTATATTTTGTACTGGTTGTTTGAAATTGCATCCGAAAAATGATACGGTTATGTATTTAACCAATACAAAGTTTTAAACTAATTATTGATCTTAGAAACAATCACTGTTTTCGACTAATCAGCGAAATAAATTGAATCCAACATTTTCGAATGCAACAATCGGAATGGTACAACATTTTGCTGAATTCTACTAAAAAAGTATTGGAAGACATTAATTTTTTATTGCATTAGGAACGACATACAATCATTCTTCATTTAAAATTTTCAGTTGTAGCAACATGACTTTATAGCAATCGAAGATATTTTAAAATGAATAATCGATGCTCTATGGAAGTAAGGATATCAAAACGCTATCGATTGTAAAGTACATAATTTTCATCATCAAATAGAAACGTTGCTGAAAAATAAAAATTTGTAAGATCGATATTACATCTCAAATTTAATTTTTACAGGTATTCATTTCTTGAATTATAATCTACCTTTCCACTCGACTTTCTTACTCCAATTGTTGTATCGCATGAAAAATTCCATTAAATTCGAATGGAGGACTGAAATGTAATTGACACGTGAGAATAATTTTCGTGATTCATATAAATTTTGAAATGAAGAGGGGACGGAACACAGTTGTAGTTTGAAAGTTTTATCCTTCAGTTTTTTTTACGATTTTTTTTTGGAGCAAATGATTCAACGTGTAAATTCGGGAACTTCAGTGATATGACATGATGAATGGGAAAAATTAAGAGATTCCCGAATTCTTATGGGACCACCAAGTCCATACAAAAAATATATCTTTCATGAAATCATGGGTTTTTGCAAAAAACCGATTTTACGATCGAGAAATTTGTATCTGATTGAAAGCTGACTAAATTGTAAGAATGAAAAACTGTTCCAAGACAAGCTTTTGTTCAGATGCACTGAAAAAAATCATATTTTGTTAAATGTGTGATGATATTCTCATCTGATCTCAGAAGTTTGTCATGGACCAATTTAGTTTGAACACAGAATAACTTGCCTCACACATCTAATAAAACATTGTTCCATTTGAGTACATTTGAATAAATGTTAATGTTATATTTATTTTATTTTTTCCACCTTAATTTTTGTGATTTTAACATGGAATCCATCATTCTAGACCTCAAAAACCATAGGATATTAATCTTCAAAAGAATCAATCGGTCCATTAGTGAAAAAAGCTCGAATGAATATCCAAATAAAAAAAAAATCGAGAAGCTGTTTTGCCAATATTCAAACAGTTCACTATCTGCACTCCCACTCTTGGTGAATATATGCCTACAAACTCGACCTGGCAGGGTGAGGAAAAAATTCGACTGTTTCCTGTGACGCGCTCTTTTAATACAACTGTACGAGTGTTTTTTAAATCTCAATATTTCTTCCATTTTGTAATGAATCAAGAAAATTATGAAAATGTGTCGAGAGATTCTCGATCCTCCATCAAACGTACTCAGATTGTAATATAATGTTATGAATTCATATCGAAAACGTTAGCTTTCAACATTGAGTGATTTCACCTGCCGTTGACAAGCTTCTTTTTGGTCGATATTTAACTTGGCAACACAATGAATGTCATTTATTAGGTATATAAAAATCTTTATTATGCAGATAACACAAGTGTTGCAAAAATAAATATTTTTTCAATATCTTATGTTCCGCATTGTAAATAGTTTGCAAATTATTATACTGCTGCCCATTGTTAAAATGAGTTGTCTGCTCGATTTGCAGAACTTTTGCTTTTTTTTTTGGTAGAGTACGAATATGAATTTTTTTTTTTTTATATTACCCTTATTTCCATATTGCAGACGAGGATCCAAATTAATGAAAACATTGTACGTCAGTACATCTCCACTTGCAACTATTATTTGAAACTTTTGTGATAATTTCGATACTTATTTTAATAATAAAAAAACAATTTCATGAAAAAAAATATTTTTCGTTTGACGCAAGAGGTTGCAAAGTATAACTCTTCTAAAATTTTTTTTATTTTTTTCAGCAGAACTTTTGGAAATTTTATAAAAAAATTGGGATTAATAACAATTTTTTTCGACAAAACAAATATTTCCATTTTGTTTGAATGGTTGCAAATTTATCTGAGGATGTAAATTGCTATTTTGCAAAATATCGAAAGTTTGCAGAACTTTTGCAAATTTTTCCGCGCTAATAATGTGAAAATTCATTAAATCCTGATTTTCAACATCTTCCGTTCAAAACAAGGGTTGTAAAATCAGACCAATTATCATTTGAACGTACTTTCCACTCTACTGAAGTTTAAAAACTTTTGTAATGATTATCAAATTTTGGGAAAATCATGTCTAACTCTACTGCCTACGTGTGCTTTTCACAGTTTTGCCCCTAATGTGATCCTTCACCAGCGTAGAAGAGGTGGGGCTGCGCTGGTGTACTGAATTTTAGTCCCACTTTCAAAAATTTGATTTTTCAGCTGTCCACCATATATTGCTCTTTTTTTATATGTCGTCAGTGGATGAGACACCACATCAGCCATACCCTCAAGAGAATCTTCAACTAGAAGAATTCGTTTTAATGATCTTATAACAATCCTCCTCTGCTTTGTATGAGGGTTGAATGAACATACAAAATTTGAATCACCTCCAAGACCTGAATTCCATCAAGGCTACTGCAAAGACAAGCAGATGGGTCCTGCTCAACCGCCACCGACAAAAGACGCTGCTAGATACCAACTTATCAGGGTTCGAAGGACAACCTGAAGACTGTGGTTGGATGCGCACATATTAAGGGCTCGCAACAATTCCAGATAGTAATGCAGTGGAAAAAAGAGGGGAGGAAAAAAGATGATGACTACTCTAGAGCAGGCCATCATAGAGGCAAGAGCGGGAATGGCTTTTAAAACCTAGGCTACGCAGATGACCCAGCAATAATTATCAGAGAACGATTTGCAGACAAAAGAACGCTCATAAAGGAAACTGAACATAGGAAAAGAGCATTGAGTGGCCTCAAACCTCAAATGCTCAATGGAGAATGGATTTCTTTCAGCACGGAAATTGAGTACTTGGGGGTAACTTTCGATCACAGGCTCACAGGGATTTTCCATATTCAAAGAATGGCCCTCGGAATCTGTAGAAGAATATGTGCCAATAATTGGGACCCGAATTCAAAAATGACCCTATAGCTTTACACAGGGGTCGTGAAACCCATGATTGTATTAAGATCGGTATCGTGATTGTTAAAGACACAGTAGACGGGGATATGAGGCTATTGAGTGGCATTCAAAGGCTGGCATGCCCCAGCGTCCCTGGAGCCATGAGAACGACTCGGCTCTACTCAGTATACTACCACTACATATCTTCATTTAGGATGAAGCAAGAGGAGCCATAACACGGAACAGACCATCAGAAACTAAACGAAGAATGTAAGGCAGATCCCATTCTGGAATGCCATTGGACTACCTGATTCCAAGATAAAACTTCGACAATAACCTCGAAGAAAAAATAACCAGCAGAAAAGACTGGCAAAGGAACTCGCCAGAAAATGAAACGGGCATGGTTCACAGAGGGTTCAAAGACGAACGAAGGCGTCGGAGCAGATATATACGGAGCAAAAGGAGGAACTTAAATAATTCCAATTAGCATCATGCAACAGTTCCAGTAGTCTAATCAAGAAGTGAGTTTCCTGCGAAAAATAGTTCCAAGTCTCCAAAAAATATGAGTAATAGCACATTCGATTCGGGATGCAATTCTGAGACAGATGTTCTTTTATTTTTTTCTGCTGACGGAAATTGCAATTTAACAATTAAGAAAAAACATGAACAAAAAAGGGTTTCAGTTTTTTTGAAATAACTCAAAAAGCATGAGAGTTAGCAAAAATCGGAAAGAAAATTCTTAAAGAGGACAAAATTTCCAATGCTATAGCGCCCTCTATGAAGAGAGCACACCACATAAAATAATTTTTGTATAGTATTAAATATCAATTTAGAAAATTAAATAAATCATGGTGTGTTTTTATCACTTTAAAGAAAAAGGATTCGTTATTTTTCAACAAAATAGGCATTTGTTAATTAGTCCTTATTTTTCGGACTTCGTTTTTCATAAAAAACGGCATAAATGTTTAAATAATAGCTCTAAAAATTTTTCGCTCCTTGGAGCCTTTCTCATATATATATACTCAACAAGATCACGTTATGAACGTTCTCAAAAATTGTTTATTTCGTTTATTATAATTTTTTCAAAGTTAACAAAAAAAAATTAAAAAAATTTGATAAACTATTTTTTTTATCCATATATTTTGCTATTGCTGTTTTTGCATCAAACGAAGACATTTTATAACATTAGAAAAATTTGTGTTAGGACATTTGTTTATAAATTGTTCAGAAGCAAATTGATTAGTTGAATATTTTTGAAAATGATTTTTCTGCCATTTTGTTCAATTTTTTTTATTGTTTATAATCGTTTTTTCTTAGTTTTGTTATTTAAATAATTAATTAAAACTTTCTTTTTCTTTGAAAATAATAACTGGCATTTCTAATTGAATAACAAAAAATATATCAAAAATGTTGTTTATTAAGTAAATTTCAAATCTCAATATTTTTTTTTTAAACTACCAAAAGTTACAAAAACAACCATATGCAACAAAATCTCGAAACATATTTCTTTCTTTTTTTTATGTAAATCTATAAAAAATTCAAAAAAATTTGTTTTTGGCACTTTGCATATGGTTGTTTCTGTGATTCTCAGTAGTTTCAGAAAAAAATATAGATTTGAAATTTTTTATTTTATTTTTATTTTTTATTTTATTGAAAAATGCCAATTATTATTTGCAAAGAAAAAAAAATGTGTTAACTGATTATTTGAATAATGTTACTTTAAAAACTCGATTATGAAAAAAAAAAAATTTAAGAAAAAATGTTTTTCTGTAAAATAATTATATTTTTTAGACAACGAAATCACAAAAAAAACTTCAAAAATATTCAACCAATAAATTCGTTTATAAACAATGTATAAAAAAATGTCCTTAAAATTGTTTTCGAATGTTTTTAAATGCCTTCGTTTGATGCAAAAACAGCAATAGCAAAATTTATGGATTTTTTTTTTATTTTCAATTTTTTGTTAACTTTAAAAAACAGAATAAACACGTTTCAAAAACTTTTATAACGTGATCTTGTTGAGTTATATATATACTCCAGGGAACAAAAAAAATTTAGAGCTATTATTTAAACATTTATGCGGTTTTTTATGAAAACCGAGGTCCGAAAAATAAGGACTAATCAACAAATGCTTAGCTTGTTGGAAAATAGACTTTTTTTTCCGATTTTCGCTATCTCTATAGTTTTTGAGTTATTCCCAAGGAAACGAAATCCCTTTATTTTGTTTTTATTCTTTGTTAATAACAATTGCAATTTTCGTCAGCAGAAAAAAAAACATTTTTCTGAGAATTGCATCCCGAATCGAATGAGCTATTACTCATATTTTTTGGAGACTTGGAAAAGTATTTTTCGCAGGAAACTCACTTCACGATTAGACTACAGGCCGAGGTAGTAGTCACAGAGCACTGCGTAGAGCAAATTAGGCTGTCAGAACAGAGTTACACTGGCTTGGGAGCCTGGACACGGGGCCCACCGGGACAACGGAGAGGCTGACGCACTAGCCCGAGAAGGAGCGACAAAACCTCTATTGGGCCCCGAAGCCTTTCGTAGAATCGCGAAGGTGAGCATGAATAATCCATGAAGGCGTTGGTGCAAGCCAAATCGCAAGAGGAGGCAGGCGAAATAGTTCATCGAAGGATATTCGCCCAAACTCACAGCAGATCTACTTAACGACCACCGCAAGGTCATATAATTATGGTAGGTCTGTTAACGGGTCACTGTCGGCTCGAAAGATACGTGAGCTGGCAGAAGGAACCCAGTGTAGGTTCTGCCAGGAAGGCGAGGAACCGCACTACCTTTGCAGTACTACTGCAGAGGTTTACAAGATCCAGGTACGTGCAATATGCAATATGCAGTCAGTCCAGAGATAGCGACTATAGAATTCCTTGAAATTACTGAAAATAAATTAGAATTATGTTCAGAAAAAAAACCAATACGAAGAAAAACTACAAAAATAGCACCCTGGCTGACTACCGCCCTGCTCAACTCTATTAATAAAAAAAATAAAATGTGCAAAGATCTCCGAAACAACCCACACCCTCACAATGAAATAAAAAATGAATACAAAAAATATAGAAATAAATTGAATGCACTAATAAAAAAAGCTAAATTCCATTATTACAAAAAACAAATCGATAAGAACAAATCTAGTTCTAAGGACTTATGGAACGTAGTGCAACAAATAAGTAAAACAAAAAAACAAAAACGTTGTATTGAAAAAATAAAAAGTATAGAATCAGGAGAATTACTAGTGGAAAAATTCGAGATTGCTGAAGAATTCAACAACGGCTTCAGCAAAATTGGTAAAACACTAGCAAACCGAATAAGAGTAAATAAGAATTATGAAGTCAAAAGACCATACACAGCTAATTCTTTTGTATTTGCACCAATCACCGCAGAAGATATACAGAGGACTATTACAGAATTAAAAAATGGTAAGGCAGTAGGAAACGACAATATCAAATCCGAAACCCTAAAAATGATCAGTC
The DNA here is from genome assembly GCA_018342105.1 of Gonioctena quinquepunctata. Lineage (NCBI taxonomy): Eukaryota > Metazoa > Arthropoda > Insecta > Coleoptera > Chrysomelidae > Gonioctena > Gonioctena quinquepunctata. The sequence continues at coordinate 177,595 of JAFIRS010000004.1, read as the reverse complement.
CTTACATAATACACCCACTCACATTTATCTTCAATAACTGTTTAGAAAAAGGTATTTACCCATCAACTCTTAAAAAATCGATTGTTGCACCCATATTCAAAAATGGCGACATAACTAACATTAATAATTATAGACCGATTTCTTTGATAACACATATAGCTAAGATCTTCGAAAAACTAGTTAAACTGAGACTTGTTAACTACCTAAACAAGTATCAAATTTTGTCCAAATAACAATACGGGTTCAGAGAAAAAATATCCACACAAGACGCTGTTATTTCCCTGACAACAAAAATCAACGAATGTCTCAACGAGAGCAAGCCGTGTATGTGCATATTTATAGATCTGTCGAAAGCATTCGATACGGTGAGTCATCGTCTTCTCTTGGAATCCCTGGAAGATGTCGGTATACGTAATAACTCCCTGAATTTCTTTGAAAGTTACCTCACCAATAGATACCAAGCTGTGAGAATCGATAATACTCTTAGTACCGAAAAAGTCATTGAATATGGAGTGCCACAAGGAACTGTGCTTGGCCCCACTTTATTTAATATATACATAAACGACTTGTTTTCTCTGGGAAAAGATGATAATATCATAGGGTTTGCTGATGATACGGCTATATTTTATAAGGCAGATAAATGGAACAAATTGAAATATACTGCAGAAGCTAACTTCTCGCGTATAAAACAATGGCTAGACTTCAAGTTACTGACTGTGAACACAGAGAAAACCAGGTATCTAAATTTTTCTTGTAACTCTTCTTCCGCTCCAACCTACAACCAACTAACCGTCACATCCGATTCAGAAACTTTCATAATCCGCCCTGAACATGAAATCAAATACTTAGGCGTCATTATAGATTCACATATGAAATGGGACTTGCATATAGCATATCTATCAAACAAGCTGAGATCTATATTGTACAAGTTTAGAAAATTGAAATACCTCATACCTGAAAATTATCTTTCAATTCTCTACTATTCCCTAGTAGAAAGCCTCCTCCGATACGGAATACTAATATGGGGCGCGGCCCCAAAAACTCATCTTCATACCTTAGAAGTAATGCAACGAAGGTTTTTGAAACTTGTTCATGATAAAAACCTCAGATACCCAACAGATATCTTATATGCTGAAATGAAAATCCTTGATATTAGACAATTATATTACTTCTACTCCTGCATCAGATACCATTCACACAGGCAACAACATCAATTACCAAATCATCAATACACTACTCGTCATAAACAACACTATATCATTCCATTCATGGCTAAAACGACTACCCAAAGATCATATACTTATCTCGCACCGAAATTCTACAATTCCATTCCTGACAATATAAAAGCAGCAATAAATGTACACTCTTTCAAAAGACAGTTGAAGAGATACGTACTTGAATTAGGTAGAACGACCACTAATTTTCCTTAAATTCAGAGACAAAATCTTCCCTTCGATTTTTACTCACAAAAATATTATTATTCAGGTTACACTATGTCGATCTGAATGTTACAAAAGATTTTATGATCCTCAATATTGACACTACACTACAATATACCTTGTACTTCTGATATCTAAATCTTCATGTTACACCCCATTGACGATCTTTCATAACCACATACATCCCTTGTCTTAATTATTTGTTTATATGTATACCTATGTGTTTATATGTGTTTATGTGTGTGTATATGTATATGTGTATATATGTGTGTGTATATATATATATATATATATATGTATATATACGTATACATACGTATACATTAGTATTCTAAGTAGTTTAGTTTTTTATACAGTGCTAGTCAAAAGTCCCCTCCCCCCCTCGTATCTTTTGAACGGGTATACTTATAATAATGAAATTTGGAGGGTGGAAATAAACGGATGTAGGCTTCTCAACTGGTCATAAGGTGACGCAATAGTCATAAATGACGTCACAAGGCCACTGTGACCAATAATTTTAAATGGGACCCTATGGCAAGTGACAGCTCGTTTGAAAATACCTATTCAGTCATACCAATTTTGTTTGGGTTTCGGCTGATTTTGATTGATAAATTGAAGAAATACGAAAATTATAGTTTCGCATTTAATTAATAAAGATTTTAAAGTACGCCTCTGGTTAATTGTCAAAAAGGTTGACGTTTTTGAATTCTCTACTTGTCAAAAGTGTTTATACCTTGAAAATTTACCTAAGCTATTGTTTAACGAGACGTTTAAGTGTTTACATAGGCAAAATGGTACGTACTGTAGCCGACAAAGTAGCAGCTATCTTAATAATTGGTGAATGTAGAAACAATTTCCATGCAGCGGAACGACTGTTCAATGAGAGGTACCCCGATCGCCCTATATCGAGGGTTTATTTGAGGGAGCTTCTTCGGAAGTTTGAAGCATCAGGTAGTGTTCAAGATGCCAAACGATCTGGTCGACCAACAATTAGTGATGACAAAAAAATTGACATAATTGGAGAAATGGTAGTAAACCCTACTTCTTCCACAGCCCAAGTTGCGTCTATCTGTGAAGTCAGTCAAAGGACAGTACATAGGGTGTTGGCTAAAAACAAATTTCATCCATACAAATTAAAAATGCTGCACCAACTTTCAGATGATGACCCCGACCGAAGACTAGAATTCTGTGAAACTATGTCCAATAAAATGAACCAACAACCAGGCTACATACAGACAATTTGTTTTAGTGACGAAAGTACTTTTTTCTCAATGGAAATGTTAACACTCAAAATGTGAGGTATTGGAGTGACACAAATCCTCACATCTTTCGTGAAAAACATACTAAATTTCCAGAAAAAGTAAATGTTTGGGCAGGTATTTTGGGAAACCACATAGTTGGGCCTCTTTTTCTCAATGTTAACTCAACCGGTGAATTGTATCTGGAGATGTTACAAAATGATATTGAGGCGTTAATTCTTGAAATTCTAGAAGATAATCCAGATGAATTCGACAACTTGGAAATAACGTTTCAACAAGATGGTGCTCCTGCACACTATTACGGTGCAGTAAGACGTTACCTAGATGAAGAATATCGTGGTAGATGGATTGGACGACGAGGTTCGATCGAATGGCCAGCTCGGTCACCGAACCTTACACCATTAGATTTTTTTCTATGGGGGTACTTGAAATCTAAGGTTTACGCTACATCACCTGACAGTATTGCCATTCTGAAACAACGAATTGTTGAAGAATGTAGGGCAATTTCCGCTGACACACTGGGACGAGTACGACAAGAGTTTAGCAATAGGATGCATTACTGCCAGGAAGTAGATGGAGCACATTTTGAACACTTATTATAAGAACTGGTTCTTAAATCTTTATTAATTAAATGCGAAACTATAATTTTCGTATTTCTTCAATTTATCAATCAAAATCAGCCGAAACCCAAACAAAATTGGTATGACTGAATAGGTATTTTCAATACCTTTCAAACGAGCTGTCACTTGCCATAGGGTCCCGTTTAAAATTATTGGTCACAGTGGCCTTGTGACGTCATTTATGACTATTGCGTAACCTGTTATGACCAGTTGAGAAGCCTACATCCGTTTATTTCCACCCTCCAAATTTCATTATTATAAGTATACCCGTTCAAAAGATACGAGGGGGGAGGGGACTTTTGACTAGCACTGTATTATAAATATTTGTCAATGCTGAAACAAGTGTTCTCACACTTATCGGCTTTTGCTGCTTTGTCCACACCATCAATCTCAATCTAATTGTAATACTTGTGATTCCAGTGATCTGAGATTGTATTTTGATTGTGAATAAAGATTATTATTAATATGGAGAAGCCAAATACAAGTTACACGAAGGAGCCGCTGTCAAGGCTATGGGATCTTGTGAGAAAGACAAAGTTAGACAGAGAACTCTAAATCACACAAGGAGTCCCACAATAGATCTGCAAAAGTCGCAGTAGACCAGGCCAAGAAGCCAATTTCCAGTCCCAAAATCTAAATCCTCTACCTCAATCTTCATTGGAATTTATATCATGTCGCTGCAAGAAACAGTGCAGTTATCGTAAAACCGATACGAGGTGAGCTCCGCCCCCCAATTTTTCTATGGTTTTGACGATACAGGTTTTATATTTGGTATGTCGCTATGTAGTCTAGTTAACAAGTGCTATTTAGGTCAAAATTTTTTCGCATTCTCCGAAAATTATGATTGAGGTGTCATTCGATTCGAAATGGCATGTAGATATTTTTTGAGAAAATGCTAAGGCCGCTCGCAAAAATTGCAATAGTTATAAACAATTGAGTGAAAAAAAAGGGATTTTGGTTTTTCGCCAATATCTGAAAAACAATTCAAAATAATTCAAATTTGAAAAGAGATGCAAGAAGAGGTGAAAATTTCTTAAAAGAAAGTTTCGACTCCCGAAACTGTAGGACCAATATTTATAATTTTCCCAGAGGGTTGAAAATACGCCCGAAAACGGGTACTCCGGCTTGCGCAAGCCACGTCCCCTTCGGACCTTTAATGAATAAATATTATTTAAACTTATTAAATATGAAAATTAAAAATTGGAAAAAATTCAGGCGCCTGCGGGATAGATCAATGAACAATAATCCGTGGTACAGAAATTTTTATCGCCATTTTTCAATAAGTTATCTATTAGTTAATTAACAATTTTTTGTAGCATGAACATTAACATTGCAAGTGCGATAATTGTTAAACTATTAATCTGAGAATGTTTTCCTTTCGTGGAGCTATTTTTCAAAGGTCTGAGGAAAGATTCCCGTTGGAAAAATAGAAAAATTGGTAATTTTCGTTTTGTTATTAACAATTTAAGGAAAAATTAAATTTTAAATTAAAAAATTTTTTTTATAATATTATATTGCCGTTTTCTTATATCAAAGCTACTTAAAAATGATATATTTATTAAAAATTATATTATTTAAGTAATTAAAAATTTTATTTTAGAACATAATCTCTGATGATAATCATGATTTTTCAAAAAAAACCGTTAAAAAAAAGAATTTTATTGCTTGAAAACGCATTTTTACCACTTGTTATGAAAATTAAGGAACTATTTTTTTAAAATCATTATTCAACTTGGTCTTCGATATTAAAAAAAAACGTTTATTATTTAAATTTTCGTTGTTTATTTAGTAAACAATTTGTTATGATCAAATGAATTATCTCTTTGTATTTTTTCTTTTTCTACTCAAAAAAACAAAAACAACCATGTATTATTTTAAAAAATATATATTTTTTATTGAACTTTAAATTTTCTGTTCTCTTTCATTTCACCACTCTGACCTGGTTCTTTATGTTTAATTTTCCAGACTCATTTATTCTTTAATAATTAAACAACAAATCAAGCCTAAATTTGAAGCTCTCACTCAATTATTTATTTAATTCTACCATTTTTTAAAAAATAATTTCAGAAAAAAAAATTTCACAATATTTTATAAATGAACTTAGTTGAATTAAATAATAAATAAATAAAAAATTTATACCATTTGTTTATAAAAATAATCTTTCAGGAAAAAAACATTCTACAATATTTTATAAATGAACTTAAATAACATTTCTAATTAATTTTTAAAAAAAAAAAATTTATAAGCTAAAATTGTTGATAAATATACGTTAGAATTGAAAGGTAACAATAAGTTGTTTGGTCATAGTTATATTAGTTTATAAGATATACAGACATAAAAGTAGAAAACAGTTTTGGCTTAATTTATTGTTTAATCAATAAAGAATAAATATGTCTTGAATTTTTTCCTTGTATCTTCATTAGTTAAAAAGTTATAATAAAATAAAAAAAAAAAAAAAAAAAAATTTAAAGTTAATAAAAAATTAAATATTTTTTTTCTAAAAATAATAATGGTTGTTTTTGTTTTTTTGAGTAGAAAAAGAAAAAAAATACAAAGAGATATTTTATTTGTTTCTAACAAATTGTTTATTAAATAAACAATGGAAACTTAGATGATAAACGTTTTTTTTTAATATCGAAGACCAAGATGAATCATGATTTAAAAAAGAAATGGTTAATTTAAAAAAAAATGTTATTTAACAAATGTGTTTTAAGCAATAAAATTATTTTTTTAAGAAACGGTTTTTTTGAAAAATCATAATTATTATAAAAGATTATATTATGAATTTTTTTTTTAATTATCTCATAAATAAAGCATTTGTTTATAACAGTTTTTCAAACAATAGGAGATAAAAATTATTAAAAATCACTTTTAAGTAGTTTCTGATCATAAGAAAACGGACCAATAATAATATTATGGAAAAAAAGTTTTTTCAATGTTTAATGAAGCTTTATAATTTAAAAAAATTTTTGGAAATTTTTCAGACCTTCGAAAATAGCCCACGAAAGGAAAACATTCTCAGATTAATAGTTTAACAATTATCGCACTTGCAATGTTAATGTTCGTGCTACAAAAATTGTTAATTAACTAATGTATTACTTATTGAAAAATCGCGATAAGAATTTTTGGATTACGGATTATTGTTCATTGATCTATTCTGCAGGCGCCGGAATTTTTCCAATTTTTAAGTTTTATATTTAATAAGTTTAAATAATATTCAATCATTAAAGGTCCGAAGGGGACGTGGCTTGCGCAAGCCGGAGTACCCGTTTTCGGGCGTATTTTCAACCCTCTGGGAAAATTATGAATATTGGTCCTATAGTTCCGGAAGTTGGAATTTTTTCTCAGGAAATTTCTTCTTCTTTTTGCATCTTTTTTCAAATTTAAATTATTACGAATTGTTTTCGAGATATTGGCGAAAAACCAAACCTTCCTTTTTTTTTTCACTTAATTGTTAATAACTATCGCAATTTTTGCGAGCGGCCTTAGCATTTTTTAAAAAAATATCAACATGCCATTTCGAATCGAATGACACCTCAATCATAATTTTCGGAGGTTGCGAAAAAAAATTTGACCTAAAAAGCACTTGTTAACTAGACTAATGGTACTTGAAACACGTTCATTTTGATATTACAACTTGGAACTGTCCAGTTTCACCAAAAGTGATCCTTAATTTTTTTTTTCAGTTTCCGAAAGAGCTTTAAATTTGTGACATGACTATTTTTAAAATTTAAAATCGGTCGAAAATGACGGACAAGAAACCTGCTTGTATCACCGGTTCCAATCGGAATTTTCTAAAAGTTTCCACACGGGTAATCTGATCATTCATAATTTTTCAACATGATGAAGTGAAGTGAAAATAGCTTGTTGTTATTTATAAAATGGTAGATGAGGGCGTTTTTATGAGGGTACCTTTCGGTTTTGAGGCAATTTTTTATAACTGTTGAAAAATGACCTTTGAACATTATCTCACCTATTCTTCCTATGAGCATCACAGAAATACCGAGTAGATAGAAATTCCTATTACTTATTTTAACTTTATCGGCAATAAACGAGACGAGGAATCGGCACAATATATCGGTTCCAGCCAACAGAGACATGAACGTGGCAATTTCGTTTTTTTCGAAATTCAGCTCCGACATCACTACAGGTGTCAACAAACCAAAGTTCAACTCAACGAAGTTCGTCATGGTTAGTCCCAACATGAGATTCACATAAACAGGGTCTTTCAAGAGTTTGAAGTCGAAATCTTGATACAATCCCTTCCAAAACCCAACTTCTTCAGTTGTTTCTTTTTTTTTAATCATCGCTTCTCCTTCTTGATGTTCCAGTGGTTTGTCTTCTTCATTCTCCTCAGCTTGTTCAACGATATTGATGTTATCCTCTTTCTTCTCATTCCCTTCTTTGATGGATACCTGTATCACTGAAGCTTTCCTAGATTTTCCGCTTTTATCTTTCTCTTGCGAGTGATCAAGTATGTTGGCGCCCGATACCGATTTGGACATCGAGCATGACTTCCTTCGTGGTCGAATTTCATGGTCAGATGTAAGGGAGAGTTTCGATCCTACCAGCATCATGGGTGTTTCCGAAATGAAAGCCCCTGTATCGTTTTCGAGGAACTGGCTTGAAAATATGGCACTACTTATTCTTGATATTCTCCCGCTTTCCGTTTTTGGTTTTTTGATCGAGTTTCCAGTGATGGTTCCATCCTGAAAAATCCAATCCCATCTTAGAACAGAAAGTATTTTTGTGTATTACAAGTGAATGGAAAAAAAGGTGCATCAAAACACAGTATTCAAAGTGACTTCATATTCATATCGAAAATCCTCAACGTTTTTATCGCTTTTTAAAAAATAATACAAAGCAAAGGGCGAAATTCGATCCAGTTTCTGATTGAATCTTTCCACTGAATAACTCTATTTTCGAGTTGTGTTACAAATGAATGTGAATGAGATGAAAATACGATTGTCAACTTGATGAGAGGTCTGTATTATTCATGTGAATCGAATATAAGAATATTTGAACTGAATTTTGAAACCTTGCTGACTTTAGTTAATGAGGAACATAGTTGTCAACATGACGAATCTGGTAACTGAAGCATCTTCGAAAAAATCTGTTTTAGAGGGAGGTGCAGCATGTGGTATTAGTAAATACAGTGCGGCTTTTTATAGTCCCCCGATCCCTTGTTAACTTTTGAACGGTTCGGCATAGAACAATCAAAATTTCAAATAGCAAGGGGGTCAAGTGGCACATCGTTGAAAAGAAAATTTAATTCTCTGTTCAACCATCTATTTTTTTCGAATTTAGTTTTAACGTTTTTTCACATAATGAAATGTCAAGTATAAGTGCGGATCAGAATGGTACTCTTACCTCGATAACTTTGGAACGGTTTGATGTGAAACAATGAGACATGAAATATATTGAATGGTATTACCGATCCTACTTTTTGAGAGAGGTAACATTCGAATACCCGACCAGAGGGCGCTGGGGGCCATTAACTTGAAAATTTTGAAAGGCATATAGGTCGAGTTGCATATTGTTGAAAAAGTAAGTAAATTTTTCTTTCAACTATCGTTGTTCTATGGAATCATAATTGCAAGTGCGGATTTCCATAGCCTCTCCCCCTCCCTGTTAACTTTTGAACAACAGGACCAAAACTATTTTTTATATCACCGATACTACTTCTTGAAATGAAACTTAAAATTTCAAATAAATCGTTGAAAAGATAATTCAATTTTTTTCTCAACCATCTGTTTTTTTTTCTCAATATGCATTTTAAATTTTGTTATACTCTACACTTCGAATGCATAATGTGAAAATAGTATTGTTCTTCGTCAATACTATATGCATATTAAGAAAAATAGATGGTTGAAAAGAAAATTGAGTTACCTTTCCCACGATGTGCCACTTGATCCCTCATGCTATTTGAAGTCATCTATCGAGCAATCACAATGCCTTTTATTTTAGAAAGTAGTATCGGTGAAGAAACATGGGAGATCTCATACCTCCCAGACTATTCGGTGAAACATTACAAGTAGTAGAGAAGGTGAAATATCTAGGGCTGATTCTTGACAAGAAACTAACCTGGAACCCGCATCTTCAACATGTAACCAACAAAAGCAAGATAACCTTCATGATGTGCAGGAGAGCTTTTGGAAAAACCTGGGGGCTTAAACCGAAAGCCATGCACTGGCTTTACACAGCGGTAATAAGACCAAGAATAACTTATGGCTCACTCTTTTGGTGGCCAAAAACAAATCAAAGACAGGCAAAAACCAACCTTGGGAAAATCCAGAGGCTTGCCTGTCTCTGTATCACGGGTGCAATGAGTAGCACTCCAACAGCTGCAATGGAAATCATCCTAAACCTCGAACCCCTTGACTTACATGTCATTGGAGAGACCAGGATGAGTGCATACAGACTGAAACAAACGAAAAACTGGAGAATCCGAACAACTGGACATACCAGAATCACTCATGTAATCAACATCGAAGAACTCGAAATGATTTCAGATTACATGCAACCCCTATACTCTTTCGAAAAACCATTCGAAACACGAATTGATGGATCTGGATGGGCCCCGACTATAGAATCACAATCAACTGCGGACATAGTCTGGTATACAGACGGTTCAAAGACAGTTGAAGGAACGGGAGCAGGAATACATGGGGTAAGGCCAAGAAGGGATTACATAATACCACTTGGTGAATGATCCACGATATTCCAAGCTGAAACACATGCTATCATGGTATGCATTCAGAAGAATCTAGAAAGTGGTTATAGGAAAAAACACATCTACATTCTATCTGACTGTCAAAGTGCTATCAAAGCACTCAACTCTATACAGATAAAGTCCAAACTGGTCTGGGACTGCCTCCAGAACCTCATCGAGCTGGCAAAACACAACAAGGTCACCTTGATGTGGGTGCCAGGTCATAGAGGCATTGAAGGCAACGTCAAAGCGTACCAGCTAGCTAGACAAGCATCTGAAACGCTATTCACAGGGGCAGAACCTGCACACGGGATTAGCAAAAACCGATGCAGGACCCTGATCGACGAGTGGATAAAAAGAAGACACCAACAATATTGGGATCAAACTGTCGGGCAAATACACAGCAAAGTCATGGTAGGGCATCCAAACCGGACCCTGACGGCTGACCTTCTGAACCTGAACAGAACGAAGGCTCGTATAATAATAGGTCTGTTGACTAGACACTGCGGCCTAAGAAAACACCTAAACACCATGGGAGTACGCAGGGAAACCGTGGACTGTAGGCTGTGTGATGAAGAGGAGGAAACAGCCTCTCATATTATCTTTGACTGTGACGCTCTGAGTAGTAGGCGACACAGAACCTTTGGAGAGATCAGCCCGGAAACAGGCATGAATCCGAAGAACCTTATCAACAGGCTTCTTAACCTAATTGAAGGCACAAACCTGTTTGAATGAGGAACCACTGACGACAGAGTGATACAATAGACCCCAGCTGGTCGCAGTGTCAAGGGAAGCCGAGTGCCAACCCTGTCTCTGGCTCGTCAGCCTTCAACCAACCAACCAAGTATCGGTGATATCATACAAAATGGTTTGTGTCCCATTGTTCTACGTGGAACCGTTCAAAAGTTAACAAGAGGGGGAGGGGGACTATTGAAAGCCGCACTATACAGGGTGTTATGTAATGAGTGTCCGATATTTTACAGGACGATTCCTCAGTTATTTATAAGGTGAAAAGTTCATACAAACAAGGCCTTCATTTTTGATATACAAAATGTATATTTTTTTTCGGTTTTCCGTGATTAATTTTTGAAATAATGTCGATATTCGGACGAAAATTGGTGTTTGGGAATTTTTCAATATGAGAAATTCAAACTTAATCTCAGTTTGGCCCTTAATTGTAGGGGGCGCCGCCTACAGGTCTTTGTTTCTGTTGGGGAGTCACAATTCTGTCGTGCATGTATGTATCACATTTTCTAGAAGAAAAATTGATTTCACCACCATTTTTACGTGAAAAAGGTATGCTTTCCAATAGTCGCTACAAGCAGCGGTTTTCGAGATATTTGATTTAAATTAATGTATGCATCCAATCTTCTTCTCATTGATTCACGAACTCTTTGAAAATAAAAGTATCAAGTAGGCTAGTGAGTTTATTCCAATTTTTTTTGTGCTGACACGTCAAAAATAATATCTTGACGCATATTCAAATAGTTTCATTTATTATTATTATTGTGATTATTTGTTAAAAAATGGTAAACTTTACCAATGCAGACTATGCTGACATACATTTTACATACGGACTCGCTAACGAAAATGCATATGAGGCTAGACGTTTGTATCAGGAGCGTTTTCCGAACCGCACAACTCCTACTCCAAGAATCGGTTAGGGAAAACAGGAAGTTTTGAGAAAGATAGTCATCTGTCGGGTGCACATTGGACGATAAGAATCCCAGAAACCGAGGCAGCAGTTCTTAATCTGGTAGGAGAACACCCGGAAACAAGCTCCAGAAAAATAGCGCTGACGTTAAACATTTCTCATGTTCTGGTATGGAAAATTTTAATTGATAATTTGTTATATCCCTACTACATTCGAAGAGTTCAGGCACTACTCCCTCGTGACTTTCCGTCACGTATCAACTTCTGTCGTTGGTTTCTCCAATGCCTTATTCAAAATCACTTATTTGAAAATTAAATCCTGTTTACCGACGAAGCAAATTTCTTACAACAATCATTTGTGGTCAGAGGAAAAACCCCATGCGATACAGGAATCACATTTCCAAGAGCAGTTCTCTCCTAACGTGTGGGCAGGAGTCCTTGGAGATAATTTTATAGGTCCATCTTCATTCCAGGAAGATTGAACGGAGAGAGATATCGTCATTTTCTTGAAGAAGATTTACCTATTTTACTGGAAGATGTGCCGCTTAGACTATGAAATAAAATGTGGTTTATGCACATTTTAGCATCCAAGCGCTAGAATATTTAGATTAAACTTTCGGCAACAGTTGGATAGGTCGAGGAGGGCCTCAACTATAGCCCCCTAGGTCACCAGAATTTAACAGTTTGGATTTTTTCCTGTGGGGACATCTGAAATCCTTAATTTACCTGACACCTATCCAAAATGAAGGAGAATTAGGTAATCGAATAATTGACTCTTGTAGAACGATTCAAAATACTCCAGGAATTTTCCAAAGCGTGCGTGAATCAATGAGAAGAAGATTGGTTGCGTACATACAGGCAGGAGGTAGACATTTCGAACATTTATGGTGATTTTGATTCAGATTTATATCTAGTGTTCCGTTGTTCATTGTTGTTCAAAAATTAGCGTTTGAAATGTTTCTATGTTGAATTAAAAAAAAGTTTTCAAAATTGTTTCACTTTTTGACAAACACATGCATCAATTAATTTAAATCAAAATATTTTGAAAACGGCTGCTCGTAGCGACATTTGAAAAGCATACTTTTTTTCACGTAACAATGATAGAGGAATCGATTTTGCTTCTAGAAAATGTGATACATACATGCATGACAAAGTTGTGACTCCTCAAAAGAGACAAAAACCTGTAGGCGGCGCCCCTCACAATTAAGGGCCAAACTAAGATCAAATTTGAATTTTTCATGTTAAAAAATCTACAAATACCAATTTTCGTCCAAATATGGTCATTATTTTAAAAATCATTTACGAAAAATCAAAATCAAAATAAATTTTCAACACCCTGTATATAAAAAATGAAGGCCTTGCGGATTCATGCTTGTATGAACTTTTCACCTAACAAACTGAGGAATCGCCCTGTAAAATATCGGAAACTTATTACATAACACCCTGTATAATAAAAATGTCGTTGTGAGCACAATACGTGAGAACGACTGTACCGATTGGGCTAATTTTTCTTTAAAATATTCGTAATAGCCCGAGGATGTTTTTTCGGAAAAAAGTTGCCGGAAATTGAAAAATTCGGGAATATAAGGAAAATTTGGCCATCAAAAGAAGCATCGCCTAAGATCTTAGTGAAGATCCGAGTAGCTCAGTAGTTAGAGCGTTCGCTTTGTAACTTCAAGGGCCCGGGTTCGATCCCCGGGCGTGTCCACACGAAAACCTTTTTTTCATTTCATTTTAACACTCAAACCAACCACAAAACATTTTTGTTGTTGTAATAGTCCGAATAAGTTTTTAGGAAAAGATAGGTTTTTTAGAAAAGTAATTGGATTCGGAAAAATTTTCAAGTGCATTCTTTCTATGGGTTTCTCGACGGGTACGTAATTTTTTGGTCGGGGAAACGTTTTCAGGAAACGGGATAACGGGAAGCGGGCAGAGTCAAAAACATAACCTACATGGAACAACACAAGAAAAAAAATAGGAAGAGATAAATTCTACGCGGACGAGAGATCTCAGGAAAGAAAATTGGGAATATAGAAATTTGGACAGGATAACTGAATATTTTTAATGGAATATGGACAACAGTATGTTAATATGTATGGAGATCATTCCATTCCTACTGAGATTTCATTTGTAGTTAGTTTGTTTTCCAGAATGGTGAAAAAATTACGTTTATGAAGAGACACGATATTGAAAAACAGAAAGAAAATATTTGAAATAAAAGGACGTCGATCGATAATTATCTCAACTGAAGCTTTGAATTCGTGTGGCCGCACACTTGCTACGAATATCTTATTGTTCGTTGCTTCGGATCAAAATTCACCAAAATTACATTTCTTGAAAAATTAATTCAAAATTCCACATTCATATACATAACAACAATCGACATATATATACATTGTCACGAACACACAACGCCAATGTCTGTAATCACGCGCCGCCAACGGCATGGAAAATTTCCGGAACGAACAAACGGAGAATGATCGTGTAGAGACCTACCCTGTATAATACTGATAGCTCGAAAGAATGTTTAAACTGATAGGAACAAAATGTGTCAAATCAAATTGTTACTGTGGATCTGTCTGAAGCCAACCCAAGCAGCATTATAGTGACGGAAACTGATACTGCAACTTCGACTCGGTGGTTATCACGTAATCACCAGCAAATCTACCACTATACAGTAAAAATAACTAAAATTTTATATGTGTATGGTTGTAGTCACGTAATTCCCATCTATGGTAGCCACTCCACAGTTCTATAACTTATTAGTGTCATTTGAGGTGTCTGGAACATCATGGCCACTGAGCAAATCACTCTAAAGGTTTTCAAACTTAAAAGTGGAAAATAACCGTTGCGGTAACCATCCTGTACCACTCAAATATCACTTAGAAGTTACAGTCACTTTCAAGAGAGTATGATGGTTTTGGTGACGTTTTGGTAACTTCAATAAAACCTTCAATGTGGCAGGCACTTGATTGTGATATGTGGTGATGGGTGCCACGTTCTTGCTATCTCCATGAGTTCCATTTAATAAAAGTCACTACAAATTACAATAACATTCAAAATTCACCATTCCGCGCGATGACGAAAGCTAACCTGAGTTTTCTCAAAATATTTTATTGTGGCTTACAAAAAGTTTGTTTAACCTGTTACGTGAAACATGAATGATTTTTTCCAATATGAAATGGGTTATGCTTTTTCAATGGACAATTTTCCTTGATTTTGAAGTGACCGTGGATTGGTCCGTGCGATGCCGAAAACTAACGTAACTTTTCTCAAATTATTTTATTGTGGCTTACAAAAAGTTCGTTTTATCTGTTACGTGAAATGTGGATGATATTCATTCAATATGAAATGGGTTATGCGTTTTCAATAGACAATTTTCTTTAATTTTGAAGTGACTGTGGATTGATCAGCGCGATGACAAAAACTAACCTAACTTTTCTCGAATTATTTTATTGTCTCACAAAAAGTTCGTTTCACCTATTACGTGAATGATATTCATTCAAAATAAAATGGGTTATGCGTTTTCAATAGACAATTTTTCTTGATTTTGTATAAAAATAGATCGGATCTCTGACTTGTGCTCCTGCTTAATATTTATACTTTAATTGTTAATTCTGTTTTCATGAATGCCATCATTTTCATTACTTGTTGATTGATAATTGTTACTTGATACTTGATGATTGTTGATTGGAGCTGCTTAAATCCACTATACTTGCTACATGTCCTTTTTTAATAATGAATGAACATGTACCCGCAATTTCGAGGTTAAAACTTTGAAGTGGCAGGTTATAATAGCCCGACGTGTTCGCCCCTTTCAAGGGTATAAGACCTATTGTAGTTTTTAGGTTATAACTTTGAAGTGGTGAGTCATGGGCCTGCGACGTGGGTGCCACTTTCCAGTGGTGGAAAAGTTAATAATTTAGTTCCACTGGGCACTTTATGATTGGAGGAGCTTTATAGTGGTATATTCACACTTTCTGCCACTTTAAAGTTATATTCTTCAGAAGCCGCCATATTAACAGGAATATGCTGGGTCGCCATTATTAGAGAAATGATCGAAATATTCAATAAAGATTTATTTGTCATCAGCACTGCATCAAATGTAGTAATTTATTACGTCAGTATTTGTTTCAACTAACCAAGATTGATAAAACAATGTTTGAGAGACTTCAGTACATAATTTCAGAGGCGAGTTATTTCTTAAATTGTAATGTTTTTCTCAAATGAAATGTATTCAGATGGCGCGTGCTCACAATCGAGCTACAACACCCATATTTCACATAAAACTTCCAATCGTTTTAATTTTATCCCGATCAGAAGTATCCAAATTCAATATACTTACTCACGCGTTTGTATGTTTAAACGTTATATATTTTTATAGTTGATCGAGTGTTAGAAATGAATCGAATGGAAGAATGAGGAACATTTATCACAAAAATATGTTGCCGAAAAGAGATCGAGCTACATATTATTTACACAAACGCAGTCAGTTGTTTAACGTGTCTAGTGTCGACCACTACATATCCACGTTTTTGCCAGGTGACCAGAACAACGTGGTTGGAATGTGGCTATCTGAGATCCAGGAACGTAGATCGGAACGTAGCAGCCACCAAAAAAGTGTTCCCCATTTTGGTAGCCGCCGCGTGATAGAACCGTGTATATTACGTGGCAGTGGTTGTGGTCGAACACTTCAAAGTTTTCCAGAATCGTGGCCGCTACGTTCCGTCCACTTGAAATGCTACTTGGGAAAGCATAATCATTGTTTCCGTGACCTCGTAGCCGATGAACATCAAGACGAACCATCGTGAGGGACACTAATTGAAAGAATCATGAACTTGATAAAGGTTTGCCACCCCCTACTAAACAGGGATACGCCCTGGGATTATCTTCACTCACCTTAAATTTTGTGTGCCAATGGACTGGTTGTAGGAGAAGCGAACAAACGAGTGAATGCATTGAAAATCCACCGAATAAAAGGATTGTGCCTTCCATGCCATAGTAATTCATCAAAGCTATCACAATATATGGACATACAACGGGTCCAAAAGCTGTGATCGTCCAAGATAAGCCAGTCGCTATTCTTCTTTTCTTATCGAAATATGTGTTCATGGCCAAAGCGTTTGCTGACTCAAGTAAACCAAAAGAACCACCTAGTGAAACAAATTCATAGTAAAAATTCGTGAAATCAAATGGATTGTTTTATATGACGGTCTCCTCCGGGAACAACAAAAAATAGATTGATAGATGGATAGACGATTCAGTCAAGAGCATTATCTGAATAAATTACATTTCCAGGGAAAACATAATTTAAAATATTTTTGAATTCTTCGTTCAATTTGTGACAAAAAATCTCCCTTGCCTTTTTTCGTAAGGGGCGCCATTTTTATTAAAAAAAAATTATCTTAACGCGTATTTGTCATTACTTTAATACATTATCTAGTAGCGATGCTAGTAGGCTACTGCCAACATTCTGTTAAATACGAATATTTCAACGAAATGTCAAATTAGCGTTTCTTCATTTTTAAGCTTTTAGTTTGGTATAACAATAATGATAATAAGTAATTATGTTTTTTTATCAAAAAGAATGGAAAATTATACAAATGCGAAATTGTCAGACATGCATTTTGTCTATGGTCGGCAAGCTCGACGATTATATAATAATAATAATAATATTTATTTTCATTAAGGTTACAGGCATGGACATGAATGATGAAAAAATGAAAATAAATCGGAGATATCCCTCGGAGAAAACTTGATGCTGAGTTGTATCCAGGACGTAGGGTACCCCATCACACAATATTTGCTCGTCTTCACCAACGTTTGCGCGGAAATGGTACATTTAAGAAACAAACGGTTAACTGCGGGCGCCCTCGAGAAGTACGAACTGTGCAACTAGAAGAAGCAGTTCTCGAGTTAATTTGCGGAGTCACCTGTAACAAGTACTCGAAAAATTACCAACATACTGAATGTAAGCAACTTCACTGTATTTATAATTCTTGAAGAACAGCAATTGTATCCGTTTCATATCCAACGTGTGCAAACTCTACTACCTAGAGACTTCTTTTCGCGCTTAGTTTTTTGCCATTGGATTCTTCATCAAATCAATTTTTTTTTAAATGGCGTTTTGTTTACTGACGAGGCTAATTTTGGACGACACTGTATACGAAATTTCCATAACAAATCACCTCTGGGCTGAGGAAAATCCACATGGAATCTTTGAAGCTAATTTTCAGCATCAGTTTTCAGTAAATGTATGGCTTGGGGTACTTGATGATCATTTAATCGGTCTATATTTCCTTCCACAACGACTAACAGGCTACTCCTACCTTAATTTCCTACAGGAAGAGTTACCTATTCTTCTTGAAGAAATTCCTCTACAGCTGAGACAACACTTCTGGTTCATGCATGATGGTGCACCAGTCCATTTTAGCATTATTGTACGTAATCACTTAAATACAGTATATCCAAATCGTTGGATAGGTAGGGGACGTACGGAACATTAGCCTGCTCCGGATTTAAATCCTCTAGATTTTGCATTTGGGGTTTTCTTAAGTCATTAGTTTATTCCACTTCCGTCGAAAATGTTGAAGACCTGAGGAATCGAATTATAGCCGGCTGTGTGACAATAAGAAATACACCAGGAATATTTGCGCGAATACGACAATCAATGAGGCGAAGAGTTGACTCTTGTATCACGTCTAAGGGAGGTCATTTTGAACATTTGTTGTAGCTTTGCGTCTATTTATTTATTAGTGTTATTTTCTGTTATTGTTCTGGTCTAACGTTATTGTATTAGATAGTTCTTGATAATGTATTGAAGAAATAAAAAATTTGCGTTAAGATGTTTTATTTTTTTGCATAAAAACGGCGTCCCATACGAACAAAAGCTAGAGAGATATTTTGTCACAAATTGAACGAGGAATTCAAAAATGATAATATGGAATATACCAGTGGCGTACCATTTTTTTCTTAAAAAAAAATTGAGATCATTACCCGTATGCGCGCCAATGATGAACATAAAATTCTTAATTGCATGTCCAAAAATGCGCAATTTCATTTGCATATCTCGACCGGTTTCCGAGCAATAAATAAATAGTCAGTTTTTAAGAAAAACTTTAACACCCCGTATCTCGGAAAACGAAGCATTCGCGGACAAAAGTTATATAGCAAACTGTCTGATATTTTTCCATGCAGAATCACCCCCTGAAGTTTGTCGCACTTATTCACTAACACCCTGTATATAGAAAAAGGCAATCATCAACGGAATGAAAACAGTTTATCCGTAACAGCTTTTACGTAGTATGTCACCGTTGAGAGATATATATTTATATATATATATATATATATATATATATGTATATATATATATATATATATATATACAGTGTGGTCTTTTAAGTGCAACATATGGAATTTTTTTTAATTAATTGCACAACCAAAATACAATATTGCCTAAAGTTGTGCTTGTGCGATAATCATATTCACTTAAAATCGTTGGAAGTCAGCATACAGGTCAAAAAATATAAAAATTGTAAAAGAGAAAAGTACCATTATTTCAGAAAATTCAGCGAAATGTTATGGAGAAAAATGGTTCAGAATTAAAAGTTATGCCTACATTCCAAAACATGGCCTCAAGATTTTTTTTAATATATTACCCTAAACCTTTATAAATCATTCAAATCAATTTTGCATAATCTGTTCAAATTCAAGCATATTTGTTAATTAACTTAATTTAAATTTTTTTAGGGAATCACAAATCATGTTTTTTGCAACGATATTAAAGAACAACTTTGAAATTTCGCCAAAAGTCTTTTTAACAAGGTAAAACAGTAGTTATGATAATATAATTTTTATTTTAAATGTTTATTGAAAAATGAAATATACGCGTCGACTAGAGAACCTCCTCCTTTTTGGTTTCGTCGGTTAAAACTGTAAAAATTAATCGACAAACATGAAGTCCCACTAAAATAATCGCGAGTACACATGGAAAACCCAAATGAGGGTTAAAGTAATTATTATGAGAGTTTGGTGTCATTCATTTTTTATTCTTGAATAATTATTGTTCGATTATTAAGTTTATTTGATTTCATATGCCTTCCTTCAAAACGTTAGCCAAGGCAGCCACTGAAAATATCAAGAATCTGTGGTGAATGGCTTTGTCAACTTTTATACCACCGAAAAAATATGTTAATAAAAATGATTGAACGTTTTTTTAGGACAAATGCACTAAAAACAAAAAAATATTTTTCTCAATTGTTATTTATATAATATACCTATTTCATATCAGCGGCAAGCTTTTGAATCTGCTAACAGAATAACCTAGGTCGAACAATTGAATAATAATAATATAATAATAATAATTTATTAGTCCTTTAAGATCATATACATGATATAGGATAAGTCAGGTATACAATTTTCGACACATAATCAATTAGATATACAAAATGGTAAACACAAAATCAAATTACAAAATACAGATATCACACCCGCATAGTTAAAATAACACTTAACTTTTTAACCGCTGTAGAAACAGTTATCTTGCAAAATATCACATATTTTTTATAATAAACATACATAGTTGTCTGTATAAAATAAAGTAAGGAATATAGATAAAATATAGATATAATAGTATAAGATTTATGTACCAATCAATAAATCTAGCAGTATTGGGTTGTAGGGTTTCATAGTTTATGTTGTAATTGTTTTTGTTTTTTTGTTGAGTTCTTCATTATAATTTAGGAATTCATCTCCTGAATAAAATCCTTCAGTGGATATAAAAAATTTTAATTTACGTTTGAATGTACCCATGTTGTTAATTGACTTCAGCTCAACAGACAGGCAATTGAAGAATTTAGATCCACTATAGATTGGCGCCATTTCGTAGAGTTTAGTTTTATGTGTTTTTGTTCTTAACATATTTCCATTTCTCGTTGGATATCTATGCCATTGGGCATTAGTTTCCAGATTCATTTCATGTTTCTTTATGTAGATAATCAGACTGTAAATGTATATACTTGGAACAGTTTGAATTTAAAATTTCTTAAAATATGGTTTACAGGAGTCTGTTGCTTTCAAATTGTATAGTAACCGAATTATCCTTTTCTGAGCAGTAAATACTCATGTGGCATCTCTACTACCTCCCCATAGAATGATATTATACATAAGTATTGAGTGTACCATTGCATAATAGACATTTAACAGTGATTTCTCGTCTAAGATATTCTTGAGTTGGAAATAGCATAAAAACTACTATTTAGTCTTTTACAAACATGATTAATTTACTTATACCATTTCAACGCTGAATCAATATATATACCTAGAAACTTCGTATCTTCAGATGGTTTAATGGTTTCATCGTTTACATTAACTTCTATCAAACTGTTTACTATTTTTTTCCCAAAGAACGTAATCAGTACTGTTTTATCAGCATTTACAATTGATTTATTTTGTTTACACCATGCAATAAACCTATTAGAGACTGCGTTCAGTTTGACTTGTAGTTCCTCAATGCTATCAGCTTGTTCCGCAATAGAGGTATCATCTGCATAGACTACCATACATTCTGATCTTACGTGAAAGGGTAGGTCATTTACAAATAGTAAAAATATTAGTGGGCCCAGGACCGAGCCTTGTGGAACTCCAAGGTCAACGTCATACAACTCTAAATTTGCCTCCGATATACTAACATTTATTTTCCGGAAAGTGAGATATGATATTATCCATGAGAGAATATTCCCTCTGATGCCTATCGCATAGAGTTTATCATACACAATAGTGAGATCAATCGAGTCAAATGCTTTTGACAGATCAAAGAAAAGCGCTGCAACGTATTTACCGGAGTCCATGTGTTTGTATACATACTCCATGAAGTCCGTTGCTGCGTTCTCCGTTGATCTGCCAGGATAAAAGCCGTTTTGACAATCAGTTATGATTTTATATTTCATAAGAAATGGAAATAATTTATTATAAATGAATTTTTCTATTACTTTGCTTATTGCACATGGGATAGTTATTGGTCTATAGTTTAATATAGATAGGTGGTCCCCAGTTTTCAGGATTGGAATTACCTTTCCTATGTTTAAATTATCAGGGTAAACATGAGACTCTACGGATATATTTATTATATATGAGAGTGGTTCACAGATGTAGTTTGCTAAAGGTTTCACTATTTTTATAGGGAGGCAGAACCGTTTTATTTTTTAATTGTTATTTATTTTTTAATTTTTTTAATTGTTGATAATTTTTTCCTTTTTAGTGTATTTGTATAAAAGCTTGTGTCATTTTTATTCCATTCTTTTTAGTCATTCATGAAATCTGTCAACTTATTGAATTCTGACAAAAACTGATATACTTCGACCCTAAAAAAACCCACATACCAATTTTGAATGGAATCGGGTCATAATAATGAACCAGGTCGCTTTGTTAGAGCCGCCATGTTCAATTCATGAATTTTGAAAAAAAAACATGATGTCCGACCTCAAAAAACCCCACACACAAATTTTGAATGGAATCGGGCTATAATCACAAAACTCGTCGTCATCTTGGAACCGCCATCTGGAATTCGTGGATTCTGATAAAAAAGTCATGATATCCGACCCCAAAAACTCCCTCATACCAATTTTTATTGAAATCGGGCCATAACCAGAAAACTCGTCGCCATATTGGATCTTCAATTTATGGATTTTGACAAAAAACTCGTGATCTCTGTCCCCGAAAACCCCACATACCACTTTTGGATAGTTTCGAACCATAATCACAAAACTCGTCCGCCATATTAGAGCTATCATTTTATTTTTCAGCAAAATACCATAATGCAATGTCACCGGAATTATGAGCACCTGCCAAATTTCACATTAATCGGACAACTGTAAGTGGGTCAAAATTCACTTACAAGATTTGAATAAACAAACATACATACAAATGTGTAGTTAAATATATGCTTGTAATGAAAAGACAAAGTTTAAACCTAAAAAGTTGTTAATTATAGTAATGAGTTGGCAAGTCGCCTTAACCAGTGAATGATTCTGAAGAAGCACTGTCGTGTCTATACGGAAGCGTAGAAGGGCCATGTGCATTTTTCATTTTATTTTATAAAAAATTACGACTTACCAACACGTAATTACGACTTACTGAGTCGGAATTATACAATTACGACTTACTAACACGTAATTACGACTTACTAGGTCGGAATTATAATTAAACGTAATTACGATTACTAAGTCGAAATTACGAGATAGAAGACATAATTATGAGATAAAAGTCATATTCGTACAATTACGACTTACTAACTCGTAATTACGACTTACTAAGTCGGAATAATACAATTACGACTTACTAAGTCGGAATTACGAGATAGAAGACATAATTATGAGATAAAACTAATATTCTTACAATTTCGACTTACTAACTCGTAATTACGACTCACTAAGTCGGAATTACGAGATAGAAGACATAATTTCAAGATGAAAGTCGTGATTGATTGATTGCATGACTTCTTTTGAACTACTTCATTTCAAACCTCATATTCTGAAATTAAGCAGGTATAGTGTATGGTGAAGTGTAAAAAATTAAAGAAGATCAGGTGAGTAATAGAGTGACTTAGTAAGTCGTAATTACGTGTTAGTAAGTCGTAATTGTATGATTCTGACCTAGTAAGTCGTAATTACGTGTTAGTTAGTCGTAATTGTATAATTCCGACCTAGTAAGTCGTAATTATGTGTTAGTAAGTCGTAATTGTATAATTCCGACTAAGTAAGTAGTAATTTTTTATAAAATAAAATGAAAATTGCACATGGCCCTTCTACACTTCCGTATGTCTACACTCAATCTTATTTTTAAGCAAGATAGATTGGACTTTGCACTTACCATATCCGATGGAGAAGAAAATGATGTATGTCCAGAAGGAAGCACAATAAGCGCACGTTATCAAACATCCTGTCACGAGAAAAGCACTGAATATTGCAACTTTTCTGGTGGTGTATCTCTTGAAAACTGGACCATTCAGTAATCCTGCAAATAATGTCTAAAATATTCGTGGACATTTGACAGGCATATTGCCCAATTATTAAAATTGAATATCAATATTTGATATGGTGATCATACTTTGTATTTCATCGTTTGATTTAGATTTGTTCAAGAACAAAGAAGTTCTGATAGTTTTTTACCTGCGCCGGTATTGAATGCGATGCATGTATTGATGATGGTTACTGTTTGTGTCGATGTTATTCCCAATGCCGCGAATTTTTCTTTGAATACCAATCCAAATTGTTGAAATACTGGGAATGAACATAACTGAAAAATAAATGTCGTTAATTCATATTGCTAGTCTTTGGAAGTGAACATAGATTCATAAAAACTGCTACAGTATTCGTATTATACAGGGTGAGTCAGAAGTACTCTGACAAACTTCAGGAAGTGATTCCTCACAATTTTCTAAAATGAATTGTTCAAATAAATATATGTCCGGAAACGCTTCGTTTCCAAGATACAAGGTGTTGAAGTTTTATTTTTATTTTTGTTTTTTTCAAATAACTTTCGAAATACTGACCTAAATTGAACGAAAATTGGTATTGAGAGGTTTTTTGAGGTGTAAAATTTGAACCTGATGTTATTAATGCTCTTACTCAATTCGAAGTAAGCATGCCGACCAGTGAGTAGGGCCAGTCTCGTGCTCCCGTTTAATCTGAATCTAACGCGAAATATAAACCAATTTAAATGCCTAAAAAGTAGTTATATATAGTATTCTAAGACACTGTTCATCTGATTGTGTTAAAAAAGCTGACCTTGGTTATAAAAAGTTAGAATAAGGTATCAGAGGAGATCGTAAAAACTGCGAATGAAAAACTTCCCGAGATAGCAGAAAGAATGGCCGAAATTGAAACCCGACAAGCTGAACTGGAACAAACATACGAGGAGGATGTAAAGAGTCTAAAGGAAAAAATTGAATACATTTCAAAGGACAAGGCGGACCTGGAATTCAAGCTTGACAACATGGATCAAGAAAACCGGATTAGAAATTTAAGAATCTTCAATTTTACGGAAGACCCAAATGAAAACACGCGACTGAAAATGATAAAACTGATGAGAGACAAAATGAATATTAACATTACTGAAGCGGATATAAGATTATGCTACAGAGTAGGAAAGAAAAATGAAAAACCGAGATGTATATTCCTAAAACTGAGTACCCAAGACCTGAAACAAAAAATCTATAGAAACAAAAAGCTACTAAAGGGAACAACCATTGTAATAAGGGAGGATCTAACTACCCGGAGGGTTCAACTAGTATCCAAAGCAGTGGAAAAAATATCCTTCAGAAATGTGTGGACTGAATCTGGAAAAATTTATCTTAGCTTGGAAAACAAAATAAATATTGTCAAATGTGAAGCTGATTCAAAGAGACTTTTTAGGGAATTTAAATTGGAAAACTGAATATATGCTCTTAAAGTACAAAAATTAGATTAGGGAGTAGAATTAGTCCAATTTGAAATTTGAAATTACTTACTTCTATCTCCCTTTCCCTGATTTTTTTTATTTTTTATTTTTTTATAAACACTCAAATTTGAAAACTTTTTTTCTAATAGATATTAACGGGGTAATAGAAAATAAATTGAAATGTTAGAGTTTCTTGAAATGTTAGATGGACAGGAAGATATAAAAACAAATACTTATGTTGATTTTGAAGAATGGAGTAAAAAGGAAATTAGAGGACTGGAACTTACAAAACTTAAAGTTGTGCATTTCAACATTAGAAGCATAAGGAAAAATTATGATGAATTATTGATTTACTTGGCTGAAAACATCAGTGACTTGGACATAATTGTCTTATCTGAAACCTGGAACATAGAAAGGGTAAGTGACTTTGATATACCTGATTTCACTGCTCACTACAATGGCTCAAAAATCAACCAAAACGATGGTCTACTGGTGTATATAAAAAATAAAATAACAGCAGATGTACAGACTTTCAAACAAACAGAAAAAAATTTATTAATACTCTCAATCACGAATGAAAATAGGAAAAATAGTATTGGCATAACGGCTTCTTGAAGACCACCATCAACAAATATTCTAACATACCAAGATAACCTCAAAAAATATTATTCAACACTCTCAAAAAATCAAATTGAAATATTCATTGGTGATATCAATATAAATCTATTAGATAGAAAGTCAACTGAGGTACAAAAATACCTCAGTATAATGGATGAGCATGGTTTTCTCTCATATATCAATGTCTCCACTAGAGTATCAAATGACTCAAGCAGTATAATAGATCACATTTTTGTAAGCCGAAAAAATTGTTGTTAAAACTATGAAATAAGACCGTCAGTAATTCAAACAAGTTTAACAGACCATTTTGTCACGTCTTTGCTAATCCAAGGGCCACATGAAACCTTCTTAAATACCGCCCAAAAAACATGCTCTTATGGCAAAATAGATTATGACACTCACCCAGAAAAAGAAAAATTGAAAGACATTTTCTCTTGTCAGGATGTGCAAAAATCCTATGACATATTTATTGGAAAAGTAAACAATTACATAACTTTATCGACTAAAATGTACGAAATGTCAAATAAAAAAAAAATCAAACCCTGGATAACAAATGGCCTTATTACATCTATACGTGAAAGAGACAAAATGGAGAAAAGACTTTTAAAACAAATGCAAAACGATGATTTAAAAAGGGAATACACTGAATATAGAAATAGAGTCAACAGTCTAATAAAATTTACTGAAAACCAATATTACCAACAAAAGCTTGTCACAGTAAAAGGAAACTACAAAAAGACTTGGCAAATAATAAATGAAATATCAAATAATACTAAAGCAAAAATAAAAATCCTAGATTTACCATTAAAAGTGCAAAATGGAGAGGTTGTCTCTGACAACCATGAAAAATCTAACGTACTAAATAATTTTTTCACTACTATTGGCGAAAAAATGTCGGATAACATCGAGAAGCCTGACATTGTATCTGAAGATCTCATGGAGGATATTTTTATTAACAAAACACTTTTTTTTAAAACAGTAACGTGCAACGAACTGATAGACATTATATCTAAATGGACCAGATAAAATCAACACAAAAACAACAAAGTCTATACATTTACATATTATTAAACCATTGGAACATCTGATGAACCTTTGTTACACTAAAGGTAAAATACCAAAGCAATGGAAACAGGTACACACCAGTACACAAGTCAGGTGATCGAGGAGAACCTGGCAATTATAGGCCAATCTCTGTGATAAATAGTTTTGCAAAAATCTTTGAGCATACTATCAAGAGAAGACTTATAAATTTTTTCGATGCGAATAAAGTGTTAACAGACAGACAATTCGGCTTTATAAAAAATTCAAATACGGAAAAAGCGGTACTAGATTTTGTGAGGAGCGGTGTGGAGGCACTGGATAGATCGGACAAATGCATAGCCATTTTCCTTGATCTTGCCAAGGCCTTTGACACCGTTTCACACTAAATTCTTTTGAATAAATTATATAGTTATGGAATTCGGGGACTGGTACTTAACTTATTGCAAGACTATTTATCACAGAGAACACAAAGAGTAAAGATAAATGACGAACTCAGTGACACATCAATTGTTACGGTAGGTGTACCTCAGGGTACCATATTAGGGCCCATCCTATTCTTGGTATATATAAACAGTATTAGCAAAATCAAAAACTTTTTGGGCCATATTATATCTTACGCTGATGATACTGTCATCATTTTTTCGAGTGAATCATGGCAGGGAGTCTATAAAAAAGCAGAAAATGAAATGAAAAAGATAAAAGCATGGCTCGACTATAATCTTCTTAGCCTAAACGTCGATAAAACAAAATTTATGACCATCACACTGACAAACAGCGACCAACCAAACGAAAATTTTCTGAAGATACATACAATAAACTGCTCTCAGAATATCTGTCAATGTCCTGCGATTGAAAAAACAAATAAACTGAAATATCTAGGAGTTATATATCAACATTTACGATGGGATGAACACACGCTATGTATGACCAAGAGGCTAAGACAACTCATCCATAATTTGTATTCCCTGAGAGATATCCTATCTCGTAAAAACATGCTCACTCTATATTATGCACTGGCAGAGTCAGTTCTCAAGTATTGCATAACAGCATGGGGAAGAACTTTTGAAAAAATTTTAGGAAGCTTACAAACAACGCAAAACAATATACTAAAAATTATTTATAAAAAAGCCCGATTATTTTCTACAAAAAAGCTTCATGAGGAAGTCAAATTATTCAATATAAGAAGTCTTTATTCCTACTCATGTTTAATATGGATATTTCACAATAAAGCTAACTATCTGCGGACAACTATTGAGAAAGAAATCAGATCTGTTATAAAAGGGTCTGTTAACATGCCATTATTTAAAAAAAGTCATTCACAGAGATTTGTACATTATTTTGGCCCAAAACTCTTCAACCTACTACCATCTGAGTCCAGGAATATCACAAATATAAACAAATACAAAATAGCCATAAAATCATTTGTACGACACAATCAATCTACATTTGAAAATTTATATTGAACGTATACTTTCCAAACCTCCATTCTCCAGAAATAGATGCCAATTGACATAGAAACAAACTCCTTCTAAATATCAGATACCTGACACAACACAAGCACGCTTGTGCTTAGATGAAAGGTCTCCAGTATATGGAGTGAGATGGCTCGGTACTATATTGAAATTGTAATAACTAAATTGAAATTGTAATTAACACCTGGAAATTATATTATTAATTGTGAAATTGTCATGTTACTTACTTTTGAATTGAATAAACTTGAAACTTGAAACTCATAGGGGGCGCCACCTACACGTCTTTCTCTCTTTTGAAGATTCATAACTTTTTTGAGCGTACTTCTAGCACATTTTTCAGTGAAAAAATCAATTCCTCTATCATATCTACCCTTAAGAAGCTACCCTTGTTACAAGTCGCTATAAGCAACTGTTTTCTAGATATTTGGACTTGAAAATTTCAAGTCGATTATTTGATAATCGATGCGTGTTGAAGTTATTACCATTATTTTGCATTGTTCTCAAGAATGCTTAGGAAATGAATTTGACGTTTGAGTAAGTAGTTTTGGTTTTTTGTAGGGGGCGCCACCTATTCTATCTATTTTTACTCGTTTGAAATAGTTATTTTTGTATCAAGGGTGCAAAATCTATATTTGTTTTAATGAAATTTGCAAGAAATATCAACATTTTATTTCAAGAAATTTTGACTATGTAGAATAAAATAAATTGTATTCATTTCCTAAAAAGTCTCTGTGAGTTGCGCCATTCAGTCGGAACGGAAGAAAGAAAGGACCTATCAAGTAATTATCAATTATTGCCGCCCATACATTCACAGAAAATTGATACTGATAATTTCTTTCACTAACTGCATGCGGATTTTCCAGAGCCCAAACATGGTTGTTATGAAAGTTTGTGATAGCATTTCGGGAGAAGTTTGCCTCGTCCGTGAAGGGTACATATCTTAAAAATTTAAGATATCCAGTCAATTTTCTCAAAAACCACTGACACATAGTAATGCGTTGGGGAAAGTCCCGTGGCGAAAGAACATGTACCCTTTGAATATGGTATGAATAAAATTGTTGATCGTGGATAATTCTCCAAACTGTGGACTGAGTTGAATTGAGAGCTTCAGTAATTATTCTTATACTTGCTTCTTGATTCTCCTCGAGAGCGTTCAAAACAGCTTCGTCCAATTCTGGGGTTCGGACTGCTCGTGGCCTTCCAATAATATCAGCTGCCCTCTTGAAGCTACCTGTTTCTGCCAAACAACGGTGGAGACTGGTAAATGTTGGAGCTGAAGGCAGTACTCGATTAGGAAATCGCTCCTGGTAAATACGTCTTGCTTCGCGCGCATTGCCATCCGCAAGGCCATAAACGAAATGCATATCGGCTAAGCAAAGCATTATCGTTTGAATAATCCATTTTTTCAAAATTAGTGTTTTAAAACTTACAGAAACTTTAACAAAACAACAAAACGTTTAACTGTCACTTAATATGTAATTACCAAAACTACTTTCTCCCTGGTCAGCAGAGTTACTGGAAAAATCACAAACTACCCCTAAATGGGGGTGGATTGGAATTTTTAATATGGTGGCACGAAGGCATTCCTTCATAGATGTCAATTTTTCATTATGATCTTGATAATCGCATTACAAGTTATTATATTGAAAACGCTTATTACATGACAAGAAATAGAAAGTTTCTATTACACCTTGTATAAACTGATACAATTGCTATGGTCGTCGCGTAGAATTGATCTAATATACCTTAGGTGTACATACTAAAATGTCAGCAAATTCTATCGATGCCCAAAAACCCCGTCTGTCTGTGCCTAGTCCTTTAATGAAATTATATCACGAGGAACAAATCAAAATGAGATTTCGTAAAGTACTCATCCAGGCAATGTCTTTCCATACAGACCAATCAATCAAAAATATCCTGTTGTGTTTCCTACTCCCAACTGTCATTCCTTGATTTGTTATAAACATTTAAAAGCATTTTCTTTAATTTTTTTATCGTTTTTGACTTGTCACTTGAAAACTGATGAAGCAATTTCGATACTCCTGTTGAACGAATTGTAGAGAATGAAAATGCAAAGAAAATGAGCTCAGGCACGACTCGATCGGATTATTAGTAACGGAAAAAAAAACTTTGCAATCATTATTCCATATCCAATCACAATTTTAATTTCAATGCTACAACCATCATAGTTAGCGAGAACTCTATAAAAAACGACAGTTTCTAGAAATGACACATATCAATAACAACAACAATTGCGTCAATTTAAAAACGGACCGTAAATGGAATTTATAGAAATATTCTGGCAACACAGAAATCTTTCTTTAGGTAATGTTAATACGGCTCTACACGAAAACACAAAAAAATTTGTCACCTGATATTCGTGATAAGGAATTCCGGCTGAACCACTGCCTACAATATGAGAAGTTGACATCGGTATCCAATACACACGTTTCCATTGTACAGGCTATACCAATGATCTCATTGTTTCGAACAAAGACACAACCTGTATTTCAATATACTCTTTAAACAATTTTGGTGATTTCTATGGAAAAATTTCCCTTACATTTTCCTGACAATATTACTCATATTACTTTTGGGGTGAGTAGACTCAACAGTGTTAGAAAAATTGTTCCTAAATATGTTTTTTCGGATGTGATGTGGGAAAACAAATCCTTGTTCTATTTCCTTGTAGTTGGTTATCTCAGGTTGCAATATGAAGCTTTTTTCTTTTCTCAGTGAATTCTGTATTTATACAACAAAAAAAGAAAATGTAGCCCTGGAGAAGGCGATATCCTTCGCCGGAACGTTGGCATTTGTGTTTATGCCCGGACTACGGGGTGTTATGAATTAACACACCACACCTGTAATACCAGACATTATTCGTTATATTGCGAAAATAAACAGCGAGAGCCTCGACTATCTGATGATGGTCGAACAGAAACTATGTTCCAGGAGCGGCCTACTGGAAATATTTCATTCCTCTCTGTGCTTAAGCATGAGTTGTTCATCCAGGAAGTACGTACCGTTTCAGAAGCATTCGAAAAATATAATAATGTACTCATAAAAATAGTAAGGATATACATATATATTTAATAAAAATTGACACAATAATTTCATTCGTTCTATAGACGAATAATATGAGACAATATCCAGAAAAGCAAATAGAGTGTAGTTTACTGGCAGTTAATTGTACATTAGGCTACAAAATCGAAATAGATTTACTCAAACAAGCTTGACATCAATTGCCACAAACGGCTGGAAATAATTATTTTTCAGAACTTTTGGGTAACATGAAAATTATGGAGATACAGTTAAAGACACATTCGTATTATGAAAACTTCAATTTGCCACACGTAAATACAGAAAAATACATATGACTTACCAGGTTTTGAACTTCTTCACTTGAGTAGGTTTTTAACGACAATTCGTTTTGATTTTACCATTAGTTCGATTCATCTCGCGGCAATTGTTTATTTTATTTTACTCGCACGGTATATCAGTGTAGCGTGTATAGATACGGTCATGAACTATCGAATTGAGGTTTTTCGTTGACTTATCTCGGTTCTGGAAGCATTGATAAATATAGGTAATTTTTGGAAAAAATACTGTTCCCTCGTGCCTTCACTTGGAGCGATCATTACTTGGTTCAACTTGATTTGAATCTACTTATTCTTAAAAGTTTCTGAAGTTCACTACTTGACGATTATACTTGTACATTTTTCATCGTTATTTCCCGATAGTGTGATCGAAGGACTCAATCTCACTTTTGAGATTACATGATGACTGTTTCACTTTTAAACCCCGAGTCTCTATTTTATTTTCGACTGATTTAGCTAGTTACTGCATGGACTACTGTTCTAAGACTAATTATATCCTTTCCGCGGGCCGCGTTTTATATGAAATCCAAAGTCGTGTTTTTGGTAGGTGGGGGCCGCGAAGTGGGATAAAGGGTTGTGTTGTTTTCATTTAATTGCTTACTTGTCAAAATGAATCATATTCTCAATGAGTAATGACATTGTTTTGGTCCTACAAGCATGAATAAATACAATGAAGTTCATCTATATTGTTAATGAGTTATCTTCAATAGGCTGTCATCATCTATAAATTTATAGCGTTTTTCTGTTGTTATAATTCCATAAACAAAGTTTTATGATATTTCGGAGCTCGATGTAATTATGGGGAGCTGTCAACAATCTTGGAAGTTATGATTTTGTTTACATCGTTGATTTCAATAAATTATGGTGATGAGCTATTTATGACTTATGTGTAAAAGGGTAATTTCTTTATAGTAATTCTTGATGGCCTTCCCTTATCTTCAAATGATGAAATATTTTTAACGATCACATACCATATCAGTTTTCAGTACCGTTTGAATCTAATGCTATTGAACTCTCTGGCTATAACATTCATATTGGGGATTATCGTGTTGCTTTTTAGGAATGAACGTTTTTCTGTAATTATGGGGCATTACATTGGAACTGAAATGATAGAGTAGTGCTTTCATTCGTCCGACTGCTCGTGAAAACTGTAAAACATAAAGAACTGTTGGACGTGAGAACACAACATATTAGATATTATTTTTCTAAGTGATATTGGGATTGAAACTCAAGTAGGTACTGTCTATATCCTTGTGTGTTGGTTATACTTCTTTCTTTTCAATTCAGTCATATTACATAGAAGTATTAAGAAGAATTCAGGGGGATTTGGATCCTTCACCAACTTTTGATTGAAAAGTTTAAAGTTTGTACAAAAATAGAATTGCTGTTTTTTTTTATTTGAGCTAGACATTAAGATATTTTAAGCTTTCAGAGAGATTTGAACTCTTTTCCAATTGTTGATCGTAGAGTTTCAGGTCTATAGAAAAAAAGAATGATTGGTAGCTTGATTGATGGCTTTTCCGGAATCAATATTTGAATTCCAAAATCTACCTTTCCGACTGGCCGCGCCGTCGCTTTTTCATTGATATAGTGCCATGTTTTTCTAAATACACTTACGTTACTCAAACCACATGCAACTAGTATGAGCCACGCCCAACCCCCATCAGGCGATTCAAAATGCGGGTCTCCTACCCTTAGTCTTTGTCTCTCTTTGTGTTTTTCATATACTGTTACGATCGTGCCACCAGTTTTCTTGATTCCATTGGTCACCATTCTCTGAAAAAAAATCTATACTCATCACACATTCTGGTGTCACACAAGCTATCAATTTTTTACACAGAATCTTCACTTCCTATCCATGTCAAGTTGATTAGGAGAATATGAAAAAATTCTATATTCTTCAGTGACAATTTTAAATATACCATATCATTTTTGCAATATATGGAGGAGTATGCATTATATGGAACATCTATATATTAGTGATTACTAGAAATAAATCTATCT
The DNA here is from genome assembly GCA_018342105.1 of Gonioctena quinquepunctata. Taxonomy (NCBI): domain Eukaryota; kingdom Metazoa; phylum Arthropoda; class Insecta; order Coleoptera; family Chrysomelidae; genus Gonioctena; species Gonioctena quinquepunctata. Next base: position 143,960 of record JAFIRS010000004.1, on the reverse strand, counting down.
TCATAGAAATGAAATATGGAAATCCTTTGAATCTCTTAAGCCGCGTACAAACCGGGAATCCAACGCCGAGCAACCGAACCCAAGCATTTGTCGGTTGGGGTTTGGCGTTGAAAGGGATTGGAATGTGTACGTCCACACCAAAATTTAGATTTGAGTTCGACAGCGTTCGGGAGGGTGCGAGGAACTTCAAAGTGAAGATAGTGGACATTTTGGATATTTTTGCAAAATTACAACAAAATTAAAAATATCTTTCAATCTCATCATCAAATAAACCAAAATAAAAAAAAATACATTTAGAACAAACCTTCAATAATTTTGTTCATTTATTAGCACAAAGGAGGACGAGTAGGTATAACAAATACTCCAGTTTGATGATAATCAAGTAGACCATGTGCTTCGTACTTTCCAAATCGTGAAATGGAAACTGATGGATGGAAATAACTATCAGTTTGTGAAAAAAATTCTGCAACTGATTGATGGAAATAAGTATCAGTTTGTGAGAAGCAGCTCATATTTTACTTGTAAAAGAATATTTCCAGGAATTTCAGCGTCTACTCGAATAACAAAACATTTTATTTTCGACGTTGGGTTCCTAATTTCTATTATTAATTTTTCGATGACAATAACAGTGGAATAATTATTCTGAAATTATTGCGTGGTTTGTCATAATAAAAAAAACATGTGTGAACAATAAACTTCTATTTTTTGAAAAATGTCGAAATTGAAAAATTATCATGGCATCAGTTGTCTGTCGATTTCGTGGGGATAAGCGACCACGCCCCAATAACAAACAAATGGGACAGGGTGCAACTGGTCCGCGAAACTAGGCGCAGGCAACATCCGAAAACCGAGCACTGCAGCTGGTTGTCTCCAGGGAGGGCCAATCCAAAGTGGCCTCCACTGAGGAACCCAGACAGCACGGAATATTCCTAAAATATTCTCTAAATATCCAAAAAGGGAAGAGTATATTCCAAATATACATGGAATATTCCTAGAATATTCACATGCCTCTAGCATATTCCAGGAATATTCCAATATGCATATTCCTGGAATATTCTCGGGAGAATGTACCACGAATATTCTCGTGAGAACATTCATAGAATATTCATGGAATAATCATTCACAGAATAATCAAAATTGAATATTCTGTATTGTATATTCATGGAATATTCTTCCTTATTTCTATGGAATGAACACCAATATAACCATATTCGAGTTCAAAATATGAGAAAAGTATGAGAAACAGTGCGAATAGATGTATTTGATTTCCAAACAGAGCTTTTGTTCCGCCAAGCTGACAAAAATACACTACTGTACTGACCAAATTATAATTGGTCGGAAAATATCGAGGTGCACTTTCACGACCAATCAAAACCATTCCGCGCGCGTCAGCGTCTGTCGTTCATCCGGTAGTCGTAGCTTAACTCGATGGCAAAGTTGTAAGCATATATATATTATAACCTTGGTTGAAAGCATTTTGAATTGACATTTGACATCTTTCGTTTTTTTTTACTGGTATGGGCAGTGTTGCCAATATGTGAGGAATTCCTCACATTGTTAAGGGTTTTACAACGCAGCGGGTAATTTGTGAGGATTTTGCGAGGATTAACAGTAAACTCCCAATAGGGTACTACCCATTAAATTTATTTTAAATAATAGGGAAAAAGGGAGATAGAGATTTTAGTGTTTTGAATAATATTTGAAAACAGATAAGAGGAACAGACTAAAAACCCCACAGAGCACTGATATATACACAGGAGGCTATGAGAAAAGAAGGTGGGTGTGTAAAATTCAAAGCTACTGATAAAATGATCAATATGGATGTTTGGAAAGAGAGTTATTGAATATTTTATTTTTATTCATTTATTATAAGATTCGTGTATATTTTTTATATTATTTTATTGTTTTTAGCCATGTTGATTATTTTATCAGTTACCTCTTGTAATAGTGCAGACACTAAGTTTTCCTTGAGTTTAGAGAAATAATAATTTTCCAAAAAGAATTATTTTTAATAATCCAAGAAGAATTATTTGTTTGTTTTCTCTTTGAGAGGTGTTTGGATTTATATTATCATTTTATTTATTTTTGAGTTGAAGTGTAATGTTTCCTGTTCATACTGATTATTATTGAAATAAAGAAGGCATATAAACTGTGTTTCAATTGAATCAAGTGACTTCTTGTACATTGTTTCCATTAATAATATAATAATGGAAGATATGTTTTTTATTAATTTCATAAACGTGATGATTTTGTGAGGAATTTCAAATTTGGGCGCAAAATGTGAGGGTTTTAGTAGCTGAAAGTGAGTGATTTTTTCATTTTATATTGGCAACACTGGGTATGGGTTACTTTTGCATATTTGTATGTGAAACTACTGTGTTTGGAATTGTTTAACAAATATTCTTAATAATCACCACAGTGTGGTAAGTACACTTTTATGTTACCATTCATTTCATTCCATAAAATTTCATTTGTATTCACTGATCATTTCATTTTTAAGGCGTTTTCTACAAAGTGCCTATTAGAAAAAGAAGCAGTGCTTGGTTTAAGGAAGTACACTAGGAAACTGAAAATATTCTTAATACAATTTTCACACAAACTCCGTCACAGCATACAAAAGGACAGTTAGGTAATCAGGTTGAAACTATCAGTGATAGAATGGATTCAAGTTTTTCCGATTCAGATAGCGGTAGTTCGATCTTGCATTACTTGTTTTTCAGAGATATCCCTGTAGTGAGAGAAGAAAGTGTTAATAAAATATGTGTTATCATTATTATAACTATATAGAAATAGACCTATTCAAATTCATGTTGTTTTATTTCATTGTAGGGAATAAAGGGTGCGCAGTCTGCGGAAATCAAATGTTTTTTTCTGAGTGGAACCTGCAATTCCAATCCACAAATACTCTGAGGAAAACAATTACGTATATCCATATACATAATTTTTGAAATGAAGTTTTGTTTCCAGGCGAATGTAAGCAAAAACATTGCTTGAATTTTCAGGCATAATTGTAGAAGTGACATTCAAGATTTTATATTTGAGGATACTCATGTGGGGAAACAGTTGTATTTTTCCTCATTTTCTTAATATCTGAAATTTCAGGGAATGGTTATTTTGTTCTGAAAACCTTTCAGGATATTCAGGGAATGTTACTATCATATTCCTGAATTACTTTGAATATTCTCGGAATATGTTCATGGAATATTCTAGGATTATTCTTTCTGGAATATTCATGGAATATTGTAGGTATATTCTGGATATACAAAGGAATATCCCCAGAGGATATTCAGGAGTATTTTTTCTGGAATATTCATGGAATATTCTGGATATTACGGGAATATCCCTTATGGAATATTCAAGGAATATCTAAAATTTGCCCCACCAGCACATTCTAGGAATATTCCAAAAAAGATATGTATATCCCTGGCACATTTGAGAATATTCCAAAATCCCAAAAATAATATTCTATGAATATTCATGGAATATCCAGTGCTGTCTGGGAACACCTGATACAGTTCCTCGATGCTGTGCTAATGGCAATCATTAGCACGCCAACGGGCGCAAACTTGCCCCCAATACAGTTCGCCTCAACGCGGCTATGGAGGGGACAATTGCTGGTCACTGCAGCAAATGTAGAGACGAGGAATTGGCTTCTCAGGGAACTGACTAACATCAGGCCCTGGGAAGTCATCAACCTCATATCGGTCGATCCGGACAGGTTCAGACTGCGAAGAACGGTCATCTGGATCCCGATAAGACCGCCCAACCAGGACATCTTCAATGCCCTGGAAAGGCGAAACCCAGGTCTGTTGACCCGACAGTGGAGGGTCTGGAGCAGAAGAGAGGAGAAGCGTGGCATCAGACTGGTGGTGGGGATGGACACCGAGTCTGTTGCCAGCACCAGGCGCAACCAAGGCGTTGATCAGCTGGCGCAACCAAGGCGTTGATCCTTCCTCTGCTGTAGACTCTTCCTCCAAGGGGCCACAGGACCAACCGATGAAGACGACAGTCTGCGTCGGAGATGAGTCGACATCCGCTGAAGGGGTCGAAATACCACCCTCAGCAGAAACGTGTCACACAGCGGAGAAGGTCCCTGAAACAGAAGCCTCTCTCGACCCGGAGGACCTTACCCTGACAAAAGTCGACGAAGACAGTCTTCCGACAGGGTCTATTCAGGAAACGGGGAGCCAGGACGTGATAGGAAGTCCTGGCAGCCCCAGACAAACAGAGGGACAGGAGGACTAGGCTACCAAATTACGGTATCTTTCTCCTGCTCCTCCGAGCCCCTGAGACTTCTGCAAGCCAATATCCAGCACGTAAGGGCCTCCACGGCCCTTCTATGCAGAAGGCTCAGGAAACTCGATATGAATATATCACCCATCCAAGAGCCGTGGGCTTATCATGGCAAGATAAGAGGTATGGGCCAAAGCGGAGGAACGCTATTCTACTGCACCTCCGGAGCAAGGCCCAGGGTATGCATTCACGCAAAAAAAGTCGACGCCACTCTACTGCCAGAATTCTGCCACAGGGACCTGGTAGCGGTGAAGATCAAGGTGGTCAACGACACAATGGAAAATGCACGCGATGTCAAAGTAGGCTCCGCTTACTTCCCATACGAAACGGAGAACCCTTCACTGATCGAGCACTACGAGAATTGCCCCTCCTGTTGGGTTGCGACGCAAACTCCCACCACATTGTGGGGAAACCGCGACGCGAATCTAAGAGGTAGGTCACTCCTCGAGTTCCTGAGTTCCAATAACCTGAAAATCCTCAACAGAGGATCAGTGCCCACTAATTTCACGCTCCTGGCTCGAACAATCGTCGATCTCACGTTATGTTCCTTGGAACTAACCGGGAGCGTCAGCGACTGGCATGTCTCGGTGGAAGAAACGTTAGCGGATCACCGAGACATAATTTCCTCACTAGCCTGCATTAGCTATGCAGAAGATAGCAGGTATAGGAATTCCAGAGCAATCAGATGGAACCTCTATGAGGAGGAACTGAAGGAAAGGCTCGGGATCATACTCACACGTTACGGATCGGAGGCGGAGATTGAGACATTTGCAAATCGTCTCAATTCCGCCATCCTATCATCATACGAAGCCAGCTGTCCCTTGAAAAAGGTAGACAAAGCGGGTAGTACTCCATTGCGAGAAAGTCCGCAAACTTATCAATAAAGCGAAACGGACAAAACAACCCCCACACTGGGAATACTATAAGTCAGCACAAAGAGAATACAAAAAGAATATTCGAATACTTGGAGAACCTACTGCCAAGGTATAAACACGTTCCATGGGCAGCAAGACTCAACAAGGTCCTATCCAAAGACCCGGGAGCGAGGCTGGAGGTGCTCTCCCTGCCCGAAGGTGGTTATACTGTTTCGGACGGGGAGACACTCCAACACATGCTCTCAGTCCATTTTCCGGGCAGTTACACTGCAACACCCAATCCACAGCCAACTGTTACACCCAAAACAAAGGTTGACCACAGGATGGCTGCCGGAATTGTAACTTACGAAAGAGTGGACTGGGGAAGATGGTATATTCCCAGCCTCACTATAAAAAGGCAAGGCTATACTAATCCCCCATCTTTAGAAGATATTCCTCAGCTGCCTGGTCCCATTTTTATGACTCTATTCTGTATATGTATTAGGGACAGACACAGAATAATTCATCCAAGTGAGCTAAATAAAGTTAATATCTGTTTCAATGCTCGATAAGTTTTTTATTCAGAATGAATGAGAGAGAATGTTAAAAGAAAAGGCAATCTGGAACTTATTCAGTATGAAAGTTACAGGTCTCAAAGAGTTAATGAGTCATTTTAGAAATTGGGAACCTGAAAGTTTAGAGTCAGGGAAAGTAGTGCCCAAGTATCCAGAGTTCTTCCAGTCTAGCGATGATCTATGGTCTTCAAAGTTAGAATTTTCGTTAAAAAAAATTATTCTGGTGATTCTTTAACAAACTTCATATCGCATTTTTCAAATCCACGCCAGCACCACTCTTTCGAAGGGAATTTGGTTTCTCAACTTCGGCTCGGCGATAAGAAATACAATTAAATTACAAGAACGATGTTTTTTAAAGGATATTATTCTAATTAATTTATTCAAAAGACCAGTGGTACAGTAACATATCTTTTGTCACAAAGGTAAATGTTTTTTCTTCAGGTTTCCATATTATTATATTCTTAAAAAATACATGTGTAATTACCTTATCCTACCAGCCAAAGTTTAGATGTTTTTAGTTTATAAATAGAATAATAATTTTCGTTAACATGGCCTCATTATCCAACGGTACTTTATATATAAAGTTTAAAAAGCATGAAATAAAACTTTAATTTAAAAAAAACCCGACACAAAAAAAACTCTAAAAGGGGAAAAATAATATGTATTGGCCCTTTAAGTTCAATACTTGTAGTAATATTTTGATCTAAGCGTCACATAGTGGTTCCGATGTTCAATCTGGCTGGACAAAAGTGAAAAAACGAAAGTGCACATAAAAAACATTAATACTTCAGCAATTTGATCATAAATGATTGCTTATCTCATGGGCTACAATAAATTTTGGATAGTCATTTGAACTCTCCTTGAAAACAGGGTCAAAGATGATCTTTGCTCGCGTTGTTATCGGCGGAAATTCAAGGCAATACAAATATTGTAGTTTCGGACCAGGTGAAATCTAGTTGGCCCTCAACTTCAAGAACTGTTTTTCATCTCCATGACATTTAAATTATTTATATGATGTCATTCTGCTTTTTATGGGCGAATTATTGTTATTTGTCGAGTTTTGTTTGAGTTTTCGCATGTTCATGGAAATATTGAACTAGCTTTAAAAAAGGCCATAGAGGTCCATCGAAATATTATACTTGACAGGTTTAGGAATACATTAACAGAGTTTCATGCCCTAGATTTACCAAGTTTTTTTTTTGATACCTCTTTAGTAATAATGATCGATGTCAAAATATTGTGTTTACGAGAACATATTATGAACAGAAATGTTATAGCAGAGAGTGATGAACTTACTAGTGCACAAGTATAAGAAAAATCTACATAACTTTGCAGAAAAATTAAAGAAATATGTAGAAAATGTCATTACATTTTAGGGCATTTTTTGGACTAGAATTTCGATTGGTTGATGGTCATAAAATTATTACAGACAACACCCAAAGAAAGAATATTTCAGGTTGACCAAGAAAGTCGTTCAATGAATATAGCGGTAAATAATGAAAGAGGAAACTGAAGCCCTTGCTCGAAAGTAATACAGTTGGTGAGATTGTTCTTGCGGCTGAAATAAGTTCCCAATAAGCCAGCAAAACAAATTAATACTTACCAAAACTTCGCGGTTTCCCAGTTCCAAAATTTGGACGGATTTGACAAAAAAAACTGTTTTGTTTTTTTTCGACTTTTCAACAACTATGATGTATTATGAATGGCATTATACAGTGCTTCCCAAAAGTCCTCTCCCCCCTCTTATTTTTGGAACGATTATACATAAACATGTGAAATTTGGAAACTGAATATTAAAGGTTGTTAACTTCCCTACTAGTGATGATAGATGACGAAATCGTCAAAGATGACGTCACAAGGCCATTGTGACCAATAATTTCAAATGGAACCCTACGGCCAGCGACACCTCTTTTAAAAGGTATCGAAAAAACCTATTCAATGATACTAATTTTGTTTGTGTTTATGGCAGTTTTGACAACGTGCTTTTGAAAAACGCAAAGCTGTGATGAATTAAATCAGTTAATACTGAAATTCCAAATTCAAGCTCCGCCTCTGGATAGTTGACAAATAAGCTGACGTTTTTGTAATTGTCCAAGTTTTTGTATATTTAATAATTTGTGTATTGTTGATCGAACGTTTAACTGTTTTAGCAGCTTTTGGTACTTTTAATATTTTTGTACATTTCAATAATTTGTTAAACTGTTGTGAGCCGAACGTTTAAGTGCTTCAAGAAGCGAAATGGTACGTGCTTTAGGTGATAAAGTAGGAGCGATCCTAATTCTTGGTGAAACTGGACAATGAGAGGTTTCCCGATCGCCCCGTTTCGAGGACTTATCTAAGGGAGCTTCTTCGTAAGTTTGGAACAACGGGTAGTATTAATGATGCGAAACGATCTGGCAGACCACAAATTTCTGATGAGGAAAAAATTGATATACTGGCAGAAGTAATAGTTAATCCTACTTCTTCAACAACTCACGTTGCATCTACGTGTGAAGTCAGTCGAACTACAGTACACAGGGTGTTAAAAAAAACAAATTCCATCCATACAAATTAAAAATGGTTCATCAACTCTCAGACGACGACCCAGACCAAAGACTAGAATTTTGTGAAAATATGGAAACTAACATTAACCAACAGCCAGACTATGTCAAAACAATTTGTTTTAGTGACGAAAGTACTTTCTATCTAAATGGAAATGTAAATACACAGAATGTGAGGTATTGGAGTTACGCAAATCCTCACCTTTTTCGTGAAACACATGCCCAATTTCCCCAGAAGGTGAATGTTTGGGCAGGTATCCTGGGAAACCACATCGTCGGGCTTCTTTTTCAAAATACTAATTTAACGGGTGAGGTTTATCTGGAGCTGTTGCAAAACGCAATAGAACCGTTAATCTTTGAAATTTTGGAAAATAATTCAGATGAATTCGGCAATTTGGAAATAACATCCCAACAGGATGGTGCTCTGCCACACTATTACGGTGCAGTAAGACGGTATTTGGAGGAGGAGTATCGTGGTAGATGGCTTGGACGACGAGGTTCAATGGAATGGCCAGCTTGATCACCGGACCTCACACCTTTGGATTTTTTTCTATGGGGGTACCTTAAATCGAAGGTTTACGCCACTGAACCTGACAATATTGACGTTTTAAAACAACGTATTGTTGCAGAATGTGAGGCTGTTCCCGCAGACACATTTGCAAAAGTACGAGAAGAGTTTAAAAATAGGATATTTCACTGTCGGAAGTAAATGGAGGTCACTTCGAGCAATTTCTTCAAGTAGATACAGATTCTTAAATCTGTAATTAATATCATATTGAATGGAATTTAAATTTGAATGTTTACTAATGAGCCATTAAAACTGCCATAAACAACAAAATTAGTATCATTGAATAGGTTTTTTCGATACCTTTTAAAAGAGGTGTCGCTTGCCGTAGGGTTCCATTTAAAATTATTGGTCACAATGGCCTTGTGACGTCATCTTTGACGATTTCGTCATCTATCATCACTAGTAGGGAAGTTTACAACCTTTAATATTCAGTTTCCAAATTTCACGTGTTTATGTATAATCGTTCCAAAAATAAGAGGGGGGGAGGGGACTTTTGAGAAGCACTGTATACTCGTCATTACCGGGTGTCCGAGAGGTTAGATTACAATCTGTATAGATTTAATTTTTCTTTCGAATTAGACTTCGTAATGCATTCTTGCATAGATACAACTTTAGCGTAATGATACAAATTTGAACTAAACATTCATCAAATCTGAGCGGTTGCCAATTTCCATAAGAAAAGTAACATGCCCATTTGAAATTCCTATAATACAAGGGTATGCAGTATACAAAAAATATACAGAGAAATAATTTTGTCCCCTGAGATTGACTGTCGGAACCACTGTACGTCGTCGTGTCGAGGACCGCTGAGTAAATAAAATAAAAACGGAATACTACTAAACACGATAAAGTATTAAATTCAAACACAAGTAAGCTACCTATGCAACGTAGGTAAATATCAAAACAACAATATAAAATCATTGAGTCTGAGTCTTAATTAATTCAAAGTGGAAGTGGTAATTAATTTATTTCGAAAAATCCGCAAAACAGATACAACCGTCAACGACGTCTGACTAAGTGGTCCCACGTCGCAACGACGCTTGGATCAAAATATCTCTACTTATATTAAACTTGAAGGGCCAATACATATTAATTTTTTCACTTTTCAGGATTTTTTAAGTCGGTGGTTTTTTAAATTTAACATTTATGTTTCATGATCAATGACTTCATTTTTATTATTTCAAACATTTTAATCCATATCTCAAATATCTCAAGGAAATCATAGTTGGCAGAATTGAAATTAAATTGACCTTCAAATAGGTCGGCACATATATTAGTCTACTCGACAAGTTGAAAATGGTCTAAAATAGAGATACTGCTCTTAAAATTATGTGTGACAGCTCATTGGATCCGGAATAAGGCCTAGAAAAATGTGCCAAAAGCGTGTATTAGCACATAGAAAATTGCAAAAGTTATAAACAATTGAAGATGAAAAAAAAATTACATTTCGTTTTTTGCCAATATTTCATAAAATATTGAGATTTAAGAAATTTCAAAAAAAGATTCTGATAGAGGAGGAAATTTCCAATAAAAAACTCCCGGAACTCTATCCCCATTATTTATAATTTTAATTTAACGCTGAAAATGGGTCTCCGAGCGATATTTTTAAAAAAGCAAGTACGACACATTAATTAATTTATTTAAGGTATTAATTTTTTTTTCATTTGAAAAAATTATGGTGCATTAGAAACACTATGAATAATTTATTCCTGTTGGAAATTTCACTTAAAGTTAATTTTCAAACAAGTTAAACGATTGTTAACCAACAAAATTTTCTAGAACTTCTGTCTTAATTGTAAATGAAAAAAATTTATTAAATAATTGTCGTAAAAATGCTTCGCTTCGTAGAGCCATTCTCATATACATACTTAACAAGATCACGTCATAAAAGTTAAAAAAATATTCATACTTTGTTTATAAAAATTTTTGTACTTGAACGAAACAAAAAAATCCAAGTAATGCTGTTAAAAAAATTTTTTGTTTCTTAATCATCATATTATCGTTTTTTTAATAATACAAGATATAAATTGATTTGCAAAAAAAAATATTTGCTGTCATTTGTTGATTATTTCAATATTTTTGAAATTTTTTTTTTCACAACTTTATTATATTACAAATATTATGATTTTTGGAAAAAAATCATAATTGACAGTCCTCTATAAAGTAACCGATTTTTTTTTCATCAACAATTCCAATGTTTAAAAACAAATTTTTAACTTTCTTAGATTTTTTTTCTGAAACTTCTAAAATTTACAAGAACAACCATATATAACAAAGTATAGCATTTTTTTTTCCAATTCCATTCCCAAAGTACAATAAAAAATTGGAAAACATTTCGCTCGGAGACCCATTTAAATTAAAATTATAAATAATGGAGATAGAGTTCCGGGAGCTGGAAGTTTTTCATTGAAAATTTCCTCCTCTTTCAGCATCTTTTTTCGAAATTTCTTGAATATCAATAGTTTATGAAATATTGTCAAAAAACTAAATGCCATTTTTTTTTCATCTTCTATTGTTTATAACTTTTGCGATTTTTTATGTGCTAATACACGCTTTCGGCACATTATTCTAGGCGTTATTCCGGATCCAATGAGCTATCACAAATAATTTTAAGAGCAGTATCTCTATTTCAGACCATTTTCAACTTGTCGAGTAGACTATATAAGTGGGTTTCTAGGTATCCATAGAATTTGCTGAAATTTTTGTATGTTACACCAAGATCAAATCTACGCGACCACGATAATTGCATAAGGTTGATACATGGTGTAATCTATTTCTTGTCATATAATAAGCGATTTTAATATAATATCTTGTAATGCAATTATCAAGTTCATAATGCCAAATTGACATATATGAAGGAATGCCTTCATGACACCCTATTGAAAATTTCAATCCACCCCCATTTAGGGGAGTTTGTACATGCTATTTTTCTAATAACTCTGCTGACCGAGGATTTCCAGTTGAGATATTCCATTGAAACGCTGAAATGTAGATTGCACAAAACATATTTTTGTGTCACCATGAAAATTAAGTTAGGGTAGTTTATACTGCGATTTTTAGAGAATTTCCGGGTTTCCAATTCATTGAAAGGTGAAAATATTTCCGAATATATTATTTGGCTACCATAAAAAAATCCAATCAGTCCCCTCATGGGGGTAGTTTATATTTGAGATGTTTGGAAGAACTTTGCAGACCGGTGTATTCAATTAATTTATTCTATTGAAATGCTAGAATATGATGACACAAAACATATTATTCGTGACACTATAGAGAAAATTCACATCAGCTATCTTGAAACGGAGGTTTACACTTGCGAATTTTCGAAAAACTGCTGACCAAGAAAAAAATATAAGAAAATAAACCTTATGATAAACAATTAACTCTTCTGATTAATGTACTTGTATTCTATTTAAACGGTACTTTTTCAATACACTGATGCACTTCATTACTCTCATATACTTGACTAAAATGACAGTTGTCAAATGCAAATAAAGTGTATCATGGCAATCCTCGATGGTATAGAAAAGGGTCGAAATCAGCTTCCTCTTATTAGCTGAGGTGATTTTTCGATTTTACTGACCAGGAGTTTTTAAAATTCATAACATATTTTATTGCGCGACATAGGAAAATACAAATCAGCCCCTTCATAAGGGTAGTTCATACTTACGATTTTTCGAAGAACTTTGCTGACCGGAGGTATCCAGTGAAGAAATTTCAATGAAACGCTGGAATATGATTGCACATAAAAACTTTTTAACAAAAAATTAAACCGACGAAATACGGAACTGAAAAGTAAAAAATAAAATAAATCTTCTTAGTCTGAATAACTAAGCTCCTAAACTAATGTAAGTAACTAATTTTGAGTCGGTGCCAAACAAACAAGCAATGAATTAGGTAAGGCGTAAAATGATGGCATCGAGTTGGGCAGTGACATTCTGATAATTTTTTTGAAGTAATTCAATGATCTTCGTTGATTGTTTGTTTGGCGCCGACTCAAAATTAGTTACTTACATTAGTTTAGGAGCTTAGTTATTCAGTCTAAAAAGATTTATTTTATTTTTTACTTTCCAGTTTCGTATTTCGTAGGTTTAATTTTTTGGTAAAAAGTGTTCATTTTTCAATTTTTTGTGGCTGAAATCTACTAATTACCAACTGCTTGTTTTTTTATTACTTCCAAAATACTTACTTACCCACCTCACTTCAACTATTACCAGTTAAATAATATGATTATCTACTTTTACTATTTGTTGTAATATAAATTATTTTTGTTGTTCTGGTTAGTTTATTTAATTACTTTGTATATCATTCCATCCTCTCATAGAATCTCATGATTGTGATAATAACACTAGCGATCTGTCATTGTCAACTACATATGTGTGCCAATGTTCAGAAGTGAGGGTGGATAATTTCATTCGAAATTCAAATATGATCAACTATGAGGTATACCTTATCTGAAAAAAGAACAATCATCCAAATCGAAGATCCCAGCACAAAGTTATGCCTGATAGAATCGGTTAACGGACCAGAATTCAGAGGGTGAGTGATCAATATCCTTCATTTTGCTACTCTTAGGGGTGGATTTCATCCTTTGAATTCAAATGGGACCAACTTCAAAGTACACCCTATCCACTGAAAAATTATCGGAATCGGACGCCTCAGTAAAAAGTTATGTGTGATCATACCTAAAAAAAATGATAAAAAAACGCGTTGACTATAGAACCTCCTCCTTTTTGATTTCGTCGGTTGAATACATATCATAAATGTGACTATCGTCGTCGAGATTGACCATTGTTTGTTTAAGTTGCATTTCATTCTTATATTTTTCGAATATTGATATTTTACCGGTCAATTCTGATATTTACTTTATTTTCTATGCGTATTGGCTATTTTTATTTTATTTTCTGAGTATATTAATCATGAGACTGGATTCTTCATTTTGAGGTTCATTTCTTAATATTTCATTCTTTGGTCAGCAGTTTTTCGAAAAATCAAAATAGTAAACTACTCTTACAAGGTAGCTGATGAACTCTCCCTATAGTGGAACGATTAATATAGTTTGTTCCATCATATTCCAGCGTTTCAATGACATATATTTATTGGATATCCCCGATCAGCAAAGTTCTTCCAAAAATCCCAAGTACAAACTACCCCCATAAGGGAACTGATTGTAATTTTCATGGTAGCACAAATAATATGTTTTATGCAATCATTTTCTATAGTTTCAATGAAATATGAAAAAAAAGGGGTTTTAATTTTTTCAGGTAACATTAAAAATATGTGTTTGAATTACATTTCACGTTTCAATGGAATATCTTAGCTGGAGTTATTAGAAAAATAACAAGTACAAACTACCCCTAAATGGGGGTGGATTAAAATGTTTAATAAAGTGGCACGAAGGCATTTTTTTATAGATGTCGAATTTGCATTATGATCTTGATAATCGCGTTACAAGTTATTATATTAAAACTTATTACATGACAAGAAATAGAAAGTTTCGATTACACCCTGTATCAACTATTGCAATTGCTATCGTGGTCGCGTAGAATCAATCCAATATGCCATAGGTGTAACACACAAAAATTTCGGCAAATTCTATCGATGCCTAGAAACCCCCTTATACAGTGTGACCCATTTAAAATGGAACCACCCCTGTAGAATACACATTTTTCAGTCAACCTCAAAAACTGTATCTTGTCACAAATTTTCATAACTTTAGTTTCATTTCCAAGGCACTCCATGGTTTTTTTCTCTGTCAAAAACGGCAAAAGTTTATTAGGCAATTTTTGTTTTGAAATTTGACTACACCACTGGATTCGTAGTAGTTATAAATGAAAACCATCAAAATTTCATTAAAAAACATTGGTTAACAACGAAGTTACAACAACTTTAATTTTGGAAAGAAAGTATTTGATTATAATTTTTATTTAGATTATAGACATATTTGAAATCTGGCAACACTGCCGATACAAGGTAGAACACTAGTGAATTTGTACAGCGAAAATCCGAAGTCAATAGCTCATTCCGTTCTACAGTTATAACTCCTGAAAGTATGGTAATGTGAGCGATTTGTGGTGTACTAAATCACAGCCTACTATTGATTTAGTACATTACCTATGCCTAATGTATCAGTTCAGCTTTCCTCAAATTATTGATACCTCCTCTGAAAGCTTGTTCTATTTGAGTTTTGCAGAATTTAAAAGGAACATTTTTTGTCCTGCTTTCTGTTTTATTATTGAATAAATAATTTTGATACTTTAAAACTTGATTTGGTTCATTTCGTTTTTATCGGCTATGGAAGACTGCATAACTTAGAAATGAATTTTTAATTTTCTGTTATTTCCGAATACCCTTATAACCTAAACCCAAATAAATGATTAAGGACATAATTGAATAAAAAAGCTATAATGATGACAATTTCAACCGATCCACCACCTAAAATCTGAAATAAGGAATAAGTTTATTCGGGGAAGAATTATTCTTAAAATTATATTTGCACTAATATAGATTACTTTCAATTTAATTAATTCCTTGCATTGAATCAAAAAAGCATATAAAAATTATGACCCTTTTGAAATGCACGCGCGCTAAGCTTGTTTCATATATTTGAAGGATTTCCATATTTAATAGAGATTTTTTTTTTAAATCAGTAATAAACAGTTTTTCATATTATGCATAATTAAGTTGAGCTTTTTTCATATTCCAAACCAAACTTCAGAAGTGTTTCGATGAATACCAACAAGAAATATCTTAGAGCGTAAGGGAGTGATATTAAGTTTATCGTAATTACCTGAGACTACGAGTTCTTTGAAAAAAATTATTATGCGAATCGTATTTATTTGATATAAAATATATAGGTATTTTTCCCAGATCCAACGGTTTTGGAGTTATAGGCTGAATTGAATCTGAAACAAAAAGTGCATTCATCTGTATTTCACATGTTATAGCCAAAGTATTTGTTGAAAAAAAACTTGCTTTTGCTCGCCTATTTTGGCGGTGAAATGATAGAAAATGTGTTCCCGGCCTTTCCAGTTTTGGGAGTTTGTGTGAGACCAGAAATACCGACTCATGTAGAGAATTCAGCGGGGATTATGAAATTAATGGAAAACCTGCAGCAAAGTGAAATGTCACCGATTTTGTCGAAATTTTCACAGATGCCTCAGAATACGCTAAACTTCGATGAGCAACCAAAATTTTTCCTTGGAAAGCGTCGAAAAAAATTTTTTTCTGTTAAAAAATGCCCAACTTCATCGCATGTAGGTATCAATGAACTATTGTAATTAAAAATAATTATTTCACAACTATTCACGAAACAAGCGCTCTGAACGGTAAGAACTGAACGTTATAAATCCGATACTGGGATGTTGGAAATGTCCCGCAGAAAGTTTGGATAAAAAGGTAAATTTCCTATTTGAAAAGTTTTTCCATTTGAGTAAACAAGAAATAAGATTTGATATGATTGTCAATAATGTCGATTGTCATCCATGAGTAATGTTAAAAAAGCAATGTTGCCAAATGTAAAAAATGACCGATAGACATGAAGAGTTAACATTCATCTAATTAAATAATTTATTGTGATAATTAAATTTATGTGAATTGAAGGTTTCATTCAGTGTGTTGCTACGAAGATGAGAATTCCGAAAATAACCGTTAGCGCGGTAATATTTTGGGTAAATATCCGGTAAAAGCACTCCTTTTTTACGAAAATAGCTGAAAGACTTTTCTTATGTGTTTTTGCCTCCTGAACACGAATCCGAGAGAACGTGGCGCCCTCTTCCCTTTCCCAATTATATAGCTTCTTTTGATCCAGAACACGTATTTTTCAAGCAACGTTTTCCCGCGCAAATATCACTCACAATACCTCCTTTTTCACCATTATTAACTACGAACACCAAATCACTCATTTTTTGTACAATTTCACATAAAATATAGCCGATTCCTGTCAATGTCTTACGAAACTTAAGTTGGATAACCTTGCTATCCAAGTTGATGGCCAGCCAATAACTTTTTCAAAACACGCATTCGGCGTGTCTCGGTCCGCTCTTAAAATTCAGTCAATGTCTTACGGTAAAGAAGGGATCACAACCTAACCTAACTCAGCTAACCTTGCTATCCAAGAAGGCAATCCAACAACCTGTCAAATGAATTCAATATGGCGCTTGGTTGGCAAACAATAGAGTAACACGTTTGTTCACTTGTGGAATTTGGAAGCTTTTATGAACTATTTGGGTATAATTTCGTTTATTTCTTGTCGGATTTGTAGTAAATAGTAAAAACTAAGTTGATCTTCGGAAGAAACATGCCTGTAACGTGTATTGAGGTTAATTGTGGAAGCCGTGCAGATCGGGACCATTGCTTAGTTTTTTTCGCATACCTACTGTGAAAAACTCTGTGCATTACCCACATATTAATGATTTATCAAGAAAAAAAAGGGAAATCTGGTGAGCAGCTATCAAGAGGAAGGATCTAACAGAATCAATTATAAGAAACCAAAGGATATGTAGCAGACATTTTATAACAGGTACCCAAGAAGAATTTATGTATCTATAAAATAAGCATTTAATATTTTATGTATATTCTGTGAAAGAAATCAAGTGCTACACTCATCAATGTTTCTTTACTATCTGAAAATATGCTATATTCAATACAAACATTATAATTCATTCAACTTGTAGGGAAACCTAGTGCCTTGAGTGATGAAAATCATCCAGATTGGGTCCCATCGCAGCACATGGGTCATCAATCTCAAGTCCATTCAAAACGAAAGTCTGATGTGGATCGAAAATTGAGAGCTGACAAAAGAACTAAATTAAGCAACGAAGCATGGGAACCAAGAGACCTGGTAAGTTCCTAAGAATTGTTTTTGAAATCGGAGTACCTACCTACTTCACTCCAATCATGAAGTCTAAAGTCTGTTGTTGATTTTGATGTTATCTAGTTATATTCCTGTCATGTAATTTACATATCATTGAATTATAAAAGAGGTAACATTTCTCATTCATTTTATAGTGTAATGATGAATGTGTACAAGGAGATGAAGAACAAGCATGTCAAGGCATAGAAGAAGGCTGTGCTACACAAACAGACCTCACAATGTCCATGTTGGCCACAAAACTGGGGCAGCTTGAGTTTGCTTCGAAAAAATTAGCTGATTTGGAGAAGAAAGTTGAAAACACTCCTCCGGGACTAATGGACAATATTGATGATATTCATAAGTGGAAATATTATACTGGGTTCGACTATGAATTCATTAAAATAGCTATTTTCCCTGAGATAGAACCACATGCGACTTCAACATCCACAACAATACTCACTCCATTCAACCAACTATTACTAACTTCAGTAAAATTGAGATTAAATTTACATTTCAAAGACCTGGCTTTTCGCATCAAAGTGTCTGCCACCACAGCATCATCATATTTTCAAAATATGATTCATATTATGTACACACGCCTTAAAGTTCTAATAATTTGGCCAGACAGTCCAGAATCACAATTCAATATTCCTTCATGTTTATAAGAAGCATTTCGAGATAAAACCACAATTAGTATTGACTGTATTGAAGTTTTTACTGAAAAACCAGAAAATTATTTGACACAACAGCAATGCTGGTCAAATTATAAACATCACAATACCATCAAGTTTTTAATTGGCATCACCCCACAGGGAACAATCAGTTATATAAGTAAGGGTTGGGGTGGCCGAGCTTCTGACAAACAAATGGTAGAATTAGGGAATTTTTGTGATTATATTAAACCTGGTGATGTGGTTTTAGCTGACAGAGGATTTGTAATTGAAGAAACATTAAGTATATTTGGGACAAAATTAGTTATTCCTGCATTTACAAAGGGCAAAAGCCAGTTACATCCTCTGGAAATTGAAGCAACAAGACACATTGCAAATGTGAGAATTAATGTTGAAAGAATTATTGGAGTCATCAAAAACAAATTTCGAATTTTTAAAGGACCATTACCAATACGTATGCTGAAAGTAGGAAATGATGAAATATGTATTCTTGATAACATAGTCACAGTTTGCAGTGCATTAATTAACATTCTTCCTCCAATAGTTCCTCAATAATTTTCAGTTTTATTATGTTTTTGTATTTCATAGATTATATCATTTAAAGATTTGCATCTTTCTGTGATTCAGATTGAATAATTATACTAATACAATATATTACATTTACTACAAAATTCTATGATTTATTCAACAATAAATGCATTAAGGACAAAAAAATTGTATTATTTCACAGTAGGTATAATGATATACTTCATAAATTCGATCTACATATTTTTTTATGAAAAAGGAAAGTTTTGATATTCAGAGGTTCTGACTGAATAAAACTCATCAACGATATCACAAAGCTTCTTTATTAAACTAAAAAAAATGACCTAATTATATACAAAATTCACATAACCATTGTGACTTTGGAGTATCCAAAAGGCCTACACATTTAAAATGGAACCATTTGATTTGGCACTTATCGTAATCACAGCTAATCATTGGGGTTCCATCATCAACACTCTTTCATTTGCACCAATAGTTTATTTTTGCAGAGCCTTCACTTCTGGTGAAATATCTATCCAGAAGTTCAGGCATTATAACTTCAGCATGAAAGTTCAAAGCAATTCGGGAATTTTGTTCCCAAAAATCAAAATCTGGGAATACCCGTTCTTTGAAGAAAATGAATGGAGACCAAATAACAAAATCACAATATTGCAAATTACAAACAAACATTTGCATTTGTACTTGGTAGTGATATGAATGATCACGATTCAATGTAATCTTACCATTTTTTTAAATAACACAAGAATTCTTGAATTTAGTATATTCCTTGATGTCCTTGATACCATTTGTATATAAAAGGTAAGGACATTTCACTTCCAGCACTCCCCCCAAACAACATTCACAAAACACTTTTCTATCTGGAGATGCTCCTAATTGTGGCCACCTTGAATGTATTACTAGACCCCCTTCATTAATAATAAGATCTTCATGATTTTCTTCCATCGTTTTCTTATATACTTCAACGGCAACATGCTCTAATCCCCAATCTGTGGCTTTTGTTCGGGAAAGAGCTTTAGCTGGATAGCATATGCCTTTGATAAGAGAGAGAGAAGGTGATTCTTTATTTGTCCTGCAAACAGATTTCAGTTTTGAAGCCGTTATTCGTCCTGCTCTTTGTAGATACCAATTATTTGAAGCATGTTGTCCTTGGGTATTCTCTTCAATTAATGACACTTGATCTGTAGTGAAAGACATATCAATTGTTTTTGATATCTCCATCAGTTCTACATAATCCTTAGAAATATATCTTTCTTCAAAGATATTGAATATCACTGGTAAAGTGACAGTTGAAGCTGCTTGTAGTTTGCTTGCAAATGGTTCCACTATCATCATAATACTAGCAGTACGATTCAAACTTTCAATTCTTTTCAATAAATTTACAATACCCTCTTTGGACATTGTGTTGGATTAGATCAGCCACAGTACCAAAGTCCATTTCTGCTATTGGCACAATGGGTACAATTGTAGAGAGCGATGGCATGGGCCACAAAGCAGCTACATCAGTACATAAAACTGTACCTTTATTTCTGTTTGCATATTCAGCAGCAAAAAGCAAAGCACCGATGTGGATATTATACACACTTCACTTTTCTCTGCCAGACATGTACAGTGGCCGATTGAAACTGAACCATCTTCAGTGATGATACATCAAACCTCAAGTGGCTTAGCACTGGCTTTCATTGAATGTTTCACCTGAAAAACAGACTGCATAAGACTCCAATGAATATGATCTATAAAAGATGCATCAAAACAGATCATTATAACTTTTAGGATTAACAATGAATTTGATTACAAAGAAGTATAAAAACAAAAATTTACCTTCCCAACCATGACATGAAAATAATTTATGATCTTTGTTCCTATTTTCAAGACGAATCCAGCAGAAAAATACTTGTGAGCATCAAGGGTTTTGTAGGCTTTCATCTGCTTATGTATGTAAAAGCTGTGAGTTAACACAATATACGAAAATATATCAGGGTATGTGACTGGTGGAATGCCACCAACACTGCAGTCTAGATCAGCGGATGCAAATGTAAAAGGGCCCAAATCCTTGATTAATTTCAGCTTCATTAGATACCTACAAACACATTAAGTATTTTAAGAATACAAGTTAACTATAGCTGAGAAAAATGCACAAATTATCATTTTCTCATTTACCTCTGACCAACGTCTGGATTTTCCTTCAATAACTTCTTCAAATATGAACTTTCCATATTGAAGCAACGTAAATACTTGATAAATATTCCTCTTAACACGTAGGACTCCTTCAAACAACTCAAAAATGGTCAAAATTCTCAACTAACACGACAAAAATACCTCAACAACTCACGAAACAATGTAAACATATATACAGGGTGTCCCAAACTCGATGGCCTATTAGACATTTCTGGAAAACGGGACATAGGATTATTTTGAAAATTTGGTTTCTTAGGTAATTAGTTCTGTTCTATCGATCTAAAATATTTTCAGCACTGCGACGTCGCCGCTTATATTGAAAAAAAGCAACAACT
Source organism: Gonioctena quinquepunctata (assembly GCA_018342105.1). Taxonomy (NCBI): domain Eukaryota; kingdom Metazoa; phylum Arthropoda; class Insecta; order Coleoptera; family Chrysomelidae; genus Gonioctena; species Gonioctena quinquepunctata. The sequence goes on along the minus strand of JAFIRS010000004.1, from coordinate 122,552 downwards.
TTGATATTTTGAATAGGACACCCTATATATTATTGCATTTATCGCTTTGCTATTGCTTTTTGATTATTTCTGTATGATATTTCCCTATACCTATCTTCAGTGGTTTTTGAGAAATTCATTGATTTCCTTATTTTTTGTGCGAAACATAGCTTTAATCAAATGTTTATTACTGCGGTATTTGGATTCGAAGACAGCTGAAATTTTGGGTGTAGTTTGACAATGTCCTGTGTATCAGTTGTGTCTAAGGAAATTCTTTCTTCATTATACAGGGTCGTTCAAAATTTGTGATTTTACCGATACATACAAAAGTGGTGAAAAGTGCATTTTTTCAAATGGAACATCCTATATATTATCGAAAATCCTGAAAGACGATTGAGGTTCCTTTCAAATGATGTTTCATATGTCTATACCTAAATAGTCAAGTTTCCGAAATAAAAGCAAGTTTCTATAAAAATTGGATTATTTTGCCATATTTTGTATTAGGTAGCTATGCAATGTCATCAATAATAAAACGTTTGCTTGTTCATTAACGTAAATTTGATTAGAAAAGAATCAAAATGGATATTGTTTATTCTTCATGGTCAATGTGATCAAATTATAGCAAGAACATGCAAAATGTTCTGTAGTATATTGAAGTGTGTGACTATCATTTTCAATTCCCAGTATAACGAATCAAAATAGGTCATATTTCCCAATTGAAATGATCTGTAGTGTGCCGTGACCAGAAAAGAGCAAAACAAACTTCAAGTTTGACAAGCAGTGATTTTCATAGTGCTTCTGTCAGAAGAAAGTATTAAAAATGGATTATAATGCATATTCAAATGCAGATATTTGAAATTTGTTTTATATTCACGGTGAGTGCCAAAGAATTGTTTCGAGAACATGCAGAAAATTCAATAAACTTTATCCAAATTTACCGGATATGAATAGAAAAAAGTTCAGAGGAATTGAATAGAATTATGCTGTATTTGGGAATGTTGAAGCATCAAGAAATCAAATCAAGCCGATAACTGGAGACGAAGTAAATGTCTTGGGGTATTTCCACGCCTACCCTCATGTATCATCAAAAAGAGCTGCTGTGGATTTAGGTATGACCCGCACTTCAACATGGAGAATTTAAAAAAACATAAAATGCATGATTATAAATTCATCAAAGTTCATGCCCTACATAGAGGTGATCCTCCAAAACGTGTTGATTTCTGTGAATGGATTTTAACATGGACTTATGAAGATCCAAATTTCTTTCAGAAAATTATATGGACGGATGAATCTAAATTTTCGAGAGAGGGAATTTTCAATTGCAGAAACAATCATTTCTGGGCTGCAGAAAATCCCCATTTTATAAAAGAAAGGGGATTTCAAGAAAAATTCAGTTTAAATGTGCTTTGTTTACTCATGAATGACAAATAATCATATTGTATTTATGATGAAAACTTGAATTCTGTAAAATATTTGAATATTTTGAGAACAACAGTTAGCGACTTTTTGGACAATTTGTCGCTTCATGTATATCGGAGTTGTTGATATCAGTTGGACGGTGCCCCCCCTCATTGTACACAAGAAGTGAGCAGAGAACTGACTACAACCTCTGAAGATCGGTGGATAAGACGCTTGGGTCCACAGCCTTGGCCACCGCGATCCCCAGATCTAACTCCTCTAGATTTTTACCTCGGGGGAAAAATCAAACAGATTGTATATGGAACACCTGTGAATTCAAGGGACGAATTGGAACAGAGGATAATACGTGCTTTCGAGGAAATTCGGCCAGAAGAGGTTCAAAGAGCAACAACCAACCATGTAATTACTTCGATCCACGAATGTTTGCGTGTAAATGGTCAGCACTTCGAACACATGAATTAGCGATTAATATGACCTTCATTTGTTTTTTTATTGAAATAAAATTGAGTTCTACTTAAGGTGAATCATGATTTCTCAACAGGCATAGGTAAATAAATGACTTACGGCCGTTTCTCCTTATCGCCTACAAGAACGTGTTTTTCAGACACCCTGTATGAAATATGGTCAAATCATTCGATAATACGGAAATTAATCAATATTTTCTGGATGAAAGTTGAATTTGAGTCCTTTGTGGGCAACAGATAAGGAGGTATTTGATACTGCTTGAACGTCATTTTTTGTGGAGGAAAATCAATTTTTTACTCGAGTTTCTTTGGATTTGTAACCTTCCACAACCTAAAAAATAATAGAATTAATATAGAATATCTATACAAGTGTAGAAGGGCAAACTTGTATAGATTTGCTATATTAATTCTATTATTTTTCAGGTTGTGGAAGGTTACAAACCCAAAAAAACTCAAGTAAAAAAAATATTTGAATTGAAGTTGGTCCCATCTTGGTAGCAAAAGAATTTCAAAATAATCAATATTCGATAAAAGGTAGAGATAGGTATACGACATGTTCAGTAAAAGTTATTTGTATTTATCAGTAGAATTCAAATACGGAATACAATACTGGGTGTTTCCCATTTGAAATTAGGAAGTCGATATTAGTTACAAGCAGATGTGGCAACACTGCAACAGTGAAAATATTTTCAAGAGGTAGATCGCAATCACTTATCGTGGAATACAAGATTTCAAGTATTTATGTCCCAGATCTCCAAAAACGTCTAATAGGCCATCGAGTTTATAATACCATGTATATTAATCATTCTTTGTACAATCAGTTCGTCATCTTAACAGTCACACACTTCAATATACTACAGAACATTTAGCATGTTCTTGCTATAATTTGATCACATTGACCATGAAGATTAAACAATTTCCATGTTGATTCTTTTCTCATCAGATTTACGTTAATGAACGCGCGAATATTTTATTATTGATGACATTTCATAGCTACCTAATACAAAATATGGCATAATAATCCAATTTTTATAGAAACTTGCTTTTATTTCGGAAACTTGACTATTTAGGTATAGGAACATGAAACATCATTTGAAAGGGACTTCAATTGTCTTTCAGGATTTTCGATAATATACAGGATGTTCCATTTGGAAAAATGCACTTTTCACCTGTTTTGTATGTATCGGTAAAATCTCAAATTTTGAACGATCCTGTATAATGGAGAAAGAATTTCCTTAGACACAACTTATACACAGGACATTGTCAAACTACATCCAACATTCCAGCTGTCTCCGAATCCAAATACCCCAGTAATAAACATTTGATTAAAGCTATGTTTCGCACAAAAAATAAGGAAATCAATGAATTTCTCGAAAACTACTGGAGATAGGTATAGGAAAGTATCACACAAAAATAATTGAAAAGCAATAGCAAAGCGAGAAATGCAATAATATATAGGGTGTCTTATGTAAAATATCAAAGTTGTTGCTACTTTTCAATATAAGCGGCAACGTCGCAGCGCTGAAAATATTTTAGATCGATAGAACAGTACTAATTACCTAAGAAACCAAATTTTCAAAATATGTCCTGTTTTCCAGAAATGTCTAATAGGCCATCGAGTTTGGGACACCCTGTATATAACCTTTGTTTGCCAACCAGACGCCATCTTGACAGATAAAAACTCACGTGGTTTGGATTGCCTCAGTTGATGGCCAGCCCATCAACTTTTTCAAAACACGCTTCGCTTCGCTCAAGGGCACTTCGGTAGCGGTGATTTTTCTTGTTTTTTACGAATAACGATTTGGGAACAATAGTGACAGTCAGCCGCGAGATGCAAGTACACTGAATGAGGTTTCAATGAGAGCAGACATTTCAGCAAATGTGTCTAAGTAATGCTAAAAATGAAGTTAAGGGACATTTCGCGAGGATGTTTTTGCATTATAAAAAGAAAACACGTGTTCTGGATCAAAAAGGGTACGAGAGCGCCGCATTTTCCTTCAGGATTCGTGTTCAGGTGGCAGAAACTGGCAAGAAAAGTATTTCAGCTATTTTTCGAGAGTAGGAGTGCTCTCACCGGATATAATGAAGGTTTATCAAGAATTGAATAATTGGCAACAATGAAGAAAACAGATGCAAAGAATATAGTTCTCTCTTTGACAGATATATGTTTAAAGTGAAATGCAAACGATTTTTATTTTTAAAGCAAACTAACTATTATCTAAGCCCGAAAAAATTGTTATGAATTGCATGAAGAAGGTAACGAATAGAAATTGAGGGTTCCATACCTGTGAAAAAATAAGAAATAAGCCTTCCCAAGTAAGTGGAAATTATGATTGAAAATAGACTTTTTTGAATTTTTCAAGGGCCATAATTTCGAAAATAATTGTTTCCGCGAAAAAATTTTCATGGATCTGTGAACATTTCAATCAAAATCGGTGACATTTCACTTTGCTGCAGGTTTATCTAAATTTCCCTCCTGAAAGTATGTTTACATAATACCAGTGGCAGATTTACACATTTCCACAGATAGGCTTAAATTTTTGCCGCTCTTACCTCTACAATTGTCAGTTCCTAGATTATTTTTACAATCCAACAATTTTGTTGAAATTGCACGAGAAATAGTTTTTGGGTATATTTCTGAGTTAATCAAAGATCAAAGCTCAATCCGGTACGATTACTAAGGCGGGGTAATATATGCTACTCACACAATAATGTAAACGTTATTAAATAGTTTTTTCTAGGTTTATGCAAAAAAAAACTTTATTGAACTATATTTAGTGAAAAAAACTTTTTCTTTATTGCACTAGTGCAATAACATTGTTATTGCACTCATCTGTCATTCTACTACACCGTTTTGTGATCATGACAAACCATATTCAGTCCATTTTCGGTGATATTGTATTACATTTCAAACATTTGCATATTTAATATTATTTTCAATCATATTTATTATATACTGGATTACGAAATTACTAGAAATTGCAATTTATTAAAAATAAAGTTTGAGCTAAATTGTTCCTAACATATTAGGTAATAGGTCAATAATAGGAGATACAGGCCCACGAAGATCCATAAAGAGAGGTTATGGGATACCACTTTTGGAAATTGAAGACTGATATTTTTTTTTACACCGAAATAGTAACTGCACACTCATTCAACGTTTTAGTAATATTAAACTCACTTAATTTTCGATAAAGTAATGAAATGATTACTTTTCATGTAATTCAACAGAGGAAATGTCAAAAATGATTATGTTATGTTCATCAAATCTCGTGGATCTTGAAATTTATTGATATGCGACGTTGCCTATGTCTCCAAGGGGAGGCGACATACATATTTTAGCATATAAATTATAACTATTACAGCATGAAAAGGCGATCTGATAGTTGTGATGGATATATGTATCAATAGAAGTTAAAAATACAAAGAATATATCACCACGCTTCTTGGGAGTGTCTAATATCTCTTGAAAATTAAGCATGAATTTGATGTGCCGCATTTAGAAAGTTACCAAACATATGAAAATAATATGACTTCAGATTATTTTGTTTTAAGTAATTGTAAGCCGCACTTAGGAACGCAATTGGCTTGGATGCTTTCTCGTATGCCAGGCATACGAGAAAACATCCAATCAATTTCTTACGTAAAAAGTAGGAACACAACCTTATCTAATTGGCTAACCTTGTTACCCAGTTGAATGCAACTATCAACCTTACATCGCGAACATTCCGACCCAACCCATTTCTTACGTAAAAAGAAGGAATACAATCTAACCTAACTTGGCTAACCTTGTCGTCCAATTTGAAAGCATGCCAATCAACTTCACAAAGCGACGCCTCGCTCCAACCAATATTATGTCCATCCAATATCAATTGCAGAAGCTGTTTCTATAGGGAGCAAATAAAAACTCACTTCGCTAACACGAGCGTATATGCGAAGAAACGGAACGAAAAATAATGTGTACTACTCGTAAACATTCTCCGTCGGCGAAGGGAAGATCAAAAGAGCCGATAGTCAACGTGGACTTGAGTGACTGGTGTCACCGATTCGTCTGGGCCAATCAAGTCGGACATCAATGCTTGGGGGTGTGTCTATACGATGGGAGGTCATAATCACGCGTTATATTTGTGTTTTAATAGCTCTGACAGATTGAAAACCAGTAGCGTCTGTAGTCTTGGTGTGTGCCGATCGAAATACGTTTTAGGATATAATAATAACCTACATCAAACAATGAAAGAAATAATTTTTCTTTCTTAATGTACTTGTATAAATAAAAGCTTGTCTTTCATTTTTTTTCATTTTTCATTATTTATGAAGTATTTTTAAAATCTTGAAATATCTAAATAAAATTAGTTATCTCCGCCACTGCTGCTCACAGGATTTCGCCGCAAGACTTTTTTATGCTTCTGCAATTGATATTGGGAAAACTATACTTAGAAAGAAGGAACACAACCTAACCTAACTTGGCTAACACTGCTATCCAAGTTAAATGAAAGTCAATTAACCTTACGAAGCGACGCTTTGCTGCGCTCGTAATCATGTCTTTGGCAGTATGAATTCTTCAGAAAAATATTGGTGGCCCTGTAAAGGGCCTTTTTTACACGCTTTCTATTAGCTTCACTTGTATGTTTGTTTGTTTGTAACCGACTCCTTTGGGCGCGATTTTGACCCACTTCTAGACGTACGAATCATTCGAAATTCAGCAGGTGTACATCATTCCGATGACAATGCATTAAGAATTTTTTTTTTTGAGAAAAAAACAAAATGGCGGCTCCAATATGGCGGACGAGTTTTGTGATTATGGTCCGATTCGCTTCAAAATTGGTATCTGAGGGTTTTCGTGGTCAGAGATTATGATTCTTTTGTCAAAACTGAAAAATTCAAAATGGCGGCTCTAAAATGGTAGACGAGTTTTGTGATTATGGTCCGATTCTATTCAAAATTGGTATGTGGGGGTAATTGGGGTCGGAGATTATGATTATTTTGTCATAATTGAACGATTCGAAATGGCGCCTCCAAAATGGCGGACGAGTTTTATGATTATGGTCCGATTATATTCAAAATTGGAGAATAATAGTTAAAAAAATTAAGTAATAATAATATTAGTTTGAAAAACTGAAAAACACGATTTAATAGAAAACAAAACTAAAAAGTTGAAAATAAATAATAGTTTAAAAACTAAAAGATACGCTTCAATAGAAAACTAAACTAAAAAGTAGAAAATAATTTTAAATGAGTTTGAAATAAGAATATAGTGATTACCAACAAATTTATTTCATCGTAAAAAAGCGTGGGGTGCTTTTTAAGATATTTTCATAATGATTCTACTTTTACCAATATCTGTCTATGAAATATCAACAACAATTGACATCAACTGAGAATGTTTCCCTTTTCAACACTGTATTCTCATTTCAAACTCATTTAAAATTATTTTCCACTTTTTAGTTTAGTTTTCTATTAAAGCGTGTTTTTTAAAAATTATGTTATATCGTTTCGGACGTCCATCGTCTTAATGTATTTAAAAGGTTTTCACGATGTTTCGAATGCTTGTATCTGCAATCGTCTTCAGGTGAATACTGACAAGTTTAGGTGCTACTTACCAATTTATATGACTGTCGGCGCAATGATGCGTGCAATTCCGCCATGTGCAGCGGTGCGTGTAGTTTCGCGCGGTGTGGTGGTGCGTGAAGTTTCGCACCTCTGCAGCCCGCCAGAAAGAGCAATCAGGGGTTTCCATACGTTCTTGATCTCAACGCTTGGTTGACTAAAGGCGTTATTGGCTTCGATGTAGGCGGCCTCTCTGAACTTTCGTTTGAACCAATGCTCCTCTCTATGTAGAACACTTGCGTCGTCCCATAGAACTGGATGGTGCTCAGTCCAGGCGTGGTCAGCAATTCCCAATTTTGATGTTTCTCCACGTTGAGTCCATTTCTTGTGCTCATCCAATCTTACCGATAACAGTCTCTTTGTCTCTCCAATGTAGGAATCTCCGACATTACTGGAACATCATAAAGTGATTCAATAATCTTTCAATTCCTCTGTTCATCTTCATATGGATGAAATTGTCGGCCTGTTTTCGGGGATCGTATAACCTCCCAGCTAATTTCAAAAACTCCTTAGTTATGGAAAAAATGTAATGTACATTTTATTGTCATCAAGAATATTTTGCGGAAAGAAATTAATTAGCGAAAGAATACGCAAATATGCTGCTAACGAACAGTTGGAACCCATCTAATTTCTAATATTGAAGAAGCGACACTTTTTCTTAACTTTAAAAGGCCATAATTTCCAAATTATATTTTTCGCGCTTAAATTTCGATTGCTCAAGTCTATGTTCACGATACAGACGAAAATCAAGAAAAAACTATTTTAGCAATTCCAGCGAGAACAATTCAGGCAGTTGAATTGATTGCTCAAAATGAAAATATGAATGAAGGAATTTGTCCTGGAATAAAAATGAATGAGAACATTAAAATTTCCCATTGCTAGTAAGAAATTGATGAAAATATTCAAATAAAATGAACAATTTATTGTTAATAAAACAAATGGTTGAGAATGAAAACTAAAAAACTAAAGGTGTGATTGGGCGTCCTGTTGCTCATGGAAGAGGATGAATGCTTCTCCACTTATAAGGGATTTTGGGAATATCGGTGATACCCTGGAGTCATTGTACTTGTACCGTGTGCCTGCATAAGGGTGCCTACAGTAAGCCGTGTAGTGTCCGCTATAGATTATTCCACTATGGTTGGACACAACATATAAGTTGTGAAGACACGGGGCTACGTTATCTGCTGCATAATTACTCATATCTGAACCTTCGAGTGTTTTTATCGAGTTTTGAAGCTCCTGTGATAATTTTGTGATTATTTCGAGAAAATTTCGTGAAAATTTTGCGAAAATCCGGATTGGCCCAATTCACTTGAATAGTTGGCAACGTGGCATGTCCATAAAACGCCAAGATCAAAGCACAATGCTACCAGCAATATTTGATTTTTGACATTTCATGTGAAGAATTAAATGAAATGTAATCGGAGTTTTTTCACGACTTAATCGAACATTCAGTGATTTTAATATTACTCAAACGTTAAATGAGTGTACAGTTGATATTTCAGTGTAAAAAGCTAATCTTCAAATCAGTTTGCAGTTTCCAAAAGTGATATTCCATAACCTCTCTTTATGGACCTTCGGGGGCCCATATCTTCTAAAATTATCTTTTCCGCGCCAAATTTTCGATTGCTATACTGTTTTTATCGTCTTCTGAAGGGCCTGTGAAAATTTCGTGAAGATACTGGGTGATCTCATTTTCTTGACCTCCACCCATATTACTTCCTAACTTTCTCAATGCAAATCGATAGTGCTTATTTTCCACCAAATAAAAATTTTTGTTTTGCATGAACGTAGAAAAAATATTGTATGCAACTCGTGCAAAAAGTGTTTATTGCACTTGTTGCACTTAATGCACAAATAACTATTATTGCGCTTACAAACAGTTGAAAAATAATAAATTCAATCAAGTTATAAAAGTTTGTTACAATACCTTTAAGACCTGTAAGACATCAGAAAACCGCCTTACAGAAATCTTTTTGATTTCTATTAGGCGGCTAAAAAAAATCGGTCCCAAATTTGCCGCCCTAGGCTCAAGCCTACTCAGCCTGCCGGTAAATCCGCCACTGCATAATACCAACGACCGACGTTGAACTCCAACTTATCACTAATTTTACAGTTGTTCGATAATTGATGAATGATTCAATGCACACGGACCGGACTGATAAGCTATTCCACTTAAAAAAAGTGATTGATCTGTTCCGCCAGAAAAAAAGCACAACATACCTATTCAGTTTTCCTCATTATTATCAATGAAAAAGTCCTGGTTATATATTTTCAGCGACAAAATCAGCCCACTACAGATTAACACATCACAGTCACAATGATAAAAAATATAAAAAAACAACCGCAAGTGATCTACATTTCATTGAAACATGTGCTCATAGTCATGTAAACAGAACGACTTATCAATACAGCACAATGTAGTGGTATTTACTGGAAGGTCATACCAAATTAAATTTCACTTGACTTGATGGATTCGACTTGGTGTTTTACTCATAAGCATGTACGATTATAATTGTACAGATATTCAACCTCAGTGCTGGCACAACGAAGGTTATTCAGGTGTATTCAATGGAAAAACTCTTGAGAAATTATACCTACTCACCGTCACCGTCGTACACCGTACACCTCAGTACCTTCACATTAAACTGATTTATTTATCTCAGAATGGTGTTATGAATAGATAGCCAACAATAGGTATCTTGAATATTATCTTAAAATAACATAGCGATATGTTGTGAGAATATACAGGCTGGGATCTGCCAGTTCCTCGCCGACTATGTGGCGAATGTTTGCAAATAGACCATAGTAGTGAGGCTAAAATCACTTTCTTGGCGGGAGATCCATATTCAAATTAGTTAACATGGGAGTCTTATGGAGGTTCAACTTTGAGATGGAGCCACGCTATCTAAGAGTGAATGTTAGTACAGAGACATCAAATATTGGATGCCTTCATCATTAGTGAGTGTTTTCATGTCCATTCCACATCAAAATCTACTTCTATATATCCCCAAATTAAAAATTGAAACCAGTGTTGTTCGAAATATATCAGTATGTCGTAGATGATTTCTGGTGTGCGTCAATCATTAATATTAATCATTACATACATGTCCGATTAAGGATATGTGTCTGGACTGTAATAATAAATTTAGTGTTCTTTGTTTTTCCGAGCACTGGTTGAATGGGGATTCTCTACAATTCTGTAATATTCCTGACTATAATTTGGCAACATATTTCAGTAGATCCAACCATATACACGGTGGTGTAGCTATATTTGTACGTGATAACATTGAATTCAAACCTCTCCACTTAGCGTGACACACAAGTGTGTAGCATTGAACTCAGCAGTTCTAAAATTGCCGTTATCACAATATATAGATCTGCTTGCATAGATGATTGTACCATTTTTTCCACAAATTAGAAGCACTTCTGATCTCTATCTCGAAAAAATTTGTAAAAATCATTCTACTGGGTGATTTCAATATCAATTTCCTGAGACCATCCACTGATCTCAGTAATTTGACTGCCTAATAACTCCTTTGGCCTCCATTCAACTATTCTAGTATTATAATTGATGCTCTAGCAGCTGCATTGACAACATTTTAACAAATTTAGATGAATCGTGCTATCAGGCTGGCATAATCGATCCCTGTCTCTCCGACCACAACGCGCAGATACAGAATCTTAGAAATTTCGAGAGACAAAAAAGTGCCCCGGCAAATAACTAGCCAGGGAATACTCGCCTTCCGAGTCTCGTTACATACAGTTAACTGGAACACATTCTACTCGTCAAACTCCTCGAAAAACAAGGTGGATTTCCTCCTAAACCAATACTGTCGTCTAGTAGAGGAACATTTTTCTCTCAAAAAAAATATCCGGTGAATTTGCCCACAAATACCCTCCCAGGTGGTTCAATGACGATCTGAGAAAATTAAGGGATACGGTACGTGCGGTAAAGATAATTTACGATGCAACAAATGATCCCGTTCATGAGCAAGCTTTCAAAGTGATTAACAATAAATATCCAAAGGCCATTATCGAATATTAAAAAAAATCATGTGATAATAAAATCCGATAATAAAATTAGAGATAGCTGGCGGCTGATAAATTTTGAAAAAAGTGAACCAGCTTCCCATGTAATATCTGACGCGATCTCTCCCCACCAATTCAACTCATACTTTACCACCATTGCTGAAACCATAATAAATCAACTTCCATTCAATGCTAATACCCTTTCTCTAAAATCACTGGACAATAAACTTAAACCTACCTCCCCCGGGTCTTTTTTTCTTGAACTCATCACTCCATCCGAAGTTTTCAATGCTATACTCGAACTGAAAAACTACTATTGCCTTGATATATACAATCTAAACAGCAAAATCATAAAAGAAACCTGTACATATTCGGTTGATCCACTGACGTCTATCTTCAATACTTGTATCAGCGAAGGATCTTTTCCTGACGAATTTAAAATCAGCAAAGTCATCCCTGTTTTTAAAAAAGGTGATCAAAATCAAGCTGAAAACTATCGACCCATTTCTATCGTTCCCATTTTTGGTTAAATTTTCGAAATTATCCTCGAAAAACGGCTTGAACTTTATTTTGAGGATAACAATCTTCTAAACTCAGACCAACACGGTTTCCGAAAATCATGCTCCACTGTTCAAGCGGTAGCACGAGTTGTGAGGGATATAGTCGACGGTTTTGAAAAGGGTCATCATAGCTCTGCAACACTGTGCGACTTGAGTAAAGCGTTCGACTGTGTCTATCATATTAATATGTCACATAAACTGGAAGAATATGGAGTTAGAGGTCCGGTCTCACTCTTTTCATCCTATCTGATGAAAAGAAAACAGCTTGTTGATCTAGACAATAACAGAACATCTGATCCACAGCCAATTGAATTTGGTGTTCCCCAAGGATCCGTTCTGGGGCCTCTTCTGTTTATTGTCTATATCAATGATCTCTCCTATGAACTACTACCCTACAAATGTGTCATTTATGCCGATGACAGATCTATTTTATGCTCTGATAAGAACTGCCAGACTTTGCTTGCCTTCATGTCACATGCCGAAAAACAAGCTGAATCGTGGTTCAACTCCAATCCACTGAAACTCAATAGAGAAAAACCTAACAAAATATATTTCCAACTAATCATAATATCTCGGTGGGCAAAACCGTCAACTTATTGTGAATCACACTTGATGACAGTTTGAATTGGGCACCTCACGTAGAAGCACTGAGCCAGAAACTCTCAAAATATATTTTCTTACTCAGGCCATTGAGAAACTTTGTAAGCTTGGAAACGCTTCTCTCGGCGTACTTTGCATTTTTTCATTTCCATGCTAGCTATGGAACTCTGCTCTGGGGCAACTCCTCCAATGCTACAAAAGTTTTACGCTCCAAAAACGAGCAATTAGAACAATTGCAAATGCAGGTTACCGAGATTCATGAATTTGGGCATCATGCCATTACCATCTATTTTCATATACCATGCTCTCTTGGAAATTCATAAACATAAAGATGGTTTTCCGACCAACTCCCATTTTCACGAGTATAACACCCGTGGGGCTAACCTATTAAGACCTTACCGGTTTAACTCACAGAAATCCTCAAAGAACTCACTCGATGTCAAACTTTACAATGTCTTACCATCCACTACCAGGAATTTACCCTTGCCAATGTTCAAGAAATAAATCATGGAATATCTAATTAAAAAATGTTTTTATAGTACAGAGGAATATGTTGCCTTAACCTCAGTGCTTGAATTTCTATAACATATCTAATATGTACCTACCTATTATTAAGTCTGTGTGTATGTACGTTTATGTGTTTATTTATCAGATCTATTTTACTTAATGTTGTACATTAAATGTTTATACATATATATTTTCTTCTTTTTTATTTCTAATGTTCTCAAGGATCTTTGTGAAGATCTGCTGTTTCTATTATCACTCTGTACTACTGACTTGCTACTAATGTGCTTATATACCATAGTTAATAAACATCTATCTATCTATCTATGATATTATTTGTGACTGTGATCTGTTCAGTTGATACCAATAAATAATGGCTTCGAGAATTATCAAGCTATCTGTTATAAATGAATACTTTCAGGATGATATGAAATGCATTCAACGGGGTGAAAACAGTCTTTCATCTGGACATTTTGAAATGTGTAATTTGGATCCTGGATTACGAATAATAGGCCCATTTTCTTTCGAATCATCTCTGAAGTGACAACTACACACACGACTATTCTTATTGTTTTTTTTATCAGTTCGGCTGAAAATTCACGTTTAAAACAGTAATAGGTATTCATTATTCATCTCCTGGATGTATTTGTTACATACCAACCATACCATGCCAAGTATTTTATCCACTTTTTTTCATTTTTTTCTTTTGTTGGCATCAAATATAAATTGCAATCACTTGGGTATCTGTGATTGCAGCCAGGCGCAGAATAATGCAGTATTTCAAGTTATTTTCTCCACCATCAGAACACACTGCATCATTATGTATGTCTGAAACCTGAGGTCTCCTGTATGTTTATAAAATTGAATTTCTCACCTTTGCCTCCTCCAAACAATAATGAAATGAAGCTAAGACAAACTTCCATCGAATTTGCCCACCAACTTTATATTCATCAATTATTTCCTGGGACCTTCCACTCTTGAATATAACCTCAAGAAGTTTACTTGATTCGTCCAAGTCTGAAGTAGACAAGGCTCGTCTGAAATCTGTTAGTTTGAAAGAATCCGGAGCTTGGCTGAATGCTCTACATGTGGCTTCTTTCGGAACCCTTTTAGACGACGAGTCTTTCAGAATAGCAATTGGACTGCAACTGGGTTTAGATATTTGTATTCCTCATAAAGGTATATGTGGTAGTGAAGTGAATCAAAAAGGAACTCATGGTTTGAGCTGTCATAGAAGTGCAGGTCGTTTATCCAGACATCATCAAGTCAATGATATCATTAAACGTTCCATGGTATCGGCAGGTATTCCAGCTGTGTTAGAACCTCTTGGAACTAGCCGAGATGATGGTAAACGTCCTGATGGTATGACGCTGATACCTTGGAAATGTGGCAAACCTTTGGTGTGGGACTTCACTTGTGCTGACACAGTTGCAGCGTCTCATTTAGCAAATACTTCCAAGTCCGCAGGTGCGGCAGCAATATCCAGCGAGAAATTAGAAAGAGAAAAATATCAAAATCTTGGAAATAATTATCTTTTCCATCCAAGCTGTCGAAACTTTTGGTGTCTTTGGCCCTGAATCTCTGTCTTTTATTCATGAAATTGGAAGGAGAGTGGGCCGGCTACAAAAGATAAACGTTCAACGTCATTTTTGATACAAAGAATTAGTTAGAATTCAAAGGGGCAATACTTCTTCTGTAATGGGTACAATTCCTCCATCGCATCCACTGGATGAATTATTTTATGTCCCAATTTTCCTACGAGATACATATCAGTTATCGAAGATAATCACTCAGTACTTTCCAAAAAATCAATATCAGTTTCTCTATCAACTTCTTTGAATTACAGGAACAATGAACCTATGGATCCTTCGTTAAACATGAGTGAGCATGCCATACCAACAAGAGACTCCTACATCTACATTTGCCTAGAGGATTGAAGAATGTAGGAAATACCTGTTTTATGAATAGCATAATCCAGTGTCTCTCGAACACCAAGGTTTTGTTGGAATTTTTCAAGAATGGTTTTTGTATGGAGGATTTAAATACTACTACATCAAGAATGAAAGGAAATTTAGTGGAATCTTTTATATCTTTGATGGAAAATATCTGGAGTCCTGATTCTTCTCATTATTTTCGAAAAATGGTGGATACTTCACATTTCGTCCGTCTATTCAGAAATGTTGCTCCTTCCTTCGATCATAACGTCCCAGCAGATTCGGAAGTATTTCTAAGATACCTTCTGGTAGGTTTACATGAAGATTTGAACAAGGCGAGTGCAGAGATTCATCCATCACCAAACGATTTTGTTATCACGAATGATAATCAGAAAGCTTCCATTTCTTGGACAAGATATCTATCTACTCATAATTCCAAAATTGTGGATACATTTGCCGGTCAGCTGAAGTCTATATTGAGATGTACTTTTTGTAATTACTACTCCGTTACTTTTGAACCTTTCTGGGTACTTTCAATCCCTATTCCAGACTTGCCAAACGGAGTCGTGAATTTTACACAATATATTGAACTGTTGACAGAAGAGGAGACTTTGACTAACGATGCGAGCCCATACTGTTCAACTTGTGGGATGAAACGGGAATTCAAAAAGATGATTCGTATACAAACATTTCCAAAAATTTTAGTTATACATTTAAAACGTGTTTCTTCGACTGATGGCAGTAAATTGGGCAATGTGATTAATTTTCCCATACAAAATTTGAATTTGGACCAATATTCTGCTCAGGATGGAATGAATACTCTTTATAATATCTACGCCATATCTAATCATAGCGGCAGCATTTCCAATGGACACTATACTGCACATTGCAAACACCCTTATTCCAATTGTTGGCACCTCTTCAATGACTGCCGTGTATTTTCCAAGATTGATTCTTTTAGCTCCCAGGGAGCATGTGTCCTTTTCTATGAGAAAGTTGATGATCTGATTTCTGATGGTGTTGTGGGTTTTTCCAAGTTTTTCTCCAACTGAAACAGCAAATGCGCCATCACTTCGAGTCCCGGGCTTCAATCAAGATTTTCATTCTGATATTATTTTATATTTAAAACTTTGCTTTTGTATTTTTTAATTCTGAATAAAGATGTTTTAAAATTTTGATTATAGCTTGTTGAGAAAGATTCATTGGATCTATTCCAACAGAAATTGATTTTGAGAGAGGGCAGGCCACAAAACCCTATGAAATTGGCTTTCAGCAAATTTTGATAATTTTTTGATATTTTGTTTGGCTCAAAACCCTACACAATTTTGGCAAGTTATAGGATCGTATGATTAGGAGAACCGCTAGAGGACGGCAAAATTGAATGATTCAAAATGCATTGTTATGGTATTTTCCATGGAAAAATCAAGATTTATTTGAATGCGATACATTTTAATGCAAAAATCTTATCAAATCAATGGTCAGTAATATTCAAGAGTGTACAATGAATACCAAAACTCAATAGTTCAAGTAATTACGAATAGTGAAAGGGATGAAATAATAAAAAAAGTTCAAATCAATAACATGTAATAATTTGAATGAAAATACAACAGACTGGTCACTCGTTCACAAAGTTTCCGAAGCATACCGCTGATAATTGGAAAATCGGAAAGTCACCCGTGGAAGAAAGTTAAACTGATCATTCTGGAAATATATGCATTTCTTCTCGAAATTGACAAGATTTGATAATGATCAGATGTGGAAAAATGCACTCGTATGCATAAGCATGAGTTACAAAAAAATTATGTGCATTTCTATACAGGGTGTCCAACATCGAAAAGAATATTTGAAAATAGAAAACCCAACTGAAAACCTCTCCAGAAGAGGAGCTTAACTATCGACAATATTTTCATAACGATAAACAAAATGTTTTTTCATTTGGGTATATGAAATGGAGTCTATTACTTAAACTATTTATGGCATCGACTCGTCCCAATTTGCAGCCTCGAATATGGACTGCAGTAAATGCGTTGGTGTATACTTTATACGCTCTTCGTGCCTGAAATATCCCAGGCACTTACCATGAAGCACTTGGTATATGAGCGCATGAACCGACTTATGGGATTTTCATTCCCGTTATTGAATTCAATGAAGATGTAATGTTTCACTGCATTTCTGAATCTGGAAAAAAATCGACCCTAATAATACTCTCCAGTTCTCTTGATGAATCCATTTCCATTTCATTCTGATTTTTTCTCTACTATATTAGAAATACTAATGTGCTGGTTTGAGTTCGTATGTATCCACAGTCGAGTCACTCCATAGTTGACTTGCTTTGATCTTCATATAGAAGCCGCATGGCAAACTATAGTATTCATTTATAACGTACATTATGAAATACAGCCAAAGCAACTCCCAAGACTGCGACAATCATTCTCATCCCATAAGGGACGCCATCTCCTCAAACCATCTATAATCGTAGCCCGCGATGGCCATATCTTAGAAATTGAAGGACAATATTTTGCCGATTCTCGAAACAATGATGGAATTCTACGTAATGAGTTTGAGCGGGATATGGATGATTTAAGGGCATGTTTTAAAAAAGGCGATATTTTTGTTGTCGATCGAGGTTACAGAGACGCTGTTCAGCTATTGGAAGGCTTGGGTATATTTTCACTGTCAGTCAACAGTCAACATTATTGATGTTCAATAGTGGTTATTGTGCCTTTCTACAACTGAAAAATATTTTTGATATAACTCAACTGATCAATATTTACTATGCCATAATCTACTCTCACATCTACTGTAATATCAACATATGGGGCAGCTCCAGCAACAGAATATTTATTCTACAGAAAAGAGTCATCAGACTCATTTTCAATCTGAAGATTAGAGATTCATGTAGAGAATATTTTAAAAGATTCAATATCTTAACATATCCATGTATATATATATATATATATATATATATATATATATATATATATATATTTAAATGTATAATGTTATTTATGAAACACAAACATATGTACGACACTGTTTCACAACATCATAACTATTCCACTAGAAACGGAGATCTCATCAGGATCCCGACTCATAACACATCATTCTTTAAGAACATTCCGTCGTATACAGAAATTAAATTTATCAACCATCTTCCAACTGATCTGAGGAAAATTCAAAACAAAAATATGTTCAAAACAAAATTGAAGAAATATCTGCAAGAAAACTGTTTCTACAGCATGTCTGAATTTTCAAACTTGAGATAAAATGTTAGTTCTGTCTGTGTATATATGACATTTACATTTGATTAGTTTTGAATTCGAAATAAAATGTTAGTTCTATCTGTGTATATGTGACATTTATATTTCGTATTTTTGATTATTTGTCTACCTTTTTTTGTTCTTGACGTATCCTATATCATGTATTTGATCCTAGGGGACTCAATAAATTATTATTATTATCATGCACAAGAAACGGGCTTCAACTAGAAAGGGATGCATCAGTTTGGTATACTGATGGATCCAAGATTGGTTCTAGTTTCAGGCTCTCAAAACGCGCAGGTAAAGCCCCAACAATTTTTCCCAGGAATGCTCGGCAAGAGGCTCCAGGGGGGTAAAGATCTATATCCTGTCAGACAGTCAAGCGGAACTTGAAGCTCTAAAGTCACACACTTGTGAGTTTAGACTGACTTGGAACTGCAAACTCCCCCTGAGATAAGTAAGTGGTCATCAACAAATAGGTCACTATGATGTAGGTGCCAGGTCACAAGAGAATCAAAGGTAATGAGAAAGCAGACACATCGTGCTCCTGTTCACCCTCGAATAAAAGTGGTTAAAACGTTAGATTTCATTTCAATTTTCGAGTCCGTGACTCAGTACTTCTCAGTTAGTGAGCTGAGTTACACGGAAAAATCTTAACAATAAAGTGCAAAAACTTGATAAACTCCGTAATTAAACAATCTCAATTGGAATCATAGTGTAAAATAAACAGTTGAAAAAGTCCATGCACAAAAAATGTCTGATATTTGCTCAGTTTGCGATATCGCTATCGCAAGGTCAGCTCATCATTTGAAGTGTTTACAATTACCAGCTGAGCTGGAGAGGACGATGACCCTACCTGGTATGGTTTGGTAATGTACAGAGTGTTCTAAAAAGTTGGACTCAGATGTACGTGATTCTATTACCCTACAGGATATCCTGATAAAATTGAGCAATATAGAGAATGACATCACAGCTCTGAAGAAATCTCATTCCGATATAATCCAGCCCGTACAATTTTATGGTGACAAAATTTATGATTTTGCTACAAAAATTCAAGAATTATAAATGATCGCTCAACATTCAAGCACAAGGAACTTTATAGAAAGGCCGGAGAATTATGCAAGTGGAAGTCTTTTCAGTGTTGGACCTGTGATTGTAAGATTTTCATGAGGAACACCGAAACCTCCAAGATACGTCTGATTAACAATGAAAACAGGATACAAAATTTCACGTAGATTACGACACGAACAAATTTTATCTCTCTCAGTGTAAAAATAATTTATATTCTTGGTATACCTACTAATGTTGAATATTTACTTTCAAAATACAAGAGGTCTGAGGACCAACACTAAAGACTTTTTTCTATCGACTCTCTGTCTAACTTACGATGTGATAATGATCTGTGAAACTTGGCTTAACAACTCGATTGAAGTCTTTTCTGACTCCTATACCGTTTACCGTTATGATAGCGATCCAACTGTACGTGGAAAAAGGACGGAGGCGGACTGTTAATCGCAGTCAGGAATAATTTTAATGTTTTAGTGAAAAATGAGGGGGCAGGCCAGGGTATTGTTGAGGACCTATGGGTCAGGATTCAGCTGGACAATGGTAAAAGTGTTGATTTTTGCTGTACATGCAAGTGTAGTTGATATAAGAAACTACTTGAACAGAATAAGTGAAATAGTGAATAATAATCAGAATTATTTTTATTTTATCATCGGCGACTATAATGCCCCCGATATATCTTGGGCAAAACATGATAAAGATAATTTTTACCATGGTACACCAACCAAAAGTATAGACGAAAAAATTATCGATACTTTCTCTTTTTTGGATGTCAAACCAATCAGTTACATTTCCAATCATAACAATAGGATCCTAGTTCTATGTTTCGCAAATCTTGATCATGTGAATGTAGAGCATTGTATCTCACCGCTGGTGAAGGAGGACTCTCACCATCTCCCACTGGAAATAAATTAAAATAATTCCGATATTGTCCTCGCAGGAAAAATATCTCATCAAAGTAAACTCGACCGGAATGCTAACTATGACATCATAAACGAGAAAATTGGAGGTATAGACTGGAATTTTCTATTAAATAACCCGAATGTTGATGTCATGGTGGGCCTTTTTTGTAAAGAAATTAATGAAATTATTACAAGACACGTACAATCAAAAATGATAAACAAAAACTATCTAACGTGGTTTTCATATAAAACAAAGAAACTGATTAGAAACAAATCTAAATTGTACAAAAAATGGAGAATATACATAAACGAAAAAGATTACTCGAACTTTTCAATATTGCGTGAAGAGATAGAAAAACAAATCAATACAGACTACTCCGAGCACATAATAAAATATAAAATGATAAGGTGACGGATGTGAAAATATTCTAGTCATATTTTCCTAAAAAAAAAAATAAATAAAGAATACCATTGTCACTGGAAGGGACAAAAACTCGAAAGTTCCCAGGATATCTGCAATGGCTTCTCCGAGTTTTTCTCCTCAGTTTATGAAATCGAATATTGTCCCAAATCCAAACTCGGCACAAAGTACAATCTGTATTGACTCAGTGAGTAAAGAGAAAATACGGCAACAAATACAAAAACTTGACATATCAAAAAGCGCGGCCCCGATAATATTCCTCCTATTTTCATAAAATCCTGGGTGGAGTCACTAATCGATCCACTGTACATAATCTCCAATCACTAACTGAAAACGGGGACTTTCCCAAAAAATTGGGTAGCCAACATGGTTCCAGTACATAAAAGTGGAAACCAGAGTCTGATTGAAAATTACAGAGGAATATCACTTCTATGTATATTTGGAAAACTATTCGAGGGAATGATAACAGACAAACTTTTTTTTCATGGCATGACATTTTCAACACAGGTTTTATCGGGAGCGTTCCTGTGTGACAGGGCTCTTGCAGCTAGTACAAGGAACGCTGGAACATATAGAGGGAAACCTTCAGGTGGATGCCGTGTACACAGACTTCTCTAAGGCTTTTGACAAGGTCCACCATAGTACCTTGCACACCGAAGTTCTCCGGTGTGCACGGCAGCCCCTAAGGTGGATATTATCCTACCTACGTAATAGGTTTCAGATTGTGAGACTTTATGATAATGTGTCAGAAATTACACGAGTAACTACAAAATATGGACTGAATTCGATATTTCGTAGTGGAGTAGCTTGTTAGTTCAAAAACACCACGAATCTACATAACTTGATATTTCATTTGAGAAAATATCTACATTGTGAATGAAACTTTCAACTAGGTACTGTACTTTTTGTTTACGACTTTATTTTAGCATATTTTGTATTATCCCTGTTATAAATGTTGTTGAATTAACGTTAGCATTGGTATTTCTACTGTGAAAATTTTTCATTCCAAATAATGGTGGACGATCGGGTTTGATGTCATCGAGTAAAACTGCATTTTTATTAAGAATCGTTGCTCCGATCAATTTTCCCACGAGCACTTTCATTCAGGAAATTGTTCGGTAACCTTGTTTTGTCAAAAGATATTGTTAAATCCCAGTCATTTCAAAGTTTTGGGGTGTGGACCATCGGGGGTAGTCCGTTCCTGACTCCTGCATGAAAGCTCATCGAAGGAATTCATTTGTTAAGTCAATCACCAAAATTTAGATGATTTTGAATATTCACTTTGAAAGTTATCAAAGAAAAACATTTTTCATTTTGTAACTTTGAGGGCCCGTAACTTGGTAACGAAGGCTTTTAGGAACAAAAGTTATATGAAGTACTGGTGATATTTTGACACCATCTATACATTCCCGGAAGGAAAAGAGGAAGTCCAGAGATATATATATATATATATATATTAAAAATATATACAGGGTGTAACTGAATAAGTGTAAAACATTTAAGGAGGTGATTCCTCATCGAAAAAAAGATAGGATCTTTCATATAAAGAAACTTTATTGGAGCATCCCTTGTTAAGATACAGCCCCTTAAAGGGGGTAAATAAAATTTGTATAACAATTTTTTTCACAAGCACTGAAAAAGTTACAATATTGAAATTAACCTGACGTTTTGTACTACCAAAAGACACTTAGCCAGTAATTTATTTGGTTTACCCCATGGTTGTAAGGTGAAAACGCAACCCTAAAATTTATTTCCAATGTAACTTTTTGTCTTATTATTTGTTTACCATTTAAAAATGTATTTCCAATAGCCTGTTCCATTCTCAACAAAAAATGTCTCCTGGGTTTTTTGCCCAAAATAAACCAGTAAGCAGCAAAACATTATTTTACGAACAACTACAGAGATACATCGTCATAAATGCGAAAATACGAAACTAATCTATCTAGTAGGTCGCTATTAGCGATAGTGACAATTAAATTGGTATGACGCTGTCAGTTTGGGAATTTCCGAAATTGAATTAATACTAATTGTGTGTTGTTGTTCTGTTCTTAATTTGTTACTTTATTAATTCACTTGTTAATAAAATGGCATACACAAATGAGGAAATGGCTGATATTCATTACGTTTACGGTCTGTCGCAGGGGAATGGGTTAGAAGCTTCTAGAAGATATGCTGAAATGTATCCTCAACGGCAGCATCCTTCACATAGAATATTTGCTCGACTTCATCAACGATTACGAGAATATGGTTCATTCGACAAAAGAACGCAGGATTGTGGTCGCCATCGAGAAATACGAACACCACAGCTTGAGGAAGCAGTACTTAATTTGATTGAAGAACAACCTACTACCAGTACTAGAAAGATTGCTTTCCAGCTAAATGTTGATCATATGACGGGATTTCGAATTTTAAAGGAACAATTCTTATACCCTTACCATCTGCAACGAGTACAGGCACTGTTACCGCGAGACTTTCCGAACCGTCTTGAATTTTGCAATTGGATGCTGGAAATGATTAGAAGAAATTGTGACTTTCTGAAGACGATAGAATTCACAGACGAATGTAGTTTTTCTCGGGACAAGATTATTAATTTTCATAATTACCACATATGGGCTGATGAAAACCCTCACGCTATTGTCGAAACTAGCCATCAAGAACAGTTTTCTCTTAACGTGTGCTCGGAGTTATTGGGGATGATTTAATTGGGCCTCATTTTCTACCTCCTCGATTAAATGGTGAGGCATACGTTCAATTTTTAAGAGAAGTGCATCCAGTACTGCTGGAGGAAGTTCCTTTGGGCGTCAGAAGGGATATGTTTTTTATGCATGATGGGGCTCCCGCCCATTTTAGTCAAGTAGCACGTCAGCATTTAACTGAAACATATGCAAATCAGTGGATAGGTCGAGGAGGACCACATAAATGGCCCGCTCGATCCCCGGATCTCAATCCTCTCGATTTCTCTATTTGGGGCCATTCACAGCATTTGGTATATCGTACTCCTGTTCGCGATGTAGAGGACTTAAGAAACCACATCATCGATGCGTGCAGGGTAATCAGAGAGACTCCAGGAATATTTGAGCGAATACGTGGCTCAATGCGCCGACGTCTAGACGCATGCGTAATGTTTGAAGGTAGACATATTGAACATTCACTATGATTTCTACATGTTGTGTGTTTTGTTATTAATAACTTAGTTTTGTTTATTACCCTTTAATCGTTTAAGGTCTAACTACAAAATAACAATAAATCCAGTTCGCATTTATGACGATGTATCTCTGTAGTTGTTCGTAAAATAATGTTTTGCTGCTTACTGGTTTATTTTGGGCAAAAAACCCAGGAGACATTTTTTGTTTAGAATGAAACAGGCTATCGGAAATAAATGTTTAAATGGTAAACAAATAATAAGACAAAAAGTTACATTGGAAATAAATTTTAGGGGTTGCGTTTTTCACCCCTTACAACCTTGGGGTAAACCAAATAAATTACTGGCTAAGTGTCTTTTTGGTAGTACACAACGTCAGGTTAATTTCAATATTGTAACTTTTTCAGTGCTTGTGAAAAAAATTGTTATACAAATTTTATGTACCCCCTTTAAGGGCTGTATCTTAACAAGGGATGCTCCAATGAAGTTTCTTTATATGAAAGATCCTATCTTTTTTTCGATGAGGAATCACCTCCTTAAATGTTTTACACTTATTCAGTTACACCCTGTATATATATATACATATATATATAAAATATATATATATATATAAAAATATATATATACATATATATAACTATATATATATATATATATATATATATATATATATATATATACAGGGTGAGTCAGGATAAGACCCACAAACTACAGATTCCACCTCATTTCGAAGTGAAAAGTTGTTATCAAGGTATGTCCTGAAAAGAATCCCCTCTGAGTCGAAAGTACGAAAAAAATTAATATTTAATTTGTTTTCTCCAAAATTTTCGTGAACCAGTGGCGTAGTTACGATGGTATGTGGTCATATGTTCTTTCATATTTTCTTGGGACAAGTGAATGGACAAATGATCGAGCGTTTGTGATCACTTCGGCTCTCATCGATACTCAACCTGAAAGTCATAACATTCCATGTGCCTAAAAGTGGAGGTTTCTGAGATAATTGAGAAAAACTGAAGATATGTCCTTAGTAGAGACATCATTTTCTATGTGCAATAATCGCATATTGCTTATTTCTTACAACATATCGGAATATGTGTCAACCTCCTGAACATTTTTCAGTGTTAGGAGAATCGGAAACATAGTACGGGTGAGTCAGAATGAGACCGATAACTCCATTTTTTCATTCATCATATTATTTGATCGAATCGATGTCGTGGATTCACTGGTATGTTACCATACTTTTTTGCATATGATTGTTTTGACAGATCAACTTACAAACAAACCAAACCTCAAATTCATAATACTCCACTTAGATAAGAGTTAGGGTCTGAAATAATGTTTGCGAAAAACTGAAGATAAGTACTCTTAATTTGTTGAAGTTTATGTTGGAGTATAATTATCAAAGCCATTTCTGATTGAATTATCTAGGGAATTATTATCCAATCAACATGTTTTTGATGAAGAAAATCAATTATGGTGTATTAATATTTACTTTATTGATTTCTTTCGATTCGTGATAACTAGTTGCAAAGTCGAGCCTTTCATGCTAGTTTGTGGTAGACTGTTCAGTACACCACTGCTCAACGCATAAAATAAACACGAAACTTGGAACTAAAAAAAACGTAATCTTTTTTCATTGTTCCTGGCAGAAACACACTGATATATCGATACTTACATTAGACATAATTGACAGTAACCCAAAACAGTTTGTATTATTGTCAAGTCATCTGTCATGATTTCAGTCAGTGAACATCGTTTCAAAATGGATTATTCATTTGGAGAATATACAGATATGCATTTCGTTTATGATGAAACAGGGAGAAATGCCAGAGTCGCTGCTGAATTATATCAACATAGATATCCAAGCAGACATAATCCAAATTTCACTACTTCTATAGCTGTGCATCGACGATTGAAGAAAACGGGGTCCTTTAAATTCAGTAGACACCATTGTGGTGCGAATACCGGGAAATGACATAATGTTACGGAAAAACAAATTCTTGAACGATTAGCAGCAGATTCTTCTACCAGCACAATCAACAGTAAGTCGGGTAGCACGTGAACAACTATTGTATCCATTTCGCCTACAGAAGGTAATGGCCCTAGATGCTGGTGATTATGGCCCTCGTAGATTTTTCTGTGAATTGTTTTTTGGCATGTATGAAGGAG
Source organism: Gonioctena quinquepunctata (assembly GCA_018342105.1). Lineage (NCBI taxonomy): Eukaryota > Metazoa > Arthropoda > Insecta > Coleoptera > Chrysomelidae > Gonioctena > Gonioctena quinquepunctata. Next base: position 96,494 of record JAFIRS010000004.1, on the reverse strand, counting down.
CAAACGACTTTCCTAGATATGTTCTATTCACGGATGAGGCATGTTTCACAAGAGATGGATATTTCAATACTATGGGATGAAAAAATCCGCATGGAATGTTTCGAAAAGGCTATCAACAAAAGTTTTCAGTGAATATTTGTGTAGGAGTTATCGAAAATCGTATCGTTGGACCATATCTTCTTCCTCCCCGTTTGAATAGGCAGAACTACCGAGTGTTTCTTGAACATGTTTTTCATGGGCTACTTGAAGACGTACCCCTATTGGTTCGTGAAATAATGTGGTATCAATATGACGGAGCACCGGCCCATTTCCAACGAATCGTTCGTCAATTTTTTGATCAAATATTCCATCATCGGTGGGTAGGTAGACGAGGTCCATACATTGGCCTCCATGTTCTTCGGATTTGACTTCACTAGACTTTTTTTTGTGGGGATACCTCAAATCACTAGTATATGAAACACCTGTGAAATCTGTGGAAGATTTAACGGCAAGAATTTTAGCAGGAAGTACGTTAATACAGGATACACCAGGAATATTCCAAAGCGTGCGACAGTCGATGATACGGAGATGCCAATTGTGTATTGAACAAAATGGTGGTTTGAACATTTGCTTCAATGCCTTGTTTGTTTTTGTAGTGTACCCACTAAACCGTTCCTATCATTCAAGTAGATATGAATACACATTAATTGTTTTTTTTTCTTCATCAATTGGATGATATTTTCCTAGATAATTCAATCAGAAATGGCTTCGATAATGATACTTCAACATAAACTTCAACAAATTAAGAGTACTTATCTTCTGTTTGTAACATATCAGAGAATCCGCGACATCGATTCGATCAAATAATATGATGAATGAAAAAATGCAGTTATCGATCTCATTCTGATTCACCCGTACTACGTTTCCGATTCACACAACATTAAAAAATGTTCAGGAGATTGACACATATTCCGATATGTTGTGAGAAGTTAGTATTAAGTGATTATTGCACATAGGAAATTATGTCTCTATTTTTTTCTCAATTATCTCGGAAACCTCCACTTTCAGGCACATGGAATGTTATGACTTTTAGGTTGAGTATCGATGAGCCGAACTGATGTCAAACGCTCATTTGTCCATTCACTTATGAAGGAACATTTTTTTTTTTTTTTTTTATGTTCTGGTTCCCACGAAAAGGGATATCCTGTAATGTTCAGAGAACATCGTGGGAACCAAGGGAAAGAAGGTAGGAGTTGGTGTTCTTCTTAAATTTCTGAAGGTTGTATGCCTCGGGGAACACCTCCCTAGGCAATGAGTTCCAAAGCCTCGCTGTTCGTTGGATGAACGAGTCTTTGGAAAGTGATGTTCTGCAGGTCTCCAAAGTGACCACGAAGGGGTGTGATGACTGAACTTGACGGGTTAATCTCGAAGAGACTGCCAAAGCAGGAACGATTGTTGATATTTCAGAAGAGCATCGCCCATGAAAATATCTATAAAATAGAGACAAATCGCCAACTTTTCTACGGTGTTCCATATGACCACATACCAACGTAACTACGTAACTGGTTTACGAAATAAAAAATTTATAACTTCAAATCAGCTCGTTGATAAACTCTGATTAGTGTACCAAGTTTCAAATTTTTCTCTTCAGGAATTTTGGAGAGAACAAATTCTCATGTCTCTTCCGAGTTATAACATTTTTTCCTTCTTCATCACGTGATATTTAAGCACCGTTTTCTCGCACAAAAATCTCTCAAAATGCCCCTTTTTTTCAAACAGCATAAAGAACGAACACTAAATTATTCATTTTCGGCACCATTTGTAGCCACTTCTATTGAAAAAAGTTGAGAGGTGTCAAGGGTCACCCGGATGGAAAGAAGTTCCTTTCGATTAATTAGTGAAGGAATTGTAATGAAATTTTTTTTTTTAATTATAATAATATTATATATATATATATATATACAGGGTGTTTCCTAACTACGGTACGAAACTTCAGGGGGTGTTTCGTTAGGTCATTTGACAAAAAAAAGTTTCTATGAACATATGTTCGGAGTTGCTTCGTTTCTGAGATACAGGGCGTTGAAGTATAGAAAAAACGTATTTATAAAATATAAGTAAGCCCAAAAACCGTTTGGAGAGTTCTAAAAAGAAACCTCCCATACCCATATCACATACAGCGGGTCCAAGCTCTACTGCCTAGGGATTTTCACCCAAGATTAATGTTTCGCAGGTGGTTGATTCATACGATGGCACACAATAATAATTTTTTACAAAATATTTTATTTACGGACGAGGCAAATTTTCCACGAGATTCTATTATGAACTTTCACAATAACCATTTCTGGGCCGACGAAAATCCCCACATTATTAGAGAAAGTCATTTTCAGCAACGATTTTCGCTGAACGTTTGGGTAGGAATTATTGGTGACTACCTAATTGGACCCTTTTTTTACCAGCAAGATTATCAGGTTCATCCTACACGGCTTTTTTGCGAAATCATTTACCCATTTTGTTGGAAGAAGTACCCGTACTTGTAAGAGGCAACATGTGGTTCATGCACGACGGAGCTCCAGCTCATTTTAATGTTCTTGCTCGTCAGCATCTCGACATCACCTACCCTAATCGCTGGGTTGGACGTGCAGGACCTCAACATTGGCCCGCTCGCAGTCCTGATATGAATCCTCTAGATTTCTATTTATGGGGTCATCTGAAGGCTGTCGTTTATAAAACCCCTATACTAGATGTGAATGATTCGAGGAATCGAATAAGTGACAATTGCAATGTCATAAGGAATACTCCAGGTATTTTTGAACGTGTCAGATAATCAATGACACATCGATTGCAGTCGTGTATTTTATCAAACGGTGGACATTTTTCTCATTCACTTTAAGGTCGAAATTGTTTATTTTTTACTTCAGGTTTGTATTTTATGTTGTCCATGGATAATTTGTAGAATAAGTTGAAGTATTTTTTTCTCGAAAACGAAGCTTGATGTGAATAAAACACAAGGGACCAAAGAGTTGTATTTTCAGTTGTTCGATCTGAAAAAATAAAATACTACAACAAAAAAGTACTTTTTTTTCTCAGTATTGTTGGCTGTGGTGCCCACTGAGACGCCCCTGGACCTACTTGGGGCCAAATAATTGCCTTATTACTTCAAATAGCTGTACCACATTTCAACCACATCGGTTTCAGGATATTCAGGATATTTTATAAATACGTTTTTTTAATACTTCAACGCCCTGTATCTCAGAAACGAAGCAACTCCGGACATATGTTCATAGGAACTTTTTTTTGTCAAATGACCCAACGAACATCCCCTGAAGTTTCGTATCGTAGTTAGGAAACACCCTGTATATATATATATATATATATATATATATATATATATATATATATATATCGCACATGTACTTCAAAAATGACACAACTCGAAAAAGTTCATTTTTCAGGAATCGCAGAAAACTGATATGACTCTAACTAATAATAATTTCACAGATATAAGAGTATTGACGGTAACTTTAAATTATAAAAAGTTCTCTTCGGTGTTGATTATTAATTTTTTCTATTATTAACTCCGGTTTAACCGTTTTTTGAGTTGTGACGATTTTGATGCTATAGTACTGACTGATTGAAGGAATTATTTTGAGTCGTGACATTTTTCATATAACATTGGATGAAATGTTTGAATAGGCGACGTTTTAGGTGATTGATTTCATCACGTCAAACTTATTCTAGAGTTCCATATTTCTAGTATAAAATAACAAAAAATAAAACTACATCAAAATTCAAACTCAGTTTTATTACAAAACTTCAAAGCGATAACTCAATGTAGTTCAAGAACACTTTCGTAGAAGGGATCAAAATACATTTTGGGAATTATTGAACGAGCAATAAGGTCTTTTGAATCTGTTTTCTTTTTTTCCGATAAAGGGATTCGTTGGGAATAAGCATGAACTAGTTTTAGATTATCCTTGAATTTTGCAGCAGATCGTTTTGGAACGTTCCGGACATTCACTTGTTTGCAGACTTCATCTTCAAACGAAAATTTGTAAAAAAAAATAATGACGTCAATGTTTGTGATATTTTCTATCTTTTGCAACGAGTTCAAGTACTGCAGTACACAGCTTCCTATTTCAATTAAACCACGTTTTGCTTGCGTTTCGTCCCAAAAATAACAATCCACGTTTTTTAGATCTAAATCACATATTCTGAGATTGATGCAGTTCAGTTTGCTTTTGTAATAGAAATAAGATGCATGACCTTTGGGGACTGGCATCACTGCCTGTAGGTCATACACAATTACGTGGGGTTTATTGATATCATCCTTGTCATTTTTCTTTTCAATAGGACCTTACTTTCTCTCTGATGCTGATCATAGGTTGGACGCAAAAGTATCTTTTTCTCTTCATCTGAATTTTTGAAGGTCTCACAGAGGTCGCATTGATCCTTCTTTGGGACAAAGAAGGAAATATTAAATTCGTTTCTGAAGATGCGATTGAACATGGATACAGAGGCGACATATTTGTTAGCCCTTTCACGTTCTTCCTTGTAATCGCGATAAAGATCAGCCAAGCATTTACTGCTCTCGATGAATTCCCCAGTAGTTTGGGCCCTCAAATAGTGTGACTCAATCCTGGGAATTGAATTTATTAATGTTTTGATGCTCTCTTTAATCTCAGGATCAACTGTCGGTTCATGGCCATGTTTCCCTCTCCCATCAGGTTCAAGAAATCCATTATCAGTTTTCTTCGATAAAGCTGTTCGGATGGGCCTGTCATCAATATCAAGAGTTGCCTTGAAGAATGTTTTACATACTCGAAGACGAGTCCGCTTTACATGTAAATAAAATGCTGAGTTCAGTTTTATTTCCTTTTCTCAACAGTTTAGCCTTTTTAGTAACCCAAAATTCTGGATTATTTTGTCTTTTTTTTCCTTTTTTAGGAAGTTCTTGGTTTTCCAGTGCAACCTAAATACCACGTGCGTTTTGTCTACTTTCTTCATTTTCGCCTATATTCTGACTATTTTGCTCGTTTTCTTTATCTTGGTTACATTCGGCTATAATATTGCTGTTATCTTTTGTACTTTCTTCTTCTTCCATCGTTGCCTGAACCTGAGTCTTGTCCCTCACTCCTGTACTTCGCACTATCACATGGTCAAACTCCTCATCTGAACCAGAACTGGAACTGTCCGAGGAACTATCGGAGCTGTCCGAGGAACTATCGGAACTATTCGAAGAACAATCCTGGAAATCGGGATCTTTATCAGAGTCATCAATGTCACTTTCATTGCTGTGTGTGGGAGATATACAGAAATCTTTGGTATGCAATTTACGCATTACGTTAGAATGCTCCGGATTGGAAGCTGCTGTGTTTAAAATTTTGCTTACTTCAGGATCAGTACCAGAAATAACTTGTATTTCAGGCTTTGCATCTTCGGTCAGGTTTTTATTTGTTACATTTTTCAATTCATTTATATTATCCTCCAATTTTGTCATTTCCAATATTTTACTTGCACGGCTAGATGACTGCATCTTGAAAATACTGAAAAGAAAATGAGCCATAGTTATCTAGAGAGATATTCACAGTATGTCCCAAAGGGATGTTTGTTACATTCCGTCACACTCAATCAGTAAAAAATTAAATAAACAATATGAGTCGAAGTTACAATGGATCTGAGTTGTTATACAGCTTAACAGCTATTTAATCATATCAGTGGCAATATTGGCTTATTTTATGATATAATATGTATAATAAAAGAGAAGAATCCACAGGAAGTAAAAACGAAAATATGTAATGCGCAAACGGTGTGTTCTTAGGAATTCAGAAATCTACTGCTTTGATATCTCATCCTTCTCCCCTAAACGTATATCCTCATTTTTCACACCACTAAGGTAAATGATAATAACAATACCTAAAACGTCACAAATTTTGCATTTTTGTGTTAAAAAATGAAAATCGCAAAAATTCATCAAAACTGGCATAACCCGAAAATGCCACAGAAATTTATTTCAAAAGTGACCTAAGTCGAAAAACACATAAATTAAATATTTACCTGATTGACCTAAACTGTTTCAACTCGAAATGGTGATTTACGATGAGAAGTGAACAATCACGTCGTAGAAACCAAAAGTGTACTAAGTCAAAATAGTACTACACAATAACGACGTTTCACTCACTAAAATGTTTAGAGCGGATGGTTGACTAGTGGTCCCAGTGGCACCTCAGACACAACTAGAGTTATAACGGTGTTGAACTAGCATGAACTGATTGCATTTGAAACGTCGATAGTGACACAACCGCCATCTGGCGGGTATATATCGAAGGTAATTTAATACACTATTGAGGCATGGGTGGAAGAGTGTTCATACGACATTTTCATTATATTAACTCAAAATCTTGGATTTTTGACTTGTGTCACTTTTGAAGTACATGTGCGATATATATATATATATATATATATATGCACTCTGTCTGTCTATTCTTTCGTACACGTCATAGATGCGCGGGACTTTGTAAACACAACAGAGTGTGTATATATATATATATATATATTATATATATATATATATATATATATATATATATATACTCTCGACTTCGTAAACACAACAGCATATAGGTTAGAACACGCACGGCTTGCAAATACATACGCATTGATATTGTAATATTAAAATATAATTTGCTTTTAAATTTATTAAAGTTATGACGCGTACACTTGCTAAACAAACAATAATGGAGAGATTATAACGCGTATGACTTGGTTAGCACAATAGTAAAGAGACATTATAATGCGTACTTGCTAAAAATACATAAGCATTTATTATTGTCTGTATAAAATCTCTACTACCTAACTCCATCAGCAATATCCGGAACTTGTGCAGAAACACTGTCAGGATTCATTACTGTTATTATTTTTTATTATTTATTATGTACAAAAAACCTTATACACTCAACAAAAATAATCGTCGCGACACCACACTGTTCAATGTGAAATAGAAAGAGGAAACGAAAATAACTGGCTTGCTTTCTATGAGAGAGCGGAAGAGAGAGGCAGACAGAGAAACACGCGCACGCCGCACGGCTTACAACCATAGCGAACGTCTCGTTACAACTTTTGGTCTTAATTTATTCCGTCTAGCCCTCTTTCGCAACGCGCGATAAGGAACTACGTTCCAAAAATCCTCCTTCAAAACATTCATCCTTACCCCTCCTCGCATCACCAACAATAACCTTTTTTCGATAGAACCGGCTGTATTTCGTGCAAACTTGTGCCGAAAATGGGTGATTCAGTATTTGGAGGCATTTTGAGTGATTTTTGGGCGAGAAAACTGTGCTTAAAAATCACCTAAGGAAAAAGGAAAAAATGTTATTTCTCGGAAACGGCATGAGACCGCCGCATTTTCCTTCCGGATTCGTGTTCAGGAGGCAAAATCCCGTAAGAAAAGTATTACAGCTATTTTCACGGAGCATACATTTACCCAGGAATTCATCGATAGTTCTGGATTCCAAAAGCATCCGTAAAGGTATTATTCAACAAATTGGCATACATTTGCATAGGAATACGCCGTGGTATTTCACCAGCCGTACTAGTTCCTTAACTTCCTGCTCCGAAAAATGACCTCCTGCTGCCCCCGCAATCCATTTTGATACAAGTAAAATAATCATAAACAATAACGAAAATTCGCGGACGGAGGAACAAACAACTAGTCTTTTGACTTGTCATTCTTGTCAGTACTGTCAATATTCCTTCAAAAAAAAATTGATGAACCAATGTGATTTGAAGTTAGCTACAAATTCTGTAACTGAAAGATATACAAGAAATATTTTTATTTTTCATTGGTTTAAACTTGAGGTTAAATTAAAGTTTTCAATAAACGTAACCTATACAACTGGCTCTTATTTGTTTAGTTATTAGGACTAAAAGGTTTATTTTATTTTTCGCTTTTCAGTCTCTTTTTTCGTCGGGTTAATTTTTCGCCGAAAAGCTATTTTCCGTCGTTTTCGTGTCAGAGGCGTTTCACTTGAGAAACGTTACACTCAAATTCGTCCTTGAAATTTTACTCTCATCGTACCCAAAGAAGTTTTACTTAAACAAAATCGGGTCTATATCTATGGTAGATATTGAATTTCATTTTTTTGTCACGACTATCTATGTTTGTTAGGCTCCATTTGAATTTTTATTGAATTTATATGAATAATTCCTGTGTCAGCTCTTCTTGTCGAGAGAAATTATCATCTCCGTCTTGTCCCGCCTGTTGGCTTTTCTCGACAAATGAAATATTTTTCAATTCTATTTTTGTTCGCAAGAAGATCCAGTCGGTATCAAATATATTGTTCATTTATTCAACGATTCTAAGTCAAATAAATGAATCTCTTATCTCTTTTGTTACCTACAAAGTAAATATTTATCAAATATTCACGCAGACAGCTTATATGGTCTTGAAATTTGTTATATTATTTATCTAGTATTACTGACAGAGATACTATTTTCAATCTTATGCAAGTTGCGAATTTGTCATAATTTCATGTGGAATTTCAAATAAACGAAAACGGGTATAATATATCCGGGATTATTATTCATTCGACTACATTCCAAATTCCTGTTTGGTGACTGAGCAAATACACACACACACACACACACACACATATATATATATATATATATATATATATATATATATATATATATATATATATATATATGTTCCCTAAAATATTTTTCCCGAAAATTTTCCCGTTATCCCATTTTCCTGTTTCCTTTTTCTTTACCCCGTTATCCCGTTTTCCCGTTGTAATAAACAATATATTGGTCAAACGCAAAGGTCATTATCGAACAGAATAATTTCCCATGAAAGTGACTGCAGATTGCATCCTGAAAGATGTGCTCTGGCAGAACATGTTAATAAGTTTGACCACCAGATGAATTACGATTCAGTGAATGTGCTAGCGACAGAGTCACATACATCTAAGAGAACATTTTTTAAATGGCTTCCATTTCCCAAGAAAAAACTTGTATAAATAAAAAAATAGATATCAACCATTTGAGTGAGATCTACTCTTATTTATTGCCTTTAGATATCAATCAAAATTGACAACAATGTAATATCAAATAATAGTTCTTTTCAACAGTACCGCCACCTGGTAACATCAGTTGGTACTAATCCAACAGTTGGCACCACTGTAACTATTTCCAAGTGACACTCGTCAAATGACGTTGGCTTAAATATAATTGCGATATTCATTCCTTTCACTTGACACACCACATATGGTACACAATTATATTCATATAATTTCAAACAATGCTGATGTGAAAGATAAGTGCCATGTGAAGTGGAATGAATAGAAAAATCGAATTAAACGGTTTTCTTCACATAAAGGATTCAATATAAAATTGAACCAGAAAATGGTAGATCTCAGGTGAATACCACGCAGAAAGTTGAATGATATTCACCTGAAAATCCATGCATACTTCCATATAATATCAATGGACATTGAATGCAAATGTTCCTTTCTGATAAGCTCGATTATGTTTAATTTATGTCGTGTTCACCTAACAATCCGCAAACCGGTTTCAGGCTTCTTGGCCCTCATCAGTACGGAGTAGTCAACCAGCCAAAGGTCCAAAGAACTCTGGCTGAAGTGAGACACAACGTAAACAAACCATCATCGAGCTTGTAACACCTATAGGTACGCCGGAAAAAGATAAACTTCAACCGGCGGTACCTAAGTGACAGAAAGAAACACTCCGGAAAATCTCCCACCTCGATAGGTTTCTAAATGAAAGATTCCTCTCAGCAGGAGTGGCAAGCCCGTCTAGCTATAGTGAAAGATAAGTGCCATGTGGAGTGGAATGAATAGAAAAATCGACTAACCAGTTTCTTCAAGGATCAATATAATTGAACCAGAAAATGGTAGATTCAGGTGAAACACTTTCCTGGAAATACCACGCAGAACGTTGAATGATATTCACCTGAAAATCCATGATACTTCCATATAATATCAGATATGAATGCAAAGTCCTTTCGATGCTGATTGTTTAATTTATGTCGTGTTATACAATGCATCGGTTCGCTTTTGCCCCTCAGTCAGTAATCAACGCCAGGTTTAAAGAACTTGGCTGAAGTGAGACACAACGTAAACAAACCATCATCGAGCTTAACACTAGTAAGTACGCCGGAAAGATCTTTAACCGGCGGTACGCGACAGAAAGAAAAACTCGAAATTCACCTCGAAGGTTTCTAAATAAAGATTCTTTCGAGTGGCAAGCCGTTGCATATAGCGATAGTGCCATGCGAAGCGGAATGAATAATGAATTAAACGGTTTTTCACATAGGATTCAATATTTCGAACCAGAAATGGTGAAAAACACATTTAAATACGTAGAACGTTGAATGATATTCACCTGAAATTACTTCATTATCATGGACATTGAATGCAAATGTTCTCTGATAAGCTCGATTATGTTTAATTTATGTCGTTCACTCAATCCCATACCGGTTTCAGTTTGGCCTCATCAGTACGGAGTATAACCACCAAAGGTCAAGAACTCTGGTTGAAGTGAGACATAACGTGAACAAACCATCATCGAGCTTGTAGCACCTAGGGACGCCGGAAAAAATAAACTTCAACTGGCGGTACCTAGTGACAGAAAGAAACACCTGAAATCTTCACTTTCGATAGGTTTTAAATAAAGATTCTTCAGTAGAGTGGCAAGCCCGTCTAGCTATGGAAGCGGGTGAATAGAACGATTAACGGTTTCATAAAGGATTAATATAAATTGAACCAGAAAATGGTAGATCCCGGTGAAAACAACTATTTCCCGCAATACGCAGAACGTTGAATGTTCACTTGAAAATCCTCATACTTCCATATAATATCATCGGAATTGAATGCAAAGTCCTTTCTGATAAGCTCGATTATGTTTGATATGTCGTTTCACTACAATCCGGGATACCGGTTTCAGGCTTCTTGGCCCTCATCAGTACGGAGTAGTCAACTCGCCAAAGGTACCGCCAGTTAAAGTTCATCTTTCCGGCGTACCTATAGGTGTTACAAGCTCGATGATGGTTTGTTTACGTTGTAGTTCACTTCAGCCAGAGTTCTTGGACCTTTGGCTGGTTGACTACTCCGTACCTGATGAGGGCCAAGAAGCCTGAAACCGGTATGCGGATTGTTAGGTGAACACGACATAAATTAAACATAATCGAGTTTTATCGAAAGGAACATTTGCATTCAATGTCCATTGATATTATATGGAAGTCTGTATGGATTTTCAGGTGGATATCATTCAACGTTTTTAGTGGTATTTGCCAGGAAAGTAGTTTTTCACCTGAGATCTACCATTTGCTGGTTCAATTTTATATTGAATCCTTTATGTGAAGAAAACCGTTTAATTCGATTTTTCTATTCATTCCACTTCACATGACACTTATCTTTCACTATATGCTAGACGGGCTTGCCACTCCTACTGAGGAGGAATCTTTTATTTAGAAACCTATCGAGGTGGGACTTTCTGTCACTAGGTACCGCCAGTTAAAGTTTATCTTTTCCGGCGTACCTATAGGTGTTACAAGCTCGATGATGGTTTGTTTACGTTGTGTCTCACTTCAGCCAGAGTTCTTTGGACCTTTGGCTGGTTGACTACTCCGTACTCATGAGGGCCAAGAAGCCTGAAACCGGTATGCGGACTGTTAGGTGAACACTACATAAATTAAACATAATCGAGCTTATCAGAAAGGAACATTTGCATTCAATGTCCATTGATATTATATGGAAGTATGCATGGATTTTCAGGTGAATATCATTCAACGTTCTGCGTGGTATTTGCCAGGAAGTAGTTGTTTTCACCTGAGATCTACCATTTTCTGGTTCAATTTTATATTGAATCCTTTATGTGAAGAAAACCGTTTAATCGATTTTCTATTCATTCCACTTCACATGGCACTTATCTTCACTATATGCTGACGGGCTTGCCACCTACGAGAAGGAATCTTTATTTAGAAACCTATCGAGGTGGGAGATTTCGGAGTGTTTCTTTCTGTCACTAGGTACCGCCAGTTAAAGTTTATCTTTTCCGGCGTACCTATAGGTGTTACAAGCTCGATGATGGTTTATTTACGTTAGTGTCTCACTTCAGCCAGAGTTCTTGACCTTGGCTGGTTGACTACCGTACCGATGAGGCCAAGAGCTGAAACCGGTATGCGGATTGTTAGGTGAACACGACATAAATTAAACATAATCGAGCTTATCAGAAAGGAACATTTGCATTCAATGTCCATTGATATTATATGGAAGTATGTATGGATTTTCAGGTGAATATCATTCAACGTTCTGCGTGGTATTTGCCAGGAAAGTAGTTGTTTTTCACCTGAGATCTACCATTTTCTGGTTCAATTTTATATTGAATCCTTTATGTGAAGAAAACCGTTTAATTCGATTTTTCCAATGCTAATGTGGTTGTGTATTTGAATCTGTTTTATTCTTGATTTACGATATTTTTTTTTTATCATGTTAGATGAATATGTTCAACATTGAAATCAACCTCAACAAAGTTTTAGTAGCATATTTCGCACTTGTATTACTATTGGTTTTCCATCTATTTTAGTCTCCCTGATAAATGAAATAAACATTTCCGAAAGCTTGGATAAACCTTAAAGAGTTAACTTTTTCATTGCTGCTTACCTCAATATCCCTAGTTTTATATATATATATATATATATATATATATATATATATATATATATATATATATAAGGTTTATCCAAGCTTTCGGAAATGTTTATTTCATTTATCAGGGAGACTAAAATAGATGGAGAAACCAATAGTAATACAAGTGCGAAATATGCTACTAACAACTTTGTTGAGGTTGGTTTCAATAATGTTGAACATATTCATCTAACATAGTGATACAAAAGAAAAAAAATATCGTAGATCAAGGAATAAAACGAAGTTCAAAAATACTACAACCACATTAGCATTGTTTAAAATCATATAAATATAATTGTGTACCATATGTGGTGTGTCAAGTGAAAGGAATGAATATCGCGATTATATTCAAGCCAACGTCATTTGACGAGTGTCACTTGGAAATTGTTACACTGGTGCCAACTGTTAGATTAGTACCAACAGATGTTACCAGGTGGCGGTACTGTTGGAAAAAACTATTATTTGATATCACATTGTTGTCAATTTTGATTGATATCTGAAGACAATAAATAAGAGTAGATCTCACTCAAATGGTTGATATCAATTTTTTTATTTATAGAAGTAATTTCTTGGGAAATGGAAGCCATTTCAAAAATGTTCTCTTAGATGTATGTGACTCTGTCGCTAGCACATTCACTGAATCGTAATTCATCTGGTGGTCAAACTTATTAACATGTTCTGCCAGAGCACATCTTTCAGGATGCAATCTGCAGTCACTTTCATGAGAAATTATTCTGTTCGATAATGACCTTTGCGTTTGACCAATATATTGTTCATTACAACCATGACAAGGAATACTATGAATTACATTTGACATTGGGAGTTTTATCTTTAACTTAGAAACTCCATGTACACAATTATATTTATATAATTTTAAACATTGCTAATGTGGTTGTAGTAATTTTGAACTTAGTTTTATTCCTTGAACTACGATTTTTTTCTTCTGTATCACTATGTAAGGTGAATATGTTCAACATCATTGAAACCAACCACAACAAAGTTGTAAGTAGCGTAATATTTCGCACTTGAATATATATTACTATTGGTTTTTTCATCTACTGTAGTCTGATGAAACATTTCCGAAAGCATGGATAAACCTTAAAGAGTTTATATTTTGACCATTTTCAATTGCAGAAGATGTTTCTATAAGGAGCAAATCAAAAACTCACTTCGCTTACACGAGCGTATATGCGAAGCAACGGAACGAAAAATAATGTGTACCACTCGTAAACATTCTCTGTCGCCGAATGATCTAAAAAAGATCAAAAGAGTCGATAGTCAACGTGGGTTTGGGTGGCAGCTGTCTAGTTCTACATCAGTTTCGCCTGAGCCAATCAAAACAGACCGCATGCCAATGATAATACTTGTAGGTGTGTCCCTACGTTGAGAGGCCGAGAAAACGAATAAATCACGAGTTATATTTGTGTTTGAAGAGGTCTGAATAAATAAAAGCCAGTAGCGTCTCTGGTCTGGGATTAAAATAGGTTTTGAAATATTTTATAGTTCTGTTGTGTTTTGTTGGGAAATATGGCTTTTTTCGACCATAGGAAAATGAAATTAGGATGATCCGATTGCCTATTAATACATACTTCCTCGCTTATACATATTTTTTTTGATTTAACGTACTTTGAAAGTATCTAAATATCTAAATAAAATTAGTTTTCTCCGCCTATGCTGCTCAAAGGATACCGCTTCAAGACTGCAAACTTGTTTTTTATGTCTCTGCAATTGTAAATGTTTTAACTATACCTTTTCATTGTTGCTTACCCCAATATCCCTAGTTTCGTACCTAACTAGTCAGCAAATACTTCCCACACACATTATATATATATATATATATATATATATATATATATATGTATGAAATATATATAAAAACCTAAACATTAAACTCCCCTTCTCCCACAAAATCTTCTATAATAAACAAGATTCAAGAACCTCTCCAAACAAAATATATATATATATATATATATATATATATATAGATATATATATATATATATATATATCTGGAAAGAGGGTCTTGAATCCTGTTATGTATAGGTTTTTTTTCTTGGGAGTAGGATTCTGGGGCTTGTGACTCAGTGGCACGAGCGTTGGTCTTGTGTCCACTGTTTCTACTAGCATCTAATCCAACAGTTCATTATTACCCAGAATCTCACTACCAAGAGAAAAAAAACCGATCAGGATCCAAGAACCTCTTTACAGAAATACAAGCAAGGATGAAAAGTTTGCTAACAAAAATAACGTTCTACGAAGATTGTGAAAAACTAAATGGACCCCAGATGGTAACGTCATTAAAAAACATTTCCAAAGCCAAAACCTCCTTATCAAAACAAAAAAACAGAAGAATATACCTCCTACGATGTAAAAATATGAACATAACCCCAAAATTCTTGAATTTCAACTTCCAAACTGTAAAACCAACAGAACATAATAAATGATAGTTTGAAAACTGAAGAACACGCTTAATAGGAAATAAACTAAAAAGTAGAAAATAATTTTAAATGAGTTTGAAATAAGAATACAGTGATTTGTTGAAAATATAAACAGGATGTTCATAAAATCAGATGTGGAATCATCTGCGAC
The DNA here is from genome assembly GCA_018342105.1 of Gonioctena quinquepunctata. Taxonomy (NCBI): domain Eukaryota; kingdom Metazoa; phylum Arthropoda; class Insecta; order Coleoptera; family Chrysomelidae; genus Gonioctena; species Gonioctena quinquepunctata. The sequence continues at coordinate 81,219 of JAFIRS010000004.1, read as the reverse complement.
TGAAAGATAAACTTTAGTCACTATCTTCCATCGTCAAGATAACCTCTCCAAAAGAAATGATTCTAACTTTTTCCATCTTTGCAAAGTGAGATTGCTTCTTGAAAATGTGTTTCCCATTTCTTCCGGTCTTCCTGATGATCGTGGAAGCGTGAAATAGATTTTCGTCGACAAAAATGTATTGAAGACCTAGTGAATGCGATGTCTCTCCTGCGTCAATGTTACGAATGATTTCTGGTGAGTACTCTCTTTTGGAAAACATTCTTCTTTGCCTCATTCATCTTTATGAGTTCTTAATTAAGACTGGAATAGAAAATCAAATAACTATCTGAATGGAAATGCAAATTTTCAATTTCAGATTTTTTCTTTTGAGTTAGGGCCTTTTCAGAATATCTATCAGATGTAGTTCAATGTCCAGCGTGGCTTTAGCCGGGGAAGTAGTTGTTTTCTGTTAGACATTCACAAAAAATAACTTCATTTTAATCGTGGATTTTTCAATTCACAGAAAAATCTTTCTATCAATATTCAATTGAGAATGTTTCCCTTTTCAACAAGAATACAGTGATTAACAACAAATTTATTTCATCGTAAAAAAGCGTGGGGTGCTTGATGTCAATTGTTGTTAATATTCCATGGACAGATGTTGGTAAAAGTAGAATCATTATGAAAATATCTTAAAAAGCACCCCACGCTTTTTTACGATGGAATAAATTTGTTGTTAGTCACTGTATTCTTATTACAAACTCATTTAAAATTATTTTCTACTTTTTAGTTTAGTTTTCTATTAAAGCGTGTTCTTTAGTTTTTAAACTATAATTTATTTTCAACTTTTTAGTTTTGTTTTCTATTAAAGCGTGTTTTTTAGTTTTTCAAACTATTATTATCATTATTCAATTCTTTCAACTGGTATTCTCCAATTTTGAATAGAATTGGACCATAATCACAATATTCGTCCGCCATTTTAGAGCCATCTTGAATCCTTCAATTTTGACAAAATAATCATAATCTCCGACCCCAAAAACCCCCACATACCAATTTTGAATAGAATTGGACCATAATGACAAAACTCGTCCACCATTTTGGAGCCGCCATCTAAAATTTTTCCATTTTTACAAAAGAATCATAATATTGGACCCCAAAACCCCCACATACCAATTTTGAATAGAATCGGACCATAATCACAAAACTCGTCTACCATTTTGGATCCGCCATCTTGAATTTTTCAGTTTTGACAAAAGAATCATAATCTCTGACCACGAAAACCCTCAGATACCAATTTTGAAGCGAATCGGACCATAATCACAAAACTCGTACGCCATATTGGAGCCGCCATTTTTTTTTTCAAACAAAAATTTCTAATGCATTGTCACCGGAATTATGTACACCTACCAAATTTCGAATCATTCGTACGTCTGGAAGTGGGTCAAAATCGCGCCCAAAGGAGTCGGTGACAAACAAACATACGGTTACAAACATACAAGTGAAGCTAATATAAAGCGTGTAAAAATGTTATTATAAACGTAAATAAAGACTGAAGAAGTTCCCGGCCCGAGATGAAACGTAGCATCTAATCCAACAGTTCATTATTACCCAGAATCCTACTCACAAGAAAAAAATTCTATATATATTTATATATAATTATATATATATATATATATATATAAATATACAGGGTGTAATCTAACCTCTTGCACATCCGTGAAAGACAAGTGTATGAAAATCTAAAAAAAAAAATGTAAATCGTGCATGGGAGAATCTTGCTTGGCAACAGTGTTCGGTTCACGTGTTCTGAATGTCTGAATCACAACAATGGTCGTGATATTATTTTTCAAAACAATATTCAATTGCGAATGTTTCTCTTTTCAATACTGTTTGTGTTGTTTGTTTCTCACAAGTGACTGATAATTACGATAAGTGCCTCGCAGAGTATGGAGTCAACTAGTTCTGACTTTATCACCAGTTTGGATAAAACAAGGTTAGTTGTTTTCTTCACTTTGAAATTGAATATATATCTCAGGCAGCCTGCAATGTGTACATTCACTTCACAATCAGTTTAACATTCTACCTCAATCAAATGTCGAGTTAAATGTTGATTGCATACGGCAATCGCCAAAGTTTTCCTCTGAGCACGTCACCTGAAATTGGGCGGGAGGCACTATCCAAAATTTTGTCGAATTTTACAAAGAACAAAACATGTCTTTATTTTTTTTTCAGATATAGAAGTGGCACAGGACCAAATGCCCTATATTGGCAGTTGTTTTGAAGGTAAGCTGATTGTTTTCATATCATTTTTTCTTGAAAGTATTGTATTAAAAAGGCATTTCAGTAACAGGCACATTCATTACGTGAAATAAAATCATTTCAAATCCCCCTTCTAAATAACATTTTTTAATCCCTTGACTGTGGCTACTATTCCTAACAGGAGTCTTGCAGGTAGTATTATATATATTTTTTCTTCAATTTCTCGGAATAAAGGGCGTTGCGCAGGCCTATATTATGGAGAAATATTGGAAAAAATCGGTTGAACATATAAGATTATTAATGAAGGACCTTCATGAGAAGGAATGAGAGTTTTTGAGTGTATGATTCTAAAATGATTCATAATGTTTCACTATCCTTATCGCTAGAAACTTTTTTTTTTTCAAATTATCATTTATTTAGTTTTTCCCCATAATTTTCATTGAGTGAATTACCAAAATGACTTTTTTATGTTTTTAGATGTTGGGGTATTTCTTTAATGCGAAGAATTCGTGAAAATATGTGATTTCATCAAAACATCACCTTTATAAAAATTTCAAAATAAAGAAACTACAAAACTTACCGATGAAACTGGTCCTATTACGGTCTTGGTGTACAACAGAATATCATATGGAATATTTGTCCACGCACAATTTCACACTTTCACAATGTTTTTGATCACCAAATATATTAATCGTTCAGCATGAGCATTTTATACTGTTCATACGAACTGGTGATTGAAATTATTGACTTTTTGTGTTCTGTAAACTTGTCGATGTTATGATGTTGATTTGGAAGTCATTGCCGGAAGTCTCTCGACGTGTAAATGATATCCACTCAAGTTAATTGGTTTCGTAGGATTATTGCTTATTGTTTTATGATTGCAAATTCATCATTTCGTGTCAGTGATGATAATTTATCATTCTGTGACATCAGGGATCAGCAGTGAGTTCAAACGAGAAAAACTGTCAAATAAATGATTGTTTATATTAAAAATTTACTGTCATATAGGTATGTAATTTTTAATAAATTTGAATATTTTCTCCGAAATCATCCTATCTTTATTCAATGTTAACAACATCCACACATATCACAATAAGATATAACATCTTCAGATCAGCACCATTTCGGAAATATTGGAACAGGCGAGATATAATTTTGTTTCTTTCTACTGGTATTTTCAAGTCTTTTTGATTTATTTAAATTACTCTGGAAAGTTCTTTGTTATACATGGTAGCTGCCAAACGATGAATAATTTCAACAAATTTTGGTAATCTATGGGTATCTTTATTCGATTCATATAGTCACACACTCTAACAAGTCCAAAACAACCTGGAAAATTATCAATGACTTACAAAAAAAACCATCCCAATAAACATGAACTAATTTTAGTTGGAAACAATATTCAATAAGGGGTGAAACTCTGGCTGAAAAATTCAATACTCACTTTACGAAACCTTTGTCAGAAGATTTTCAATTATACAAGTTTTCTCGAAAGTAATATTTCACTCAATACATCAACTTTTTTTATGTCTCCCATCACTGAGAGGATCGTTACAATTATTGGTAAACTCACTCGTACGGGACTGTCCAAATATCAAACAAGTTGATTAAATGTTGCTCATCTGAATTGTGTTTCATAATTACCTCTTTAACCAATTTATCAACAGAAAAAGGTATTTTCCCAAATAATCTTATAATAATCATATATCTCCTGTATATAAAAGAGGCGAAACTAATGATTTGAATAATTACAGAGCAATTAGTATTCTCTCCAGCATCTCGAAACTATACGAATTGAATTTAAAGGAACAGCTGAACGCTTACTTTACCGCGATTAAATTATTCTCACCTTCACAACATGGTTTCACGACTAATAAAAATACTAATACAGCTCTATGTGACTTTCACAGCCAAAAAATAACTGCCTTGGTAAAAAAAGAGTGTGCTAGAATTGTTCATTGATTTTTCACGTGCGTTTGATTGCATGAATCACAACCTTTTGCTGAAAAAACTGTCGAGATATGGAGTTAGAGGATTGCCGCTAAATTTACTGACTCCCTACCTGGAAAATAGGAGGCAAGTAGTGAACATTGGGAAGAATATAATGAAAGACATATTGCTGATGGTGTACCTCAGGGTCCATTTTGGGACCTTTTTTATATGTTGCATTTGCTAATGATTTATTAGTTTATCTAAATAGGAATTCCGCCACTGTTTGCATATGTTATGCTGATGACACTAATATTTTAGTTATTGAAGATGACCTGAACCCACTGAGAAAAACAGCTGAGAGCACATTTAACAAAGTCATTATTTGGTCTGAAAGAAATAATTTGCAAATGAATTAAAGAAAAACCAATATGCTACAGTTTATTGTAAAAGGACAACAAAATGTGGTGAATCTGTTTGAGAATACTGATTTGGAATTGAATTCAATAACATCTACAAAAATGTTAGGTGTTGTTTTCGATAACAAATTGCAATGGATAGCACAAGTTGATAATCTATGTGAAAAACTCAGGTATCTCTCAAATTATTATAGTAAAAAAATCCTAATAACCCTATATTATGCAAATTTCAATTCTCATTTCTGGTATTGTATTTTGAACTGGGGTACAAGCTCCTCTGTAGGCCGAGTGTTCATCATTCAGAAATATGCCATAAGGATCATTGCGAAGTTGGGATTTAGAGATTTATGTAGGGAAACATATCGGAATATGAAAATATTAACAGTTGCAGGAATAAACATCCTTGAGGCTTGCACATATGTATCGCAACAAAAACAAACTGGCTGCTAATAGATCAGAACATAATTACGGAACACGTAAGGCCCATTTATCCTTCCTTCCTTCCCAGTATATATCGTACTGTACTCTATCAAAAAAGTATTGAATATCAGGGATGCAAACTCTATGAAAAACTTCCCGATGACATTAAAGTTTCAGGAAATGTATACCTTTTCAAGAAAAAAATTAAGGAACTACAATTGTCAAAAAATTGCTACACTGTATAGGAGTTCCTGTCGTGATCTGCCATTTGTATGTGACGTGTATGTTTCCATTTATATACATCTAAAGTTAGTTTTATTTATACATATTTGTGATTATTTTATTTATGACGTGTATGTGATGTTCCTATATACCCAGAGCTTTATTTATTATATTTTTTTTATATTTTTTTTTTTTATGTCGACTAATCTTCGTATTTTACTGACGTTTTATTCTTTTTTATTTGTATTACCACGCTGTTGGTGTGCAAACTAATTTGAGAAAATAAAGAACTTATTATTATTTCTGATCTTTGAACCCGCATTATGAGATCAATTTTGATTATATTACTCTTTTCTTTCAATTATTAATTGAATTATGAATTTATGAGCATTAATGATAATGTTGGCCAAATTACTAATTTTTTTTTTGGGGTAGATCTTTCATTAGGTAAAAATGTGTTTCAATTATATTATATATAGGTTTGCATAAACAGGGTGTAAACTTCTTGCACAACAATTGAAAAAATTCAAAAAATTCTTTGAAAAAAATATCTGCTATGGCTCCATGATTTCATGAATTTTTATTTCACCTTGAGCGTTTGTTATATTAAATTCCTTTGAAACTCGAAAAGAAAATGGCCATTATACATTGATATATATATATACAATTTCAGGAGGATTTATATAATTTTATAAATATATTTGTTTTAATTTTTAGAAACATTTCTGTATTTTAGAAATGGGAGCCCTGAGATGTTTTGGCAAAGTGTGCTAGCTCATATTTCGGAGCAATATTGAAATAAATCGGAAACAAGTACTGCCAGTCAAAGTAGTTTCTGTGATAATAGCTCCATTCGAAGACGACTCCTAAGAAACATTCCACTATACTAATTTTTATAAACATAGTTTTATCTTCAACATTATCATAAATATTTTCTACCCACCTTGTTTCTTCCCAATAATTGTGATTATTCGAATTACAGAAATTAATATTATGTAGAGGGCTTTGAACTTTGAGACATTTTTTCAATGGAATGTAGATCTCGTGTGATTCTACCAAAAAGTCAGTTAAAAAAAATTCATAAAAAATCTACAAAACTTACCGAATACTGATGGTGCTATGAGTATAATACCAAAAAATGAAATGTACGTCCTCGCACAATTACAAAAGCATTTTTCTTTGTTTTTTTCACCAACAGTTGATTTTTTGAGATTTTCTACTAATTAAATGAGTGTGTGCGTGTTTTGTGAAATTGTTGATGTTATAATATCGATTAAGAAGCCATTGCCAACAACAAGCTCTTTCGGCACGGTCTAGAGTTTGCAATTATTGCATTTTTCCATAATGATATGAATAAAGTTTTTACTGCCTCATTGTCTATACTTTGGGGGGAGGCTTCCAGCATTATATTGCTTCTTTATTCACTACAGATTTCTTTTATTTCTAAACGATATCTTTCTACACTATATATATATATATATATAAATTATATATATATATATAATATAATATATATATATATATATATATATATATATATATATATATATATATATATATATATATATATATATATATATATATATATATATATATATATATAATATATATATTTATATATATATATATATATATAGATAAATATATATATATATATATATATATATACACGGTGTAACTGAATAAGTGTAAAACATTTAAGGAGGTGATTCCTCATCGAAAAAAAGATAGGATCTTTCATATAAAGAAACTTCATTGGAGCATCCCTTGTTAAGATACAGCCCCTTAAAGGGGTACATAAAATTTGTATAACAATTTTTTCTACAAGCACTGAAAAGTTACAATATTGAAATTAACCTGACGTTTTGTACTACCAAAAAAGACACTTAGCCAGTAATTTATTTGGTTTACCCCATGGTTGTAAGGTGAAAAACGCAACCCTAAAATTTATTTCCAATGTAACTTTTTGTCTTATTATTTGTTTACCATTTAAAAATTTATTTCCGATAGCCTGTTTCATTCTAAACAAAAAATGTCTCGTGGGTTTTTTGCCCAAAATAAACCAGTAAGCAGCAAAACATTATTTTACGAACAACTACAGAGATACATCGTCATAAATGCGAACTGGATTTATTGTTATTTTGTAGTTAGTACCTGCATTAAACGATTAAAGGGTAATAAACAAAACTAAGTTATTAATAACAAAACACACAACATGTAGAAATCATAGTGAATGTTCAATATGCCTACCTTCAAACATTACGCATGCGTCTAGACGTCGGCGCATTGAGCCACGTATTCGCTCAAATATTCCTGGAGTCTCTGATTACCCTGCACGCATCGATGATGCGGTTTCTAAGTCCCTACATCGCGAACAGGAGTACGATATACCAAATGCTGTGAATGGCCCCAAATAGAAAATCGAGAGGATTGAGATCCGGGGATCGAGCGGGCCATTTATGTGGTCCTCCTCGACCTATCCACTGATTTGCATATGTTTCAGTTAAATGCTGACGTGCTACTTGACTAAAATGGGCGGGAGCCCCATCATGCATAAAAACATATCCCTTCTGACGCCCAAAGGAACTTCCTCCAGCAGTACTGGATGCACTTCTCTTAAAATTGAACGTATGCCTCACCATTTAATCGAGGAGGTAGAAAATGAGGCCCAATTAAATCATCCCCAATAACCGAGCCACACGTTAAGAGAAACTGTTCTTGATGGCTAGTTTCGACAATAGCGTGAGGGTTTCTATCAGCCCATATGTGGTAATTATGAAAATTAATAATCTTGTCCCGAGAAAACTACATTGTCTGTGAATTCTATCGTCTTCAGAAAGTCACAATTTCTTCTAATCATTTCCAGCATCCAATTGCAAAATTCAAGACGGTTCGGAAAGTCTCGCGGTAACAGTGCCTGTACTCGTTGCAGATGGTAAGGGTATAAGAGTTGTTCCTTTAAAATTCGAAATACCGTCATATGATCAACATTTAGCTGGAAAGCAATCTTTCTAGTACTGGTAGTAGGTTGTTCTTCAATCAAATTAAGTACTGCTTCCTCAAGCTGTGGTGTTCGTATTTCTCGATGGCGACCACAATCCTGCGTTCTTTTGTCGAATGAACCATATTCTCGTAATCGTTGATGAAGTCGAGCAAATATTCTATGTGAAGGATGCTGCCGTTGAGGATACATTTCAGCATATCTTCTAGAAGCTTCTAACCCATTCCCCTGCGACAGACCGTAAACGTAATGCATATCAGCCATTTCATTTGTGTATGCCATTTTATTAACAAGTGAATTATTAAAGTAACAAATTAAGAACAGAACAACAACACACAATTAGTATTAATTCAATTCTGAAAATTCCCAAACTGACAGCGTCATACCAATTTAATTGTCACTATCGCTAATAGCGACCTACTAGATAGATTAGTTTCGTATTTTCGCATTTATGACGATGTATCTCTGTAGTTGTTCGTAAAATAATGTTTTGCTGCTTACTGGTTTATTTTGGGCAAAAAACCCACGAGACATTTTTTGTTTAGAATGAAACAGGCTATCGGAAATAAATTTTTAAATGGTAAACAAATAATAAGACAAAAAGTTACATTGGAAATAAATTTTAGGGGTTGCGTTTTTCACCCCTTACAACCATGGGGTAAACCAAATAAATTACTGGCTAAGTGTCTTTTGGTAGTACAAAACGTCAGGTTAATTTCAATATTGTATCTTTTCAGTGCTTGTGAAAAAATTGTTATACAAATTTTATGAACCCCCTTTAAGGGGCTGTATCTTAACAAGGGATGCTCCAATGAAGTTTCTTTATATGAAAGATCCTATCTTTTTTTCGATGAGGAATCACCTCCTTGAATGTTTTACACTTATTCAGTTACACCCTGTATATATATATATATATATATATATATATATATATATATATATATATATAGTCGATAAAAATCCTTTCAACTATGTCCTGTGTTTTACAAAAAAACCAATATGTTGAATGTTCCCCCAAATTGTTTTACCTCACCTGAGAAAGAAATAAGTATAAGCAATTAGACCATTTGGAATAATAAATACCGAAATATACGCTTTATGTTGACCAATGAATATTTTGAAAATGGCATGAGTTACTGCCGAAACGTTAATAAAATTACCAGTATGTTGTAACGACCAGTTTTTTCCGTCTGGACCTAGCCCAAAGAATTCGGAATTCTAAAAATACGAGGGTCAGAAAATGTTTTACCAAACTACATATATATATATATATATATATATATATATATATAACGGAAATAAGAGAAATCTGTTACGTGGTCTCTTTCAAATTCGTATCAGACATCTCGTAGAAACCGGCAAGTACAAAAATGTGAAAAGCATCAAATTATAGATAGTGACATCTTTAATCTGTGCGGCGAAGCTAGACCTAATATCGTGGAATTTTAATGGCACGAAATTTCGTGCACATTAACAGTTCACCAACAGATGTCAGCATAGGCCAACCCACGACACCAATAGTCGTACTCCTAGTGCGTTCAGAGTAACGCAAAACAAATAACGAGAATAAGAGAAATCCAAGAGAGCCCACCATCCGTCTACAGACTGTTTCATGGTTTCCCAATCATCAGGACGGCATGTGGTCTCTTCAAATTCGTATCAGATATCTCGTTGAGTTGATACCTATAGGCAAGTAGAAAAATGTGAAAAGCATCAAATTATAGATAGTGACACCTATAATATGTGCGGTGAAGCTTAGACCTGTTATCGTGGAATTTTAATGACACGAAATTTCGTGCACATTAATAGGTCACCAACAGATGTCAGCATAGGCCAACCCACGACACCAATAGTCGTACTCCTAGTGCGTTCAGAGTAACGCAAAACAAATAACGAGAATAAGAGAAATCTGTTACGAATCCAAGAGAGCCCACCATCCGTCTACAGCCTGTTTCATGGTTTCCAAATCATCAGGACGGCCTGTGGTCTCTTTCAAATTCGTATCAGAAGACATCTCGTAGAGCTAATACCTATCGGCAAGTACAAAAATGAGAAAAGCATCAAATTATAGATAGTGACATCTATAATATGTGCGGCGAAGCTTAGACCTAATATCGTTAGGAATTAATCTCGCAATTTGCGAGATTAATTCCTAACCTGTCAGTTTCCCTTGTCACACCACATAGAGTACACAGTTATATTCATATAATTTTAAACAACGCTAATGTGGTTGTAGTAACCTTGAACTTCGTTTTATTCCTTGATCTGCGTTTTTTTTTTTGTTCCTATGTTAGATGCATATGTTTAACATATTGAAACCAACCTCAACAAAGTTTCTCCCTGATGTGGAATAAACATTTCCGAAAGCTTGGATAAACCTTAGAAGAGTTTACTTTTTCTTTGCTGCTCACCCCAATATCCCTAGTTTTGTACCTAACTAGTCAGCAACTACTTCCCACTACTTATATAATATATATATATATATATATATATATATATATATATATATATATATGGGTAGCATATAGGTAGTATATGGGTAGTATTAGCTGACTAGTTAGGTACAAAACTAGGGATATTGTGGTAAACTCCTTAAGGTTTATCCTAGCTTTCGGAAATGTTTATTTCCATCATCAGGGAAAAACTCAATGATGTTGAACATATTCATCTAACTTAGTGAAAAAACTTACATCAAGAAATAAAACAAAGTTCAAAGTTTCCGAAAGCTTATAAGAGTTTACTTTTTCATTGATGCTTACCCCAATATCCCTAGTTTTGTATATGCACGTTGTTTTATGAAAACACAGAAACGTTCTTGAATTTTCAATAATTGTGTCCAGGATTTTGTAAATTATATATGGATATTTTTTTTGTAAAACAACATTTTTCTTCCAGTTTTACATCGTGTTAAAAATGTATCAACTTTGAGAACGCTTGGCACAGTTCCTTTCACCTTTTTTTATTTTTTCAACATCCGCACAATGTTATTTTACACCTTCACATTTGTAGCATACATACAACGTAAACACATTTTCCAGACACGTACGGCTGTTTTTCCTCACATCCAACACGCGATAAATAATTTCAACTAGGTACTGATTCTTTCTCCTGGAATTTTCAGGTCTTTTTTGATAAAATCAGTTTCCGCAATAATAGGTGACAAAATCGACTTTCATAATTCAATTCAGTAGGTCAATGGCTGTGAGGAAACACTGACAACTACGTGCTTCTCATTTAAATACCAAATCCGGTGTAGTTGTGTATAAGGCAAATGATGAATAATTTCAAAACATTTGTTCTTCGATTTATATGATTGCTGACCCTCGAATCCGCATGATAGGACCAATTTAATTAGTGGAATAACCACTGCTCATGGTTTTGTTCAGAATTGCTATTGTACAATTTTAAAATATGCATGAATCAATGTAAAACTCATTTATTTATATTTTTAAATTTGCTCTCTAGCATTTGATGGTCTGTTTATTTATTGAAAATGATAATTGTCTAAAGAGTAGAGCTCACAATTAACAGTTTTGATTATTATCAGGTGGTGTATGAAAATTATTAAAATATCAAAGTATTTAGGATAAACATACAGAATAAAGATTGCTTATAGGTGATAAAAAAAAATTATAAAATCCCGACTGCGTAAAAAGTGAACTTTAAAGAAGATGGAAACAAGATGACCAGAAAATATTGTCAGAAAATTATGTTTTAAGAGGTTAACTACACAGTTTGAAAAGAGTTGTTAATTTCAACAATATCTAGTTTTGTTGAAAAAATGTTGCTAAAATCAACAACCAATGAATCAGGAATTCACTACTCAAATTACTCCAGCTGTAGTTAAATTCATCCATTGTCAATTTTCACTGATTTTTTGTCAGTATGTCTACCTCATTGTTGTCGAAATCTTCAAAAAGAAAGTTTCTGCTGTAACAACTTTTTTTGCAATATTTTCGTGACTTAAAACAAAATAGTAAATGCTCTTGCAAATTCAGAAATGTGCATTTATCAGCAACATAAATAGGTATTCATAGCTATGAACAGTTTGCGGAATCGACAATTTTGTTTGTTAATACATTTGATATAGTTAAAATGCAAATTGTTGGATTACCAAAACTGTTGGTGGTGTTTTCCCATAAATTTGTGGAATTTATCCTATTTCGTTGTGAAAAGGGAATTGATCACGTTTGGGCATTCTCGTGCATATGCGAGTATCGAATTAGCGCCAAAAATTCTCTTCTCTTTCAGTCAGTCCTCTGTGCTCTGTGAGACGTATTGTTAATGTGGTATTTGTAGTGTGATTTTTCAGGTTGAACAGGTGTCCAGGTAATGTGAAGTTTGACTGTTGGAATAGCAAATAGTTCAAATCAGCTGAGTCCTGTGTCTTTGGATAAGTCTGGAAATTTGATTGGACAGCGTGCAGCTCAGACTTGGTGTCTTATAAAAAATTATTGATATATGATATAATCAACATATTTTCAGTTGAACACTCTGAGAAGTATGAAGTTATATTGATTCTAATAGAAATCACAAGTATTGTATTCTGTCCTGTGAGTAGTTCTGGCTTGGCATCAAAGTTGCAAGTATCGATTGAAAATCATCTTGAATCATTTTTATCTCATATGAATCACCATATTATTCCCAAACATCATTTGATGATACATTATCCGATATAATTAGGAAAATGGGTCCGCTTGTTGGTTTGAGGAGTATGAGATTTGAATCTAAACATGCTTATCTCAAACATTTGGTTCATAGTTTGAAAAACTTCAAAACTGTTTGCAAAACTCTCTCGACAAGACACCAAACTCAAATGTGGAATATCTGGGGGAATATTAACCTGTCATTGGAACCAATATATGGCAAAATCTTTTTTCAAATATCAATGATGAACTTTATCAAGAAGAGTTGCAAATTTTATTGGATCCCAAATTACTGAACTTGATGTTTACTAAAAGTGTAACAGCTTTCGGGAGTACTTTCAAGCTCAACAGTTTTGTGACTACGGAAATGAGTCAATACATGTGCCCTATTGATTTGTTGAAAATATAAACAGGATGTTCATAAAATCAGATGTGGAATCATCTGCGACTGAAAGATAAACTTTAGTCACTATCGCATTCACTAGGTCTTCAATACATTTTTGTCGACGAAAATCTATTTCACGCTTCCACGATCATCAGAAAGACCGGAAGAAATGGGAAACACATTTTCAAAAAGCAATCTCACTTTGCAAAGATGGAAAAAGTTAGAATCATTTCTTTTGGAGAGACACTTTGAAATTAGTGTTTTCTGACATTAAAACCTGTCATGGGGTATGATAGATTGATTTGTTGAAAATATAAACAGGATGTTCATGAAATCAGATGTGGAATCATCTGCGACTGAAAGATAAACTTTAGTCACTATCTTCCATCGTCAAGATAACCTCTTGTGGGGTATTCATGTTGAAAAGGGAAACATTCTCAATTAAATATTGATAGAAAGGTTTTTCTGTGACTTGAAAAATCCACGATTAAAAGAAGTTATTTTTTGCGAATGTCTAACAGAAAACAACTACTTTCCCGGCTAAAGCCACGCTGGACATTGAACTACATCTGATAGATATTCTGAGAAGGCCCTAACTCAAAAGAAAAAATCTGAAATTGAAAATTTGCATTTTCATTCAGATAGTTATTTGATTTTCTATTCCAGTCTTAATTAAGAACTCATAAAGATGAATGAGGCAAAGAAGAATGTTTTCCAAAAGAGAGTACTCACCAGAAATCATTCGTAATATTGACGCAGGAGAGACATCGCATTCACTAGGTCTTCAATAAATTTTTGTCGACGAAAATCTATTTCACGCTTCCACGATCATCAGAAAGACCGGAAGAAATGGGAAACACATTTTCAAAAAGCAATCTCACTTTGCAAAGACGGAAAAAGTTAGAATCATTTCTTTTGGAGAGACACTTTGAAATTAGTGTTTTCTGACATTAAAACCTGTCATGGGGTATGATAGATTGATTTGTTGAAAATATAAACAGGATGTTCATGAAATCAGATGTGGAATCATCTGCAACTGAAAGATAAACTTTAGTCACTATCTTCCATCGTCAAGATAACCTCTTGTGGGGTATTCATGTTGAAAAGGGAAACATTCTCAATTAAATATTGATAGAACGATTTTTCTGTGACTTGAAAAATCCACGATTAAAAAAAGTTATTTTCTGTGAATGTCTAACAGAAAACAACTACTTCCCCGGCTAAAGCCACGCTGGACATTGAACTACATCTGATAGATATTCTGAAAAGGCCCTAACTCAAAAGAAAACATCTGGAAATTGAAAATTTGCATTTTTATTCAGATAGTTATTTGATTTTCTATTCCAGTCTTAATTAAGAACTCATAAAGATGAATGAGGCAAAGAAGAATGTTTTCCAAAAGAGAGTACTCACCAGAAATCATTCGTAACATGCAGGAGAGACATCGCATTCACTAGGTCTTCAATACATTTTTGTCGACGAAAATCTATTTCACGCTTCCACGATCATCAGGAAGGCCGGAAGGAATGGAAAACACATTTTTAAGAAGCAATCTCACTTTGCAAAGATGGAAAAAGTTAGAATCATTTCTTTTGGAGAGACACTTTGAAATTAGTGTTTTCTGACATTAAAACCTGTCATGGGGTATGATAGATTGATTTGTTGAAAATATAAACAGGATGTTCATGAAATCAGATGTGGAATCATCTGCGACTGAAAGATAAACTTTAGTCACTATCTTCCATCGTCAAGATAACCTCTTGTGGTATTCATAGTTGAAAGGAAAATTTCATTAAATATTGATAGAAAGATTTTCGTGACTTGAAAATCCACGATTAAAGAAGTTATTTTGTGAATGTCTAACAGAAAACATATTTCCGGTAACGCTGGAATTGAACTAATCTGATAGATATTCTGAAGGTTCTACTCAAAGAAATTGAAATTGAATTGATTTTCATTCAGATAGTTATTTGTTTTTCTATTCCAGTCTTAATTAAGAACTCATTCTTCTTTGCCTCATTCATCTTTATGAGTTCTTAATTAAGACTGGAATAGAAAATCAAATAACTATCTGAATGAAAATGCAAATTTTCAATTTCAGATTTTTTCTTTTGAGTTAGGACCTTTTCAGAATATCTATCAGATGTAGTTCAATGTCCAGCGTGGCTTTAGCCGGGGAAGTAGTTGTTTTCTGTTAGACATTCACAAAAAATAACTTCTTTTAATCGTGGATTTTTCAAGTCACAGAAAAATCTTTCTATCAATATTTAATTGAGAATGTTTCCCTTTTCAAAATGTGCCCTATATTTTGTAAAATATTTGCAATTTGTGCTCACGCCACCAATAACCAAATATTTTTGTGTGAGTGTTGGTTTAACAAAATGCTTTGATGACAAATCTCAATCTTACATAGTAGAAGAATCGGAAAGATTCAATTACAAGTTGATAAGTCTTAAAAATTTGTAGCATCTGGTTGCATATGATTTGAGTTTGCCATATAAACAGAACTTTCATTGTATTGTGCTCAAATATGAAATTATTTTGGGATATTGACTTGCATTGTGAATTTAGGCAAACATTTTGTTTCGGTGTTATTACATTTTATTACTCAGTACCTGTTGTTAATTTTATTTTATCGGCATTCAACTCCCCTGCCGCGTGAGGGTAAATAGCAGAAAGTGCAACAAAAATGATTTTGAGTTTGCCAATTTATATATTTTTTTAACCGATTGCGGCAAAGTCAAAAGGACGGTTAAGTGTTTGACCTGTGTACATACAGGTCAAACACATAACTGTCTTTTTGGGTTTCGCCGCAGTCGGGTAAAAAAAAAAATATAAATTGGCAAACTCAAAAGCTTTATTCTTGTACTTACTGCTCTCCCTTTACCTTCACGCAACAGTGTTATTTATTATAATACAGTTTTTTTTTATATTAATCCACCAAAGGATTATAAAGCTGGCATTCATTCATTGTGTTACTTTATGTTTAGTTGTACATTTCTTCACGTAATGATGGTAATTTCATTTCATCGACATTCAACTGTTATTTATTATAATAGAATATTTATTTTTACACGCTTTATATTAGCTTCACTTGTATGTTTGTTTGTTTGTTTGTTTGTAACCGACTCCTTTGGGCGCGATTTTGACCAGCTTCCAGACGTCCGAATGATCTGAAATTTGGCAGGTGTACATAATTCCGGTGACAATGCATCAAGAAATTTTTGTGTGAGAAAAAAAAGAAATGGCGGCTCCAATATGGCGTACGAGTTTTGTGATTATGGTCCGATTCGCTTCAAAATTGGTATCTGAGGGTTTTCGTGGTCGGAGATTATTGTCAAAATTGAAAAATTCAAGATGGCGGCTCCAAAATGGTGGACGAGTTTTGTGATTATGGTCTGATTCTATTCAAAATTGGTATGTGGGGGTTTTTGGCGTCGAATATTATGATTCTTTTGTAAAAATTGAAAAATTCAAGATGGCGGCTTTAAAATGGCGGCCGAGTTTTGTGATTATGGTCTGATTCTATTCAAAATTGGTATGTGGGGGTTTTTGGGGTCGAATATTTTGATTCTTTTGTGAAAATTGGAAAATTCAATTCAAAATTCAATTCTATTCAATATTGGTGTGTGGGGGTCTTTCGGGTCGGAGACTCGGAGATTATGATTACCTAATTTGCTGAGATTATTCCATTTTTCAATTTGCAAAAAAAAAAAATAGTTTGAAAAAAACTAAAAAAACACGCTTTTATAAAGAAACACATTAAAAGGAAGGAAATAAATAATAGTTTGAACAAACTAAAAAACACACTTTTATAGAAAACCAGACTAAAAAATTTGAAAATAAGAAAAACATCTATTTTATTTAAAAAAAAGCGTGGGCTGCATGGTATCAATAATTATACAGGGTGTAACTGAATAAGTGTAAAACATTCAAGGAGGTGATTCCTCATCGAAAAAAAGATAGGATCTTTCATATAAAGAAACTTTATTGAGCCCCTTTTAAAGGGGTAAATAAAATTTGTATAACAATTTTTCACAAGCACTGAAAAGTTACAATATTGAAATTAACCTGACGTTTTGTACTACCAAAAGACACTTAGCCAGTAATTTATTTGGTTTACCCCATGGTTGTAAGGGGTGAAAAACGCAACCCCTAAAATTTATTTCCAATGTAACTTTTTGTCTTATTATTTGTTTACCATTTAAAGATTTATTTCCGATAGCCTGTTTCATTCTAAACAAAAAATGTCTCTTGGGTTTTTTGCCCAAAATAAACCAGTAAGCAGCAAAACATTATTTTACGAACAACTACAGAGATACATCGTCATAAATGCGAACTGTATTTATTGTTATTTTGTAGTTAGTACCTGCATTAAACGATTAAAGGGTAATAAACAAAACTAAGTTATTAATAACAAAACACACAACATGTAGAAATCATAGTGAATGTTCAATATGTCTACCTTCAAACATTACGCATGCGTCTAGACGTCGGCGCATTGAGCCACGTATTCGCTCAAATATTCCTGGAGTCTCTCTGATTACCCTGCACGCATCGATGATGCGGTTTCTTAAGTCCTCTACATCGCGAACAGGAGTACGATATACCAAATGCTGTGAATGGCCCCAAATAGAGAAATCGAGAGGATTGAGATCCGGGGATCGAGCGGGCCATTTATGTGGTCCTCCTCGACCTATCCACTGATTTGCATATGTTTCAGTTAAATGCTGACGTGCTACTTGACTAAAATGGGCGGGAGCCCCATCATGCATAAAACACATATCCCTTCTGACGCCCAAAGGAACTTCCTCTCAGCAGTACTGGATTCACTTCTCTTAAAAATTGAACGTATGCCTCACCATTTAATCGAGGAGGTAGAAAATGAGGCCCAATAAATCATCCCCAATAACTCCGAGCCACACGTTAAGAGAAAACTGTTCTTGATGGCTAGTTTCGACAATAGCGTGAGGGTTTTCATCAGCCCATATGTGGTAATTATGAAAATTAATAATCTTGTCCCGAGAAAAACTACATTCGTCTGTGAATTCTATCGTCTTCAGAAAGTCACAATTTCTTCTAATCATTTCCAGCATCCAATTGCAAAATTCAAGACGGTTCGGAAAGTCTCGCGGTAACAGTGCCTGTACTCGTTGCAGATGGTAGGGGTATAAGAGTTGTTCCTTTAAAATTCGAAATACCGTCATATGATCAACATTTAGCTGGAAAGCAATCTTTCTAGTACTGGTAGTAGGTTGTTCTTCAATCAAATTAAGTACTGCTTCCTCAAGCTGTGGTGTTCGTATTTCTCGATGGCGACCACAATCCTGCGTTCTTTTGTCGAATGAACCATATTCTCGTAATCGTTGATGAAGTCGAGCAAATATTCTATGTGAAGGATGCTGCCGTTGAGGATACATTTCAGCATATCTTCTAGAAGCTTCTAACCCATTCCCCTGCGACAGACCGTAAACGTAATGCATATCAGCC
The DNA here is from genome assembly GCA_018342105.1 of Gonioctena quinquepunctata. Lineage (NCBI taxonomy): Eukaryota > Metazoa > Arthropoda > Insecta > Coleoptera > Chrysomelidae > Gonioctena > Gonioctena quinquepunctata. The sequence goes on along the minus strand of JAFIRS010000004.1, from coordinate 62,469 downwards.
ATTTCCTCATTTGTGTATGCCATTTTATTAACAAGTGAATTATTAAAGTAACAAATTAAGAACAGAACAACAACACACAATTAGTATTGATTCAATTTCGAAAATTCCCAAACTGACAGCGTCATACCAATTTAATTGTCACTATCGCTAATAGCGACCTACTAGATAGATTAGTTTCGTATTTTCGCATTTATGACGATGTATCTCTGTAGTTGTTCGTAAAATAATGTTTTGCTGCTTACTGGTTCATTTTGGGCAAAAAACCCAGGAGACATTTTTTGTTTAGAATGAAACAGGCTATCGGAAATAAATTTTTAAATGGTAAACAAATAATAAGACAAAAAGTTACATTGGAAATAAATTTTAGGGGTTGCGTTTTTCACCCCTTACAACCATGGGGTAAACCAAATAAATTACTGGCTAAGTGTCTTTTTGGTAGTACAAAACGTCAGGTTAATTTCAATATTGTATCTTTTTCAGTGCTTGTGAAAAAAATTGTTATACAAATTTTATGTACCCCCTTTAAGGGGCTGTATCTTAACAAGGGATGCTCCAATGAAGTTTCTTTATATGAAAGATCCTATCTTTTTTTCGATGAGGAATCACCTCCTTAAATGTTTTACACTTATTCAGTTACACCCTGTATAGTACATTACACACCTAGGGCAGTAAAGTAAGAAATGTCTCAGATCACAGGTAATTGTTGGCCGAGGTGATACCATGCACCCCACGCTTTTTTTTAAATGAAATAGATGTTTTTCTTATTTTCAATTTTTTTAGTCTGGTTCTCTATAAAATCGTGATTTTTAGTTCTTTTAAACTATTATTTATTTTATAATAGAGGCATTAAAATATTCTAATGTTATATATTCTTGATTTATTAAACCATCCCTCCTGAAAAACTGTATTACCAACAAATATTAGATTGATTTGTTGAAAATATAAACAGGATGTTCATAAAATCAAATGTGGAATCATCTGCGACTTCATTTTAATCGTGGATTTTTCAATTCACAGAAAAATCTTTCTATCAATATCCAATTGAGAATGTTTCCCTTTTCAACATAAATATTAGATATTTTCATAAAAAAAATAGTGATAGTAAATACTAATAGACGTCATTTGAAAAAAATATTATTTATGTTTTGACAAGAAATAAAAGACAAAAAAAATTTTTTTCCTGTTTAGTATGAAAAACTAAAAGAAAAGAATCTACAAAATTTTATTTCAACAACAACATAAACAGAATGAGATTTCAACAGCATGAGGTTCACAAATTACTTCTTGTCAGTTTATAAATGATGAAAACTAGTAAAGGAATCGACAATATTACAATGTTAATTTCACTAAAATATTATGTAATTCATTGAAAAGAGTAAATGAATTACTTCACTGTAAAAACATTTCTGGGTTAGCTTAACAAAAAAAAGATGAAAAAATAGCAACTGAATGTTGTTGATGCACTACTGATTTTCTGAAATCGTCTACAGTCCAATTGTGTCATTTACTTTGCTGAATTCGTTAAATAGCAAAAATTTGTGTGAAAGCCACAAATGTGTGAATGTGAACATCGTGAATATTCAACAACTCTTCTCCAACAATGTAGTAAACTAAATACTGTAAACAATCTCACGCAGTCGGAGGCATTTTCTTTAATTTAACAATTAAAATATATTATTGCCTCCGACTGCGTGAGATTGTTTACAGTATTGAGTTTGATAGTTATAGTTTTCCCAATATCAATTGCAGAAGCATAAAAAAGTCTTGCGGCGAAATCGTGTGAGCAGCAGTGGCGGAGATAACTAATTTTATTTAGATATTTTAAAATTTTAAAAGTACTTCATAAATAATGAAAAATGAAAAAAAATTAAAGACAAGCTTTTATTTATACAAATACATTAAGAAAGAAAAATAATTTCTTTCATTGTTTGATGTAGGTTATTATTATATCCTAAAACGTATTTCGATCGGCACACACCAAGACCATAGACGCTACTGGTTGTTAATCTTTCAGAGCTATTGAAACACAAATATAACGCGTGATTTATGACCTCCCATCGTAGAGCCACACCTGCCACCATTATGTCCGACTTCATTGGTCCAGACGAATCGGTTGTACAACTGACAGCCCTCACTCGAGTCCACGTTGACTATCGGCTCTTCTGATCTACCGTTTGCCGACGGAAAATGTTTACGAGTAGTACAGATTATTTTTCGTTCCGTTTCTTCGCATATACGCTCGTGTTAGCGAAGTGAGTTTTCATTTGCTCCCTATAGAAACAGCTTCTGATATTGATTGATTGATTGATTGATTGGATGGACTATAACCTCTTATAACATAATTTTCTGACACTTTTTACGCAGTTGGGCTTTATTTTTTTATTTTATTTTTTTATTTTTTTATTTTTAGGATTATAAGACGGTAATAATCTAAAGTCATTAAACCGTTCGTAATAGCCGAGTTTGACTGTACTCAATTAAGTTTCTATTAAAATATTTAAGTGATAGTATAGTATTATAGTATATTAAAGTATAAGTGGATAAAAAAGGCTTTAAAACACGAGCAAGTGTTTTTAAGACCAGTTATCCACGAATACATTACGCTATTTTTTTTATTGGTGCACTTCGAAATCATATATACTGGTATTATTACTACAAAAAATAGAAATAAGAACTAATAATGCAAAATCGTTGAATTCGTGATGTGACATCAGTATACCTTTCGTTGTCATGGGAATGAGAAAAACAGATATTCATTTGCAATTTGTTATCAAAGATCAATATTTGTTGTCACCAGAGCTCAAAAATGAATTATTCTATTATCGATTTTTTCAATAGTGAGGCAGAATCGCGGTTAATACCGCGAAAATCCAGTGATATATATAAAAAAGAATATGAAAAGTTCAACAGATGGATGGAGGAGCAAGAGGTATCACATATAAATGAACGAGTTGTTAGTAATATTTTATTCAACGTAACAAGTTACTCCTGTCAGATCAATAATAAAAAATTTGTCATTTAGACTTCACGTTTCTCGATTTGTTGATGTTGCCATGGTAACTTAAAAAAAACGCGCGTTTTTTAAAGTTCGATTTAAACACGCTGAGGGGTAAAATGGGGCACCAATAAAAAAAATGTAACGAAAACGAAATATTAACTGAAACCGAAATAAACCAACTAACGAGTAAATTATACCAATTACTGATGTATAGTTAGTTGAAGATCATCAGATCTTTTCCAGTTGATAAAGATCTAAGATCTGATCGATTCGAAATTTGGTATCCTCTTACTTCAATGATATCTCAAGAACATTGTGATATTGACCTGATGCTGCAGCAACACCTGGAATCTGCAGGATACCCAACTCCTCACCAACTTACTGAAGAGGTATCGTGTTTTGGCTCATTGGGATGGTCTCAAAAGTAGCTCACCCCTATAACTTTTTTGTTTCTACAGATAAACATGTCAAATTAGGTGTGCAGGTATAGTACATATATATAAATTTTTTTGACTTATTCAATTGCATTCTATCACTTACTTTTCATTTGTTTTACTGTTTCATTTAAAGTTTACAAAATCGTTATTATGATGTTTACTCAATTTGTTCACATAGAACAGAGGTGGCTCATTACAATATCTAAAGTGGGCATCTTGATACCAAACAATCGATATTTTGAATAAATATCCAGTATCATAATCTGTCTAAACGCTCTAATAGTTCGGCCATCAACCGGCATCGTTGATAGTGAAACAAATAAGGAGGCTTTGGTATGTAATAAAAAACAATTGTTATGACATTAAATTAAATTAATTAGTTTCACTTGTAAGTTCGTTCGTTAGGGTCAAATCTTGCAAGTGAATTTTGATCAACTTCTAGTCCTCCGAAAAATTTGAAATTTGCAGGTGTTTCGGTGACAATCCATTATGCAATTTCTGTTAGAGAGAAAACAAAATAGCGGCTCCAAGATGGCGGACGGAGATTTGTAATTATGGTCCAATTTGATACAAAAATGGTATGTGGGGGTTTTCGGGGTCGGAGATTATGAATTTTTTGTCCAAATTCATAAATCCAAGATGGCGGCTCCAAGATGGTGGACGAGTTTTGTGATTATGGACTGATTCGATTCAAAATTGGTAAGTGGGTGTTTTTGGGGACGGAAATTAGGAATTTTTTGGCGAAATTGATAAATTCAATATGGCGGCTGCAAGATGGCGGGCGAGATTTGTGATTATGGTCCGATTAGTATGTGGGGGTTTTCGGGGTTGGAGATCATGAAATTTAAGTCAACATTCCTGAATTCAAGATAGAGGAAGAATTTTGTGATTATGGTGCGATTTGATTCACTATTGGTATTTGGGGGTTTTCGTGGTCGGAGATCATGAAATGTTTGTCAAAATCCATAAATTCAAGATGGCGGCCCCGCAATGGAGGACGAATTTTGTGATTATGGTCTGATTCGATTCACAATTGGTATATGGAGGTTTTTGGGATAGGAAATTATGAAATTTTGGTCAAACGTCATTAATTCAAGATGGCGGATTAGTTTTGTGAGTATGGTCCGATTCGATTCAAAATTGGTGTGTGGTGGTTTTCGAGGTCGGAGATTATGAAATTTCTATCGAAATTCATAAATTCAAAATTGCAACCCCAACGTGGAGGACGAGTTTTCTGATTATGGTCATATATCATTCAAAATTGTTATGTGGAGGTTTTCAGGTTCGGAGATTTTGTCAAAATCTATAAATTCAAGATGACGACTTCAGGATGGCGGAAGAAATTTGTGATTATGGTCAGATTCTTTTCAAAATTGGTGGGTGGGAGTTTTTGGGGTGGGATATCATGATTTCTTCCAGCTCAAAACTCACAGGAAAAAGACTTTGTAATAACGATGCTTATTAGAAGTAAACAGAACTAAAAAGCAAAAAATAGAAGAACTAATAAAAAACCTTTTTAAAGACAAGCTTTTATTCAAGCCGTGTACTAAAACGTATTTTTTATAATCAGTTCATTACAAATTAGGAAATGGAAAATTACAGTCGAAATGAACAAATTTACATGGTATTAATTTACGGTGGAACTAGAAAAATGCCGTTGTTGCAGCGCGGCTTTATGCACAAAGATATCCCAACAGACGACATCCCACAAGTCAATATTTTCCATAAATGGAACAAAAACTTCGAAATGAGTCCGAACATGGTGACCAAAACCAATTCATTGTGAGTGAGGATAAAGAAATTGACGTACTGTTATTAGTTCAAGTAGAGAACATCACGGGATAAATAGCCCGGCGATGTGAAATCGGTGTTTCATCCGTATGGAGAATCCTAAAAAAATACAAGTACCGTTCATTTAAATATCAATTACACAAACACCTGTACCCAAATGACCAAGATAGGAGATTGGAATATTGCAATTGGTTTTAAGAACAGTACAAAAACGATCCCAGATTTCCTTTTAAAATTATTTATTCAGATGAAACCCGATTTACAAATTTGGGTATGTTTAACAGAAACATAAGATATTGGGCTCAAGAAAATGGACATCAAACGGTAGTAGGAAATTTTCAAGAGAGGTTCTGTTTTAACTGTTGGATGGGAATAATGGGAGAAACAATGTTGGGACCAATATTCTTTGATGGGCATCTAAATGGTGGAAGACACTTGAACTTTTCACGAAATGAAATTGAAAATTTTATGGATAATGTACACTGTTGGTGTTTTTTCCAGCAAGTTTGGGCTCCTCATCATAATTCAAGATTGTTCGGGGCATATTTGGATGACAGGTTGAAAAAAAAATGGATTGGTACCAATGGACCGATTAGATAGCCTCCAAGGTGAAATTTAGTGTATGTAATTTTCTGCGTTTTAATGTGATTTTATTTTTTGAGTAGATCGCCGGACCTAACACCCTTAGATTTTTTCCTATGGGGAACTATCAAAAATGAGGTGTATAATACCCCATCAGCTACACGAGAGGAATTAGAAATTAAAGTACTAACAGCTATTAATAGAACAGCTATTAATAGCAACTACGAAACGTATTGAGAGCAACAATAGAAAAAGTACAACTTTGCCAAGATCAGCATGGTGGTCATGTTGACTATTTAGAACAATAAGTTCATTAGATCTTATAGTCACGTTTTAGCAAGTTTTCAAAATACCGAGGTAATTAGGTATTTACTGTGACATTCTCAATGATAATTACATAAGGTACCTTATGATTTATTATGTCACTTTCTCCAAACATTTTGACATTATGCATTGTCATTATGGTCGTTATTAGTTAATTCAAATCTAATGTTATTGGGAGATATGTTATTGAACATTTATTCAAAATATCAATTGTGTGGTATAAAATTTACAAAAAATTAAACCGAGAAAAAATAAACTAAAAAGCGAAAAATGACATAAATATTTTTATTCTTAATAACTAAGCTCCAAAAACTGATGTAGGTAACTACTTGTTTTTTTTTAATTTTTCGGCTAGTTCCAGAAGTATGGGTCGTTCTATGCCACTATTCTTTCTACCGATCCGATAAGTGTTACTGATCTCGATGTCATCAAGATCGACATGCAATTTATTGTTAACTAATTTTTTCACCTTGTAATTTATTTGTATTGTTCTTCAATACCACAAATCATTTTTTTTTTGTACTCGACTTATAGTTGAAAGTTTAGTTAAAAATGTTCCTACTTTAATTCCGTAACTTCTTTTCCAACTCGCCAATTGTTTGTGACTGTTGGGCTACCCTCACATGTATATTCCTAATTTCTCTCTTTATGTCTTCATTTGGTGTCACAACGCTCTGAAGTAAATTATAAATAACTTTGTTGGAAGGTTCTCCCATATCGAGTTTTACCAGGAATAAAATCAGATTTGGCGACAGCGCGATGTAATCTCTGGGATTTGTTATGACTTTGAGGTTATTATACAATGTTAGAACCTCTAATAATTATAAAATTGTTTCTCCTACCTTTTTGAGAGAAGGGTTATTCCACCAAGGGGGAAGCACAATGTGTTTAACGATTTTTTCAAAGCAAGAAACTACTTTCGAACACCTATTTCACTGCTATGATTTGTACACAGTTGCAACATCTACATCAATCTTTCCTTTGTGAATTTACAATAAAGGAATGACATGTGATGCATTGTTAATTTTCTTGATCTCTTTCGAACTAACAGAAAAATGTACATTGGCTTCAATTCTTTTGGATATTTTGTGACTACTTGTGAGAAACTCTAAGATACGACAAATATTATCACTGAATGAATCTGCCATCCATCACAAGTTGTTAACTTAAAAAAAAATCGGGACTATTTTTTTGACATATTTTGAACGTTGCAGAAGGTGAACGCCAAGTTTTAGACGTCTGACAATCGGCAATTTATTAAACAAATGGGTGTAAATTACCAGTATCGACTTACCTATTTATATTTGCCAACCCAATAGTTACGCCAGGAAAAAGAGAGTGCGCATGCTATTTGTTCGTGCAATTGAGAAGGATAGCGATAGACTAGTGAATACTGAGCATTATTTGGGAGCAACTGGCAGTAGACTTGTGAAAAAAATGATAAATATTTAATAAATTAAATATATATATATTTACAAATATATATATATATATATATATATATATATATACAGTGCGCGCGTAAAGTATGGAAGCATAAAGATATCTTTGATACAATAACAAAATTTTGGTTATGTATATTAGATGGACCAGCGATTTCAAATTTTATATTTTCGACTTTGCCAAATGTACAGTTTCTGAGATATACGAACAATATATTTATTTTTAAATGGGACAACCCGTTTATTTGAACATTTTCTTTACAGTTTTTCATTGCCGATGCAGCATACAAACTGTTAATGGCCAATATTGACCATTAATTTTAGGGAATTAGGAAAAATATTTTTATGCAACCGTTGATATTAACATAAAGAGAAAAAACGTTATTATCATTACAGACTCTCTAAGTGCAATTCACGGACTGAAACAGTTATATCCGTATCATCCAAATCTCATATCAATCAAAGAAGAACTTTACCAACTACAAATCGAAGCAAAATATATCTCATTTCTATGGGTACCCTCTCATGTAGGGATCAAAGGTAACGAAGAAGCTGATGCCCTAGCCTATAAAACAACATCTGAAGAGAATACAATTCTTCAAAATGAGCTCCCGTCCTCGGATCACAAACCCTCGATCCGAAACTTTATACTCAGCATCTGGCAATCCACTTGAACTCATGCAACATCCAAACTCCGAGAAACCAATGAAATAGTCAACAAAAAGTTATCACTACCCACGAGGAGATACCAAGTCGTTATTAACCGTCTCCGGTTAGGACATACGCTCCTAACTCACCAACATACAGTGCTTCTCAAAAGTCCCCACCCCCCCTCTTATTTTTGGAACGATTTTACATAAACAAGTGAAATTTGGGAACTGAATATTGAAGGTGGTAAACTACTAGTGATGATAGATGACGAAATCGTCAAAGATGACGTCACAAGGCCATTGTGACCAATAATTTTAAATGGAACCCTACGGCAAGCGACACCTCTTTTGGAAGGTATCGAAAAAACCTATTCAATGATACAAATTTTGTTTGTGTTTATGGCAGTTTTAATGGCTCATTAGTAAACATTAAAATTTAAATTCCATTCAGTATGATATTAATGGCAGATTTAAGAATCAGTATCTACTTAAATAAATTGCTCGAAGTGACCTCCATTCACTTCCTGACAGTGGAATATCCTATTTTTAAACTCTTCTCGTACTTTTGCAAACGTGTCTGCGGAAACAGCCTCACATTCTGCAACAATACGTTGTTTTAAAACGTCAATATTGTCGGGTTCAGTGGCGTAAACCTTCGATTTAAGGTACCTCCACAGAAAAAAATCCAAAGGTGTGAGGTCCGGTGATCGAGCTGGCATTCCGTTGAACCTCGTCGTCCAATCCATCTACCACGATATTCCTCATACAAATACCGTCCTACTGCACCGTAATAGTGTGGAGGAGCACCATCCTGTTGGAATGTTATTTCCAAATCGCCGAATTCATCTGGATTATCTTCCAAAATTTCAAGGATTAACAGTTCTATTGCGTTTTGCAACAGCTCCAGATAAACCTCACCGGTTAAATGAGTATTAAAAAAAGAGGCCCAACGATGTGGTTTCCCAGAATACCTGCCCAAACATTCACCTTCTGGGTAAATTGGGTATGTGTTTCACGAAACAGGTGAGGATTTGCGTCACTACAATACCTCACATTCTGTGTATTTACATTTCCATTTAGATGGAAAGTACTTTCGTCACTAAAACAAATTGTTTTGACATAGTCTGGCTGTTAGTTAATTTTAGTTTCCATATTTTCACATAATTCTAGTCTTCGGTCTGGGTAGTCGTCTAAGAGTTGATGAACCATTTTTAATTTGTATGGATGAAATTTGTTTTTTTCAATACCCTGTGTACTGTACTTTGACTGACTTCACAGGTAGATTCAACGCGAGTTGTTGAAGAAGTAGGATTATCTAGTACTTCTGCCAGTATATCAATTTTTTTATCATCAGAAATTTGTGGTCTGCCAGATCGTTTCGCATCATTAATACTTACCCGTTGTTTCAAACTCACGAAGAAGCTCCCTTAAAAAAGTCCTCGAAACGGGGCGATCGGGAAACCTCTCATTAAAAATGCGTTCTGCTGCATGAATATTTTGTCCAGTTTCACCAAGAATTAGGATTGCTGCTACTTTATCACCTAAAGCACGTACCATTTCGCTTCTTGAAGAACTCAAATGTTCGGCTCACAACAGTTTAACAAATTATTAAAATGTACAAAAATATTAAAAGTACCAAAAACTGCTGAAACAGTTAAACGTTCGATCAACAATACACAAATTATTAAATGTACAAAAACTTGGACAATTACAAAAACATCGAATTAGGGATACTAACAAAAACGTCAGCTTATTTGACAACTATCCATAGGCGGAGCATGAATTTGGAATTTTAGTATTAACTGATTTAATTCATGACAGCTTTGCGTTTTTTAAAAGCGAGTTGCCAAAACTGCCATAAACACAAACAAAATTAGTATCATTGAATAGGTTTTTTCGATACCTTTTAAAAGAGGTGTCGCTTGCCGTAGGATTCCATTTAAAATAATTGGTCACAATGGCCTTGTGACGTCATCTTTGACGATTTCGTCATCTATCATCACTAGTAGGGAAGTTTACAACCTTTAATATTCAGTTTCCAAATTTCACTGGTTTATGTAAAATCGTTCCAATAATAAGAGGGGGGGAGGGACTTTTGAGAAGCACTGTATAATGAATAAGGATCCATGCCCCATCTGAAGTTCAAACAACCTAGGAATCAACATCAAATCTATCCTCAACAACAATCTACAGAAAGTGCTGAAGTTCCTAAAAGACATTAATATTTATTGTCAAATCTGATTTTCTAATCAACTTGTGTTTGTTTCCCCCTGCTAATAACTCTTAGCAGTTGATGCGGGGTCATTTTTGTTGAAATAATAAAAAAAAATTGGCCACTTGGTATTTGTTGTTTAAAAAAGTTTTTGCTGTTTTTGAACTGATAAACATAATATGAATATCGGTTTCATTTCTTCAAATCAAGTAGGTTTTACTGTCAGTAGGTTCGTCGTGATTTACTGTCAGTAGGTACGTCGTGATAATTTTGAGTATGTTTTATTTGCGACATTATTTGTAGGACACGAGTACACGAAGAGGTATGTGAAATATTTAATAACAAGTATGAAGACAGAACTCCTACAGCACGTGGTACTGTATCTAAAATTATTCATAAATTTGAGGAAAGTGGACATGTACGAAAACTCCCAAAAAAGTGGCCGCCCTGCTATTCCAGAGCAAACAAAAACTGTTTTTTTTTGTCGATGGTTGAAAACCCTCATAAGGCTACTAGAGTTGTTGCAACCGAAAATGGCATCAGTCAAACAACTGTTCGTAAATATTTAAAGAAAGAAAAATGGTATCCCTATAAAGTACAATTGGTATAGTATTTCTAATCCCAATTGAAACGACCTAAAAAGTTTCGAGAAGGAATTCTCCTCCACACGACAAAACTTTTTTATGATTATACCAGGAACGTTTTGAAAGTAAAAACACCAGTAGTATATACATTTTCCATTTGCCGGCCAGTGCATATGAACACCCCTCGTAGTGCTCTTATTTTTATTGCTGTTCCAATTGGGATTAGAATAACTATACAGGAACTGAACGAAGATGATCCAGATCGCAGAATGGAGTTCTGTGAAAAAATGGTAAAAAGATTTGACACTAATCCTAATTTCTTTAATCAAATCCTTTTTCCTGATGAGGCTACTTTACAGTTAATTAAATCCAGGATTTATTGATAATACCATTATTGGACCTTATTTTCAGCATAGAACCATGACAGGTGAAGAATACTAGGCATTTTTAGAATTTGAGTTAACTCCAGACTCTTTCCTGATCATATGAATCCTCATATCGTGAATAGATCAATTTGGATTCAGCAAGATGGAGCGCCTCCTCATCATATTCGAGGCGTTCGTGAGTTTCTCGACATTACATTTCCAAATCGTTGGATTGGAAGAAGAGGAGCTATCGAATGGCCAGCAAGATCTCAGAATTTGACACCTCTAGATGATTTTGTGTGGGGTTATTTAAAAAGCAAAGTGTATCTGAATAGGCCACAGACTACCCAAGGACTGAAAGACAGAATTACAGAGGAGATAGCACTAATTTCTCCGGAAACGATTAGAAAAGTCTTGGATGAATTTTCATTCAGAATGGATTTCTGTTTCCAAAGACAAGGAGGTTATATTGAACATTGCCTTTGATTTTTTTCTTTAGGTATTGTTTTCTGTTTATACTGCAATATTAATTACAAAATAAAAATGTTTTTCCTAATTTCTTGAAATTATTGGTCAATATTGGCCATTAATAGTATGTATGCTGCATCAGGAGACAGAATGGAAATGAACAAAGCAAAAAAATCAAAATTAAAAAATAACAAAAAACATGAAAGAAGGATCTTGCATTATGTGCAAAAAATGTATTACAATACAAAAAATGTATTACAATACAAAAATATATTCATAAAAAAGTTGCAATGCTGCGTCCTCTTCTATCGCACGGAATAGTTCGCTCGGACCTCTTTGTCGCACATTATCATTCGCACCAAAATTTCGCCTTTTGAAGCTCGCCAACCGTCATTCAAACCAGATTTTTCGCAGACAACCCTACATCACCGTGTTCGCAATGAAATAGCGTTCATTTTGATATAAGATTTATTTATTAAACAGATGGGTGTAAATTACTAGTATCGACTCACCTGTTTATAACTGCCAACCCAATAGTTACGCCAGGAAAGAAATAGACAACCCAACGTTTGTATGTTATTCAATTATTTCAATTTTCCTTGTGTTTAAATTTCAAGTCTATGTGTATTATTTATTGTTATGTTAGGAAATGTTTATAAAATAGTGAAAATTCATTATTATTATTAGGTATTTAAGTTATCGTGGTTTCATGCTATGTTGGTTTTGCAATTTTTCTATACTTTCTACTGTTCTAGAATCTCATACCATGTTCTAGTCAACGCATATGTCCCAAAAAGTCGGTAATGAAGTATCTCTAGGGTCATAAGTATGTTACCAACAATACGTTCATTTTGCACAAACAATAAAAATAATATGGAAGTTCAAATTCACGAAAAAAACTTTAGATCGCAATTAGATGAAATGTTATTCAAGTTGGAACATCCTGTATGGTAAATCATATCAGGAGGAAACCCAACAGCGAGATGTCAAAAACAATGTGGGGCAAATAATAAAATATAAAAATTACGAAAACAGAAAAATGCCAAATATGAATTTTACCAGATATGTACATATAATATAAGATCTAGAAATATATATTGCAAATAAAATCATTGGAATGAGTTAGAATAACAAAAAGTAATATAGAAAGTGGGAATAAACTTTAAATTTGTGAAAAAAACAAAAAAAGTGTGTTGCCAAGAAGAAATGTAACAAGCTTTGGGACATGAAAAATGATGTAAAGAAACAAAACCAGGTACCAATTTAAAAGAACAATTTATAATAAAACACTACAGAAAAACAAACAAAACTATCCTTAAAAGTTATACAACGAATTCAGATACGAATGGGAAAATGAACAAACAAGAAAAAACCACTCACCTCATTAAGATAACGAAAGTGCAGTCCGTGACATTACCAGGAACAAAAGGGGGCCTGCAGTGTAGCTGTACTTCTCCAGAGAGCACGAACACTTCTAGCAGTCAGGAGAACACCAAAAAGGAAGGATAGCAGGTATTTCGGAAACCAGAACTAAATAAAGTGCAACATATCAGGACCAGACATTAATATTGGTTATTCGGATCACATTTAATGGCCTTTTCTATGCTCACAGACTGTTCATAACATTGAAACGTTTATTCACCCAGTATTCATCATACATAAGAAAGTTTCACCATTTCACATCACTGTTCTGAGTTAGATAAGTTAGATATCGCAGGTTAGGTCAATTTAAGGACTTATTTCAAATAAAAAAACAACTATTTGACGATTTTTCTACATTATTTGTTTATCTATTGAGCACCTAATCATAATCTTCCCACAAAATAGCACATTTGACATCAAGCAGCGCAACAAACTGGCATTACAGAATCCTATCTTTTAGAGTGTAGATACGTGATACTCCATAGGCGTACCGACTGAGCTGAGATAAGGTGAAAGAGTGTTGAAAAAGGGTAAGAATCATATAGCCGGAGTTTCATTACTGTTATGATAGGTATTTATTTTCAAAATTATCAAATAGGAAAGGAAATTGATTAAACAAATTTGTCATAACAAATATTTCATTATGATGACTAGTTATTGAAAAAATAAAATAAGTAACAATTACAATCATTATTATAATAACCATTAGTCCCATCATAACAATTGCCAACCAACGCGGGCCAATAATAAAATATATATACAGAGTCATCATAATAAAAATCATTATTACAATCACTATTAGCAATAATAAATATAAATATAAGAGTCTATCATAATATTATATTTATTTATATGTATTTATGTAGATATTTGACTTGTGTAAACATTCGTGTATTAGCACCAATAAAGAATTGATTGATTGATTGATATGGCCTTCATACTTTTGATTAGTATGAAATTTGTTCGTTAAATGTTTAAAACAGGCATTTTTGAAATTTCAATTAATCATAGTCTGTCTAGTTTTTAGGCAATTCACTCTCGATATATTTTTTAACATACTAAATTTGATATAAAATATTTTCCATCCATCAATAAGGTGGGTGAAGGTCGTCTCTAATTAGGATCTTAGACTATATGGCGGGCATGTCTGTAGCATCGTCGACTTCAATACCAGAAGTTCCCGTGTTCAGTTTGCGTAACACGGTAACACGGTTTGAGAAGTAACACGGGCTCTTGGTCTTTTATATCAAGACACATTTTTTTCTATCAATTTCACAAAACAAGTCTCACCCACTTTTTCTACATTATATTTGTTCACTTTGAATGTGGAATATGACGTCGTAGTATGATTATATTATATCTTAAACAATGGGACTGTTCTTTCATTCTCAGATATCATATTGTACAATAACAAACCCAAGGAATAACATAACTTTCTTGAAGAAACGAGCAACCTCTGTTGAGTGATAGGAATAACTTTTTCCAGATCGTAGAATACGTCATACCATTTCAACTAAGTTTTTGTTCGAATATTATTTCTGTTCAAAAGTTTACCGTTTACGCCCGTGCTCTGTATGCCTGATAAAAATGACAGCAGGAGCAGATGAAGCCTTTTCGTTTCTCAGTGGCAAAAATTAAATATTCAAAACATAAGTAGTTTTTTGCGTACAAATAAACGAATATTGAGAACATCAGTTTATTAGCTTGTACAGCCATCCAAACATTTTCATATGCGGAGTCTATCGATTTGGATTCGGTTGGGAAATTCCCCAAAAGAGGCCACTGGAAGGTTCAGTTCACGGTTCCCGGAATCAATATACTCGTCTGTGAGTGAGATGATGGCGTATACCAGGGGCTATGGGAGCTAGAATCACTCCAAACCTCTCAAAATGTGCGGATTGTAGAAGGGTCAATAGGGTTCTTCGACCTCCCAATAGTCCGACCTATAAGATCGTTTGTAAATCAATCATCAGTGTATCGGTTTCTAATATCTGAGGAAGTCAGTAAATCTCCTAAAAGAAACTCAAACCTTCTGCAGAACAGCGCTTGGAAGTCGTAAATCAGGTGTTTTGCAGTTTCGGCTGAGTTTTCGAAGTAAGGACAGAATTTCCTGTCTGATCTATCTATTTTCTGAGGACAGTGTTCAGTGAGTAGTCTAGTTTGGAGTTTTTTTGTCCAATTCGAGAAGCTAGTTGGCTAAGAAACCTTTTGGTTTGTCTTTGTCCTGGAACCTTATTCCAGTGGGTATTGATTTGATCATCTTTCCAGCAAATCTCTTCAAGGTGAGCTTTGGAGCGACCACATAGAGGTTCTGGGCCAAAAAATTGAGTGTTTGACCCTTTGGCAAGACTGTCTGCTTCCCCATTGCCTTTGATTCCCCTGTGACATGGCACCCACATCAGGGTAATGTAACGTAAATAAACTTAACTTGGTTTAAATAATTTATTTCACACTGAATCTACAACTTAATTTATATTACTACGCCACTGTATAGCTCGATGGTATGGGCTCGTTCAGACTGTCCGTGAGACTTGAGGGCTGTCTATTTATCTCCGATACAGCATTCTCGATGTTTCGAATTCGGACGGTTGGCGACGGCATGTTCCAATTGTTTCCAATATTGACCGTTGTTTTCCGCGGAAGAGCGCACTGGATGGTTCTCGAATATCTCCGGGGATGATCTCATCGCTGTCGATGGCAACACGTGAGGCGACAGGTCCGGCCTAGGTTCGTTACATTGCCCCCTGCTTAAAGACATTTCGTCCCGAAATTTCATCCTTGGAGTGTGACGATATCTGCATGACTCCCCATATCTGCACCGTGAAGTTCGATGGAAGTAACACTCCACGGTCTTCATGATCGGTCGTGGAAGAGGGTTACAGCAAACCAAAATCTTGACGCCGCTGGATCTGAATATCGCCTCCAGCATACTTCTTATGACTCTCCAGTCCAACCCATCAATACCACAGGACAATTTTGGAATTGCTAGATCCACCAGATTCTGGTCCACCATAGTATCTCTTAGTTTGGTGAGACTCTTCCAGACATCTTCATAGGACGGTTTATCTTGGGAATGCCTCTTGGTAACTAGGTAGTAGATGTTTCTCTGGCCTTTCTTCAACTGTAGCACCCCACCAACTTCTGGATTCTGCTCCCGCAGTGTTTGGAGTTGACCACTTCTCCGAGCTGTGACTCCTCTCTAGTAACCCCATGTAGAACTTTCTGCCCGTTTGAATACAAGGACATAAACTTCTCGAACGTCATATCATCCTCCGGTGGCTTGAGGGTGCGAACTTGGTCATGGTTTCCAGCGTAAGGCCAACCTGTTGAAATGGACGACCCTTGGCTTTCCTCGGGGTGGCTTATGGATTCGGTACACAAGGTCGTTTATCCTTTTCACGATTTTATACGGGCCTTCCCACGAGTTCCGCAACTTTGGTGATAGTCCACGACGACGTTTGGGGTTGTACAGCCAAACCAGGTCATCAACCTTAAATCCTCCAGCGTCGGCCTTGATGTCATAGGTCTTCTTCATTTTATCGCTGGCACTCTGGATGTTCAACCGGACTCGTTCGTGGATGTCGTCCATTCTCTGCCGAAGTTTGCTGACGTAGTCCTCTCCCGCAGTGTCTTGTCCTGGCGGTATCCCAAACTTCAGGTCACAAGGCAGTCGCAGTTCTCGGCCCATTATAATACTAGCAGGAGTTTGACCGGTTGACTCGTGTACTGCGGATCGATAGGCCATCAGGAACAAATGAAGATACTGGTCCCAGTCTCTTTGATGGTCAGAGACAACCTTGGACAAGTGGCGGTTGATCGTCCTGTTCATCCGTTCCACCATTCCATCGGACTGCGGATGTAGGGCCGTGGTTCTTGTCTTGCGGATGTTCAGCAGTAGACATATTTCTTGGAAAAGGTTGGATTCGAAATTTCTGCCTTGATCCGAGTGCAGCTCCATTGGAATACCGAATCGACATATCCACTCTTTCACCAAGACGTCGGCGACGGTGATGGCTTCCTGGTTGGGCAGGGCATAGGCTTCCGCCCACTTACTGAAGTAGTCCATTGCCACGAGGATGTATTTATTCCCGTGGTCGGATACGGGAAACGGGCCGGCGATGTCAATGGCGATTCTCTCGAACGGGCTGCCTACGTTGTACTGACGCATCGGGGCCTTGGGGCGTATTCGAGGTCCATTGCTAGCAGCGCATACAGCGCACTTCCTGCACCAGTCCTGGACGTCAGCTTGACAATTGGCCCAGTAAAACCGTTGCCTCACTTTCTGCAGGGTCTTCGTCACTCCCAGATGTCCTCCGGCGACTCCATCATGGATTTTATCTACCTCCGTGTTCATTTGCTCCCTAATTTTATCTATCTCTGTCTCAACGGTTCCCATTCTTTCTTCTAGGAAATTAGCCACACCACACAATTCTTTTTTTAGGCCTTCTGTGTTTTCCAGGAACTTCTCTTCCAGGCTTCTTGAATTTTCTAGAAGCTTCTCTTCCAGATTTCTAGAATTTTCTTGAAGCTTCTCTTCCAGATTTCTAGCATTTTCTTCCAAGCTTCTTGAATTTTCTTCCAAAGTCCTCGAATTTTGTTGCAGCTCTTCTTTCAAGGATTCTATTATCGGACTCAAATCACCTCCGGGAACTTCGAATAAAAATGTTTCGGGGTCCTCACCTTCTTGTATAAGTCCTTCTGCAAGTCTTTCCTGGAGTACTTGCTTTTTACCCGTTGTTTCCAGTTCCCTTTCCTCCAATTCCTGTTTCAATTCCTACCTTCAAGTCCGCAAGGCGCACTTTTCTTGAACACATTTTGTCTTTGACGAGGTATCAGTCTGTTTCACACGAAAAGTTTATCAGTTTGTTAAAATTCACTTCGCGAATTCTTTTCCACGGGCCACCAGTCTATTGTCTGTTTCACGCGAAGAGTGTATCAGTTTATATTCCACGCACAATTGTCCACTTCGCGAAAACCGGGCCACTGTCTATTTTCTGTTCGCGAACAGTGTATCAATTTATATTCCCACGCACAATTGTCCACTTCGACAAAACCAGGCCTGTCTTTTTTTCTATTTCACCTGAACAGTGTATCAGTTTATATTCCCACGAAGTTGTCCTTCGCGTAAACTGGGCCATTATCTCATTTTCTGTTTCACGCGAACGGTGTATCAGTTTATATTCCTGCACAATTGTCCACTTCGCGAAAACCGGGCCACTGTCTATTTTGGGCGTACAAAAAGGTCTATCAATTTATTTTTCTGACTATCCACTCCACGATCACTTCTTTATTTTCAAAATCTCACTTCCGACACCAATTGTAACGTAAATAAACTTAACTTGGTTTAAATAATTTATTTCACACTGAATCTACAACTTAATTTATATTACTACGCCACTGTATAGCTCGATGGTATGGGCTCGTTCAGACTGTCCGTGAGACTTGAGGGCTGTCTATTTATCTCCGATACAGCATTCTCGATGTTTCGAATTCGGACGGTTGGCGACGGCATGTTCCAATTGTTTCCAATATTGACCGTTGTTTTCCGCGGAAGAGCGCACTGGATGGTTCTCGAATATCTCCGGGGATGATCTCATCGCTGTCGATGGCAACACGTGAGGCGACAGGTCCGGCCTAGGTTCGTTACAGTAACTTAATTTTTTCCCAGCCAGTTGACTGTCAATCCCAAGACAGTATACCAGAGAAGCAAATTTCATCGCATGAAATTCACTACAACACTTTTCAACCGGTAGATTTTTTTTATAAGAACAATGTCTCTTGACAGGAACAGATTCAGAAAAAATAAATACAAGTGAAGACGGTCAAGCCACTTGTCTGTTCCAAAAAATTGTTCCTTCTACATTTCATTAATATAAGCGCTATGGAAGCCATTATTTGAGTCCGAAGCTCAAGATTTTGCAGATACAACAGAGAGGCAATTTGGGTTGGAAGAGCATCCTAGCGAAGATCTGAATCGAGAACTTTTGTTTAACGATCGGGTTAATCTCAATCTAAGAGAGCCCAATCATGATATCTTCCGAGAAGCTTCGATATACCGGGTGATTCTCCAAGGTGGCTCACCCCTAAAACTTTTTCTTATTGAAGATAGAAAAACGAAATTTTGGGATTGTGTATTAGAGTTCAATTTGACCGGAAAGGACCCAACTTTCGATTTTTAACTTATTTCGATCGAGAATGACATTCTCAATCCAACAACGCCTATCTTGTCAACATTTGACAAATAAAGTCGTTTTTATTCCAATTTTTATTTTTCGATCTAGATCTGGATCGTTTAAATCGCTTCATTCTTGATCGAGTAACATGGGGAAAATACGACTTTGAGGCTTATGACTTCACAGTCGTTTTAAGAATTATTGGAAAGTCGCAAATTAGTCCATTGGGGTTCTAAATTTTTGAAATGACCTACTCCTGGATCACGGCAAAGTTCAACTTTTTCAATTGTTGCGCGCACCACATTGATTAGCTGTTCCGCAGTGATGTTCTGGAATGCCACCCTTACTTTATACTCCAGTTCTTCACAAGTATCTGATGCTCTGTTATACACCTGATGTTCAATTGTTTCCCAGAGAAAGATCTGGTGATCTAGAATAAGAAAAAAAATAATACATTATGAAAAAATATGACAACTTACGAATGTACCTCGCATGCCACTGAATAGGTCCATAAGTGCCAATTCACTTTTCTGGGAAGGTGTCATTCAGATGTTCTCTTACGACTCGAGAATTGTGAGGTGGCGCTTCATCTTGTTGAATATACATATATATATATATATATATATATATATATATACAGAGTGGCCACTTTTTTAATGGGATTGTATTGGTAACTTTTAAACCATAAGAGTTAGAAGGTCGGTCAAATGGAGAAAAAGTTGCATTCATAGAAGCATTGTCAAGGAGTTCAAACAAATCGAGATTATCAGGGCCGGTTATTGAGATATCATAAGAAAAGTAAATTCTGTCATTTTGATTTTTCTTTTTTTCCCACTTTATTTCGAATATTATCAAAAAATGTCAGGAGAGTTTTTTATTCGACAGTAAATTATCCCCATTTTGACAAAATCAGATTTTGTATCCAACGTTTCGTACGCTCTGGGCCACCCTCAACCTCATTTTTTTCAATACGGACCTGCATATTTTATGACACTTTTCGAAATAACTTCCAACGCTTGATTCAACGATATATCATACAATGTCATTCAAAGTTGATTTTTAGGTGATTTTGATCCTTATCCAAATTTCTTTGGGTCGGATCTGTATTACATTTAGGTACCTTTAGTTTAATTAACAACATGCAATACATTTCGATAAGAAAATCAACTTACTCATCTTCGACTGAATGGAACGTAACAGAATCAAAGCAAGAAACAAGTAATAATTATTTACAAATTTCAAGAGGTGAAAAACCTAATTCATAATAATTAAACGAAACTATCATTTAATGAAAGAAAAATCAAATGATTATTCGAAAGTAAATGATGAACATTAATGAAGTAAGTGTTCGAAATGTCCACCATTTTGTAAAATGCACTTTGCGGTTCTGGAACCCATACTTCTTATACATTTGCTTATTTCGTCTCCTTGAATACCTTCCAATACATTCTCAATCTTCTCGCGAGGAATCATTGTTGGATTTGTCATTTGTTCCGTTGAAACAAATTACAGAATCGAACTTTATTTTGAGATCATTACGATATGATTTTTGCAAGGCTTGGTATTCAAATTTAAAATCATTGTATTCGCGTCTCTTGACTATTTTATTAACAGCAGTTTTTGATAAATTGCATTCACTGGCCACAGTTCTTGATTTTTTTTCTGGGTTCAATTGAATTTGGGTCAGAACATTGATATTGTTGATAGACTTGTTTTTTCTTACATACACACAACTCTAGGTTTATTGAATGTATTATTTTCAAGTAGTAGGCCGTGGATAAAAAAGAACATAACAAGAAATGTCATATTATTTGTCACTTCGCTTATTATTGTGTCACAAGAACTTGTCAGTAAATACTTTTCTGAGTAATTTCAATTTAACTTATTCGATATGGTAAGATAGACAAATGAAGAGAAGAGAGATATGTACGATGTGTACATTAAACTAGATAGAAATTCGTTCAAAGAACAACAAAGGTATGATGAATTATATCCTGAAAGAACAACATCAAATATTAAAATGTTTCGACGTTGATCTACAACGTTACTTGCACATAATTCATTCATCAAACCTAGAGGTCCTTATGTACGACGAAACGAGCCTAAATGTCATCAATGTTCTGGCCCAAATTCGAATGAATCCAGGAATAGGATCGAGGGGAATGGCCAGTGAATGCAATTTATCAAAAAGTGTTGTTAATAAAATAGTCAAGAGACACGGATACCATGACTATAAATACCAAGCCGTACAAAAACTATATCGCGATGATTCTGAGAGAAGGTTGCAATTCTGTAATTGGTTTCAACGGAAGGTGCGGAATAACAACAATTTTGCGCACAATATCATTTGGGGAGACGAAACGACATTCACAAATTCTGGCATGTTCAATCGAAGGAACAAACATTTCCATGCCACAGACAATCCTCACTTAATTCATGAAGTTAGACATCAATATCGTTTTTCTTTGAACATATGGTGCGGTTTGTTGAATAATAAATTACTGGGACCCTATTTTATTGACGGCAACCTAACCGGAGCAAAATATGTAGAATTTATAGAAGAAATGTTGGATGATCTTCCTATACGGTATCGGCGTAATAGTCCATGGCTCCAACAAGACGGATGTGGTCCACACAACTCAAGAATAGTCACAGACTATCTAAATCGAACTTTTCCCAATTCATGGATTGGAACAAGAGGTCCAGTAGCATGGCCTGCCAGATCTCCGGATTTGAATCCGCTGGATTTTTATTCGTGGTGATATCTCAAAAATAAAATTTATGATACTACGAACCCGACAATAGAGATTCTTCGCGAGAAGATTGAGAATGTATTAGAAGGTATTCAAGGAGACGAAATAAGCAAATGTATAAGAAGTATGGGTTCCAGAA
Source organism: Gonioctena quinquepunctata (assembly GCA_018342105.1). NCBI lineage: Eukaryota > Metazoa > Arthropoda > Insecta > Coleoptera > Chrysomelidae > Gonioctena > Gonioctena quinquepunctata. The sequence goes on along the minus strand of JAFIRS010000004.1, from coordinate 40,129 downwards.
GCGCAAAGTGCATTTTACAAAATGGTGGACATTTCGAACACTTACTTCATTAATGTTCATTATTTACTTTCGAATAATCATTTGATTTCTCTTTCATTGAATGATAGTTTCGTTTAATTATTATGAATTAGGTTTTTCACCTCTTGAAATTTGTAAATAATTATTACTTGTTTCTTGCTTTGATTCTGTTACGTTCCATTCAGTTGAAGATGAGTAAGTTGATTTTCTTATCAAAATGTATTGCATGTTGTTAATTAAACTAAAGGTACCTAAATGTAATACAGATCCGACCCAAAGAAATTTGGATAAGGGTCAAAATCACCTGAAAACAATTTGAATTGTTCATATATCGTTGAATTCAGTGTTGAAAGTTATTTCGATAAGTGTCATAAAATATGCAGGTCCGTATTTAAAAAAATGAGGTTAGGGTGGCCCAGAGCGTACGAAACGTTGGATACGAAATTGATTATGTCAAATTGAGGATAAGTAACTGTCGAATAAAAAACTCCAGTGACATTTTTTGATAATATGCGAAATAAAGTGGGAAAAAAAGAAAAATCAAAATGACAGAATTTACTTTTCTTATGATATCTCAATAACCGGCCCTGATAATATCGATTTGTTTGAACTGCTTGACAATGCTTCTATGAATGCAACTTTTTCTCCATTTGACCGACCTTCTTACTCTTATGGTTTAAAAGTTACCAATACAATCCCATTAAAAAAGTGGCCACTCTGTATATATATATATATATATATATATATATATATATATATATACATTTCCGGTCAAACCGGAAGTACGGCAAAGCAAGTAAATATGTCAAAAAATGTAAATTGACTATAACACACGACCCCCAAATTTCGTTTTTCTATCTTCAATAATAAAAAAGTTATATGGGTGAGATATCCAGAGAATCACTCGGTATAAAATTGGGGCACATATTGAGAATCCTAAGGAAGTACCTAGTTATGACGTAATTTATAATTTTATGATGAGAAAATTCTTGGATAACCAGGTGCAATCAGTACTGAATATTATGAAGAACTCGGTATGCCTCAATAGATGATTATGGTTTTAGAATGGAAACCCTACCTTTCCAAAAAACCATCGACCGATCAGTCTGCTTTGCAGTTCGGCTTAGTTGGCTGTAAAAAAAATCATCCTCGAGGCTCGAAGAGGAAGTGGAGGATATAAAAGTCCTACCGAATGAGCAGTTCGGCTTCCGCAGAGCTTCAGGGGCTGGTGGAAGACACCATTGCGATTCTTTAAAATAATAACAGTACTCATTGCATACTACTCGACATCAGTAAAGCATCCTATAGAATATGGCATGGGAGACATAATTTTCAAATTCATAAACTTTCACTTGCCTCTTGTCTTGTGGATGAATTCGATCCTCATGGGTGGGACATTCCAGATGAGTCGAAATTGTCTTCACGAGGTAAAATGGGGCAGGCGTTCATCCTCTCCTGTGCTTCACGCCATATAAACGTGTGGCATATCAAGAACCGAACAAGTGAACTTATCCATCTACGCCCGATGATACGTATAAGGGGTGAATCCAGTTGAAATACAAGCGATTCAGATGGGCGTAAAGAAGACAATCAGGAAACTGAGTTTGAAAGTGTGAATCGCCGGTTTCGAACAAGGACTGGTGGCTCAATTGGCAGAGCGTTCGACTAGAAATAGAATGGTCCCAGGTTCGAATCCTGGCCGATCCATATTTTAATTTTTCAGTTCTAGTTTTCATTTTCAAACTATTTTCATTGAAAGAGGACTGACTATCTCAGAAAGGGACGCAGAATTCTGAGCAGTATGAGTACCTGGGTGTCATAATGGATCACCGGCTTACCTGGAAGCCACTGGTACAAAACCATTGATTAACAGGAATAGTAAACTTTCCTCTAAAAACAAAGTTCGGATTTATAAAATGGCATTCATGCCAGTCATTCTGTATGCCTCAGCTGCTTGGGGCTAGCATTCCTGTCCTCAAAGGGGCACGAATGGAAGTTCTGCGGATGATAACGGACTCTCCGAAGTATATGCGGAGGACTTAATGCGGAAGTATAGTTCATTCATTATCAATTGCAGAAGCTTAAAAAACAAGTTTCCCAGTCTAGAGGCGGAATCCTTCAAGCAGCAGAGGCGGAGATAACTAATTTCATTTAGATATTTAAATATTTTAAAAATACGTTAAAATAAAAAAATATGCCATGAACGAGAAAGTATGTATTAATAGGCAATCGGATCATCATAATTTCATTTTTCCATGTTGAAAAAAAAGCCATATTCTCCAACCAAATACATTTCAACCTATTTCGATCCCAGACCAGAGACGCTACTGGCTTTCATGTATTCGTACCTCCTGAAACACGTATATATAGTCCATCCAATATCAATTGCAGAAGCTGTTTCTATAGGGAGCAAATGAAAACTCACTTCGCTAACACGAGCGTATATGCGAAGAAACGGAACGAAAAATAATCTGTACTACTCGTAAACATTTTCCGTCGGCATATGGTAGATCAAAAGAGCCGATAGTCAACGTGGACTCGAGTGAGGGCTGTCAGTTGTACAACCGATTCGTCTGGACCAAACAAGTCGGATATAATGCTGGCAGGTGTGACTCTACGATGGGAGGTCATAAATCACGCGTTATATTTGTGTTTTAATAGCTATGAAAGATTAAAAACCAGTAGCGTCTATGATCTTGGTGTGTGCCGATCGAAATATGTTCTAGGATATAATGATAACCTACATCAAACAATGAAAGAAATTATTTTTCTTTCTTAATGTATTTGTATAAATAAAAGCTTGTCTTTAATTTTTTTTCATTTTTCATTATTTATGAAGTATTTTCAGAATCTTAAAATATCTAAATAAAATTAGTTATCTCCGCCACTGCTGCTCGCACGATTTCGCAGCAAGACTTTTTTATGCTTCTGCAATTGATATTGGGAAAACTTTAACTAGTGATTTGTTAGTCTGAACGTATAGACACGCCTACAAGCATTATCATTGGCTTGCAGTCCGTTTTAATTGGCTGCTGGAGAACTAAACAGCTATCACTCAAACCCCCGTTGACTATCGGCTCTTTGGATCTCCTTTTGATCTTCCCTCTGCCGACGGAGAATGTTTACGAGTAGTACACATTATTTTTCGTTCCGATTCTTCGCATATACGCTCGTGCTAGCGAAGTGAGTTTATGATTTGCTCCCTATAGAAAAAGCTTCTGTAATTGAAAATGGTTAAACTCTATATGCGGAGAACTCAAATCTACCTTCCATCAGAAGTAACATACAAACCATCGCAATAAAAAATTGTTCGATTACGTGGAAAATCACAAAAATCATCTAGTGAGGCAGGCCACTGTTTTCATAATGACGACTTCTAGCGTTTCAAACGTCCCAGGCAGTCTTTGCAGTTATGGGCTACCTATCAGTCCATACAGAGTAGTGCAAGCTTTGAAATTAACATCAAATTATTCGATTTCAAAATTTTTACTATTTTCCTCCACCACTTTTTTGGGAAACATCGCCAAGGTGAGGATTGGGGATTATTCTGTTATAATTGCCAGTCAAAATTTAAAATTAGTGAATGGCGTTAGCCCAGTCATTCGAGTAGAAAAAGTAAGAGCTTTAGTGCGGATTTACACGATCAAATAAAATTGATCAATACATTGAACAATAAAATTGACTATGGGTTATATTCACACTTGACAATTTATTGGTCAATTTTGGCAACAAATTTCACTCAGGAATACCAACATACTGACAAGAAATGATTTAACTATAGAAAAAGTTCCAAATATTATTCAATAGCTTATTGAATTGACTCTGATCCATTCTTAAATATCGTTTGAATTGATCAGGATCTGCACCCAGAAATTATTTGTGGACTAATGTCAAGTTTCCTTCTTTTCTCAATACAAGGTCTAATCCACGATCTTCTACATCTCTTTCTTTTAGATTCAGCAATGCACATTGCTGGGAATGTAATGCATTTTTTTTTCTCACAATCATTTTTCTCGCGGTTAGGGTAGGGGTGTGTGGAATCGCGTGAAGAATAACATAACCTGATAATCTCTGTTCTAGCAGGCATCCAATTCATGACCGAAAGTTACAAATTGTCACTAAAAATTGATGAAAAATTAGAACCGATTCTAAACTCATCAATTTATATATAAGTTCAAATTGACGACAATATTCTGTTTACATCTATCAATAAAATTCAAGGTCACAAAATTGACCAATTCATTGGATCGTGAAAATTCGCACTTTAGGTTACACTCTACAACTAACAGTAATAGAATACCAAGAAGAAATCAGAGGCTCTCATTGTCTCGCTAGAGAGAGAGAGAGAGAAAGAACGCATATGCAAAGTTTGAATTTTACGTCATGAGTAATATGTTTATTCGTCAACCGGGGATTGATTGAGAATCAAAATACGTGCCTTGTTCATTCTTCAACTTTGAATTTATTAGATATTTGAAAAAATGTTTTTCGTAGGGATTTTCGGATGTTATGTTTTCACTAAAGGATAACCAATAGAAACCATTGTCATATGTCATTTTCTGTTTCGTTGTCTGTCAAACGTCTAATCAATATAAAAAAAATTGACAGGACAATGTGTCATTGGAAAACCATTCTGTTTTAGAACTCAAAAGATGGATAGAATGTAGAGGACTGAAAAAACAGGGAACCAAAGATGAGCTTATAAAAAGGTAGGATATATGTTTCAGGTTTTGGAAACTTTGAAGCTTTTTTTAATAATTATCGAGTTAATTCTTGTATGTTTCCGATTATTTTCAAGTAGAAGAAACCTTTATTATTTATTTCCAAGATAAAAACTTCTTAACAAAAAATTAAACCGACGAATAAATCAACTGAAAAGCAAAAAATAAAATGAATTCTTAATCTTAATGATAATTGAGCTCCTAAACTAATGTGACTAACTAATTTTGAGTCAGCGCCAAACAAACAATTGTCGAAGATCATTATATTACTTTGAAGAAGTAATCAAAACGCCGCTGTGCCGACTCAAAATTAGTTACTAACATTAGTTTTGGAGCTCAATTATCATTGAGACTAAGAAGGTTTATTTTATTTTTTGCTCTTCAGTTGGTTTATTCGTCGGTTTAATTTTTTGTTGAAAAGTTTGTATTTTTCAATTTTTTGTGACTTAAATCTACTAATTACTACCTACCTAATTTTTGATTACTTCCAAAATACTTACTTACCTACCTTACTTTGACTATTAACTGTTAAATAATATGATTATCGACTTTAACTATTTATTGTTATATAATATAAATTATTTTTGAAAGTTCTGGTTAGTTGATTTCATCATTTTGTATAAAATTTCATCCTTTCATAGAATGTATTTATTGTGACGGATCTAGGAGAATCTGTCAATGTCAACTACATACAGTCCCCCCCTCTTATTTTTGGAACGATTATACATAAACAAGTGAAATTTGGAAACTGAATATTAAAGGTTGTAAACTTCCCTACTAGTGATGATAGATGACGAAATCGTCAAAGATGACGTCACAAGGCCATTGTGACCAATAATTTTAAATGGAACCCTACGGCAAGCGACACCTCTTTTAAAAGGTATCGAAAAAACCTATTCAATGATACAAATTTTGTTTGTGTTTATGGCAGTTTTAATGGCTCATTAGTAAACATTAAAATTTAAATTCCATTCAGTATGATATTAATTACAGATTTAAGAATCAGTATCTACTTAAAAAATTGCACGAGGTGACCTCCATTTACTTCCTGACAGTGAAATATCCTATTTCTAAACTCTTCTCGTACTTTTGCAAATGTGTCTGCGGAAACAGCCTCACATTCTGCAACAATACGTTGTTTTAAAACGTCAATATTGTCAGGTTCAGTGGCGTAAACCTTCGATTCAAGGTACCCCCACTGAAAAAAATCCAAAGGTGTGAGGTCCGGTGATCGAGCTGGCCATTCCGTTGAACCTCGTCGTCCAATCCATCTACCACGATACTCCTCATCCAAATACCGTTTTACTGCACCGTAATAGTGTGGAGGAGCACCATCCTGTTGGGATGTTATTTCCAAATTGCCGAATTCATCTGGATTATCTTCCTGCCCAAACATTCACCTTCTGGGGAAATTGGGTATGTGTTTCACGAAACAGGTGGGGATTTGCGTCACTCCAATACCTCACATTCTGTGTATTTACATTTCCATTTAGATAGAAAGTACTTTCGTCACTAAAACAAATTGCTTTGACATAGTCTGGCTGTTGGTTAATTTTAGTTTCCATATTTTCACAAAATTCTAGTCTTCGGTCTGGGTCGTCGTCTGAGAGTTGATGAACAATTTTTAATTTGTATGGATGAAATTTGTTTTTTTTTCAACACCCTGTGTACTGTACTTCGACTGACTTCACAGGTAGATGCAACGTGAGTTGTTGAAGAAGTAGGATCAACTATTACTTCTGCCAGTATATCAATTTTTTTCTCATCAGAAATGTGTGGTCTGCCAGATCGTTTCGCATCATTAATACTACCCGTTGTTTCAAACTTACGAAGAAGCTCCCTCAAATAAGTCCTCGAAACGGGGTGATCGGGAAACCTCTCATTAAAAATGCGTTCTGCTGATGAATATTTTGTCCAGTTTCACCAAGAATTAGGATCGCTGCTACTTTATCACCTAAAGCACGTACCATTTCGCTTCTTGAAGCACTCAAACGTTCGGCTCACAAGAGTTTAACAAATTATTAAAATGTACAAAAATATTAAAAGTACCAAAAGCTGCTAAAACAGTTAAACGTTCAATCAACAATACACAAATTATTAAATGTACAAAAACTTGGACAATTACAAAAACGTCGAATTAGGGAGACTAACAAAAACGTCAGCTTATTAGACAACTATCCAGAGGCGAAGCTTGAATCTGGAATTTTAGTATTAACTGATTTAATTCATCACAGCTTCGCGTTTTTTAAAAGCGAGTTGCCAAAACACAAACAAAATTAGTATCATTGAATAGGTTTTTTCGATACCTTTTGAAAGAGGTGTCGCTTGCCGTAGGGTTCCATTTAAAATTATTAATTATAAAATCGTTCCAAAAATAAGAGTGGGGGAGAGGACTTTTGAGAAGCACATGTGAAAAATCAATCATCCCCTATTTTTCTACCTATAGGGGTGGATCATTTCATTCTCTATCGAAATATGATCAACTATGAAGTATACCTTATCCAATAAAAAAAGAATCATCGAAATCGAAAAACCCACTACAAAGTTATGCCTGATAGAATCGGTTAAAGGACCAAAATTCAGAGGGTGAACGATCAATATCCTCCATGTTGCTACCCTTAGGGATGGATTTTTTTGTTCAAATTCAAATGGGACCAACTTCGAGGTACACCCTATTCAATGAAAAAAGAATCATTGGAATCGAACTGCTCTGTAAAAAGTTATGCGTGATCATACATAAAAAAAAAATACGCGTCGACTAGAGAACCTCCTCCTTCTTGATTTCGTCGGTTAAAAGTCTGATACATAGTATAAATTGTAACTCTGCCTATATGAGAGAGCTGTATTTTCACTGTTAACTTCTAGTTCAATCCATTGGAGACATTTTATAATATTTGTTTTTCTTTTCGGAATTGCACGAAATTTCAGTTTTTTGTTTCCACTGCATCTTGAATCACTTTTACAATCCTTACAAAAACATCTAATTTTTGAACCAAATAAAACATATTTGTATCGTTTTCAAGAGCAAAAGCAATCCCATAACATAACACCAAATAACAAATCAAAATACCAATTTAATGACAATTGACAATGATGACATATAAATGAAAATTGTCAAAATTCGTCACTAGAAACATAACATCCGAAAATCCCCCACAAAAGTCGATTTTTTTTAAATATCTAATAATTCAGGCAATCGTGACTTGAAAAAATTTCACAGTATACTGAATATGGTGAAAACTATACATTCAAAGTTGAATCGTTCCCAATAAAAATGGTTTCTCATATTTTTTTCAGATTGGCTATCATAAAGGGAATCCTCTATTGCTGCAATATTTAAAAAAAAACGCGAAATACAAAGCAGCTTTTACACCACGCAGTTTTTATTGCGTGTGTACTTCACACAAATAACAGTACAGCAAATGTACGAGTGCTAATATCAAACAACTGAAGCCATCCAAACATTTTCATCAGTAAGCATTCTAATAGCGATGCTCAGAAAATGTAACTTTGGTAAGAACAGCTTAAAACTAGGTCTGATTTCACAACTCTACAACTTTCTTGGAAATTTTTCTAGGAGTCGGTAGGTAGGAAAAGATTGACATTGTTACCTGGCTTGTGTATTCTTCCTAGAAACATGAAATTATGCATCCTTATTTGTTATCAGAATTTATTAGTATTCTACGCCCTTTTAACGCACGCGCTCATGTTTAGCTGAATAATTAACAAAAAATAGTTGACGAACCTTGCCCCATTTGTGGATACGTTCACTTCAAGTGCGACCACTTGCAGAAGATTGTGGTTGACAACGTTGCCAAATCGTGATTTTTGTCCGAGAAGCAGATTATACAATATAATTCTCAGGTGAAGGTGTATCTTCAAATGCCATTCACAGATATTGCTCATACAGAATGCGTTCAGACGATTGCTCCGGCTATGGTTAGAAGGGTATTGAAAAACTTTCGTGATAGAAAATTTACCTGTATTGAAAGAGAAGGCGGATATGTTGAGGCGTTAGTGAATTGAGGGAGATAATAATATTCGTTAAATTATTACTACAAAATGAATTATTATGGTATTATTAATTTAAATGCATCGCTGAAATGTTACAAGACAGACATTAATTAATTAAAAGGTTATCAACTGTTCAATGTTCATTAGATTTTTAATAAATTTTGTTTTGTGAAAATATGCTTATTAATTTCTAAACGGAACGGATAGGTTAACATGTTTGTAATGAATAAAAATGATAAATGTTCGGTATTGATAATTTGAGAAAAATTTGTAAAAAAAGATTTTTTTCAATTAAAAGGATCTAACGCATATCAAAACATAGTTTTTACTTCCGAACAACTTTTTACAATAACAATTTTCGACATGTGAAATATAAAGTTACTTTACTCTTGAGTAAAATTCTTGTTTTTTGACATACCTCGTATGAGATTGATATAATTTGATATCTGATGAATGCATCTAGGCTTTTAGACCATGCAGAACTTTTTATGAAAAATCCCTTTTTTCGTAAAATTAATAATAAAAAAGTTTCCCATATGTAGCCAACTTAAGCATATATATATATATGTATATATATATATATATATATATATATGTATATATATATATATATATATATATATACGAAAGCACGAAAATAACAAAGAGAAATGAGTAATAAAAGAAATGATTCACATAAAAAAAATGCCATGAATAATAGCACAGGTATACATAACCCCAGCCAATTATACCACACAATACTATAAGACCACAATCCCCAAAAACCCCCATATCCCCCTTGCATAGATAGTCATTAATATCAACAAATAAAAAGTATAAAAAATAAAATAAATACTCTTTCAACAAGTGCCCAGTAATAATACGCCTATCACCCCCAAAAGCCCCGACCCATTCAAATAAGAATGGAAATCGACCAGCTACACCAATAACATTAATCGCAAAACAAAACCCTCCAGAACGCATTGCTCTCATTGTCGAATACATTGCCAATTTCAGTTCGATCTCAACTGTTGTGCTCGAATAAAACTAGCAAAACATAACACACTATCAAACAATGAATAAAGACCATATAAAATGAGTCACCTCAACAATGATGATCGCCAAGGAATGTACAAACATCATTTTTCTACCGCACTCTTCCCCCAGACCAAACATTACTTCTCTTAACAGTTTAGTTAATCCCCGATAGCCGATAGGGGTCGTATCAGGATGATTAGTTCTCCCAAAAGGTGGCAGAGTGTTCTTCAAATCTGTACCTGGTCATGATGACTTGCCATCGGCATACTCGAAGCAAGTTATGCCATGATCAGTCATTGGACTGAGTAGTTCGTTTACCATGAAACTCCACGATAGAAGTAACAGTATAGCTCTGCTTGTAGATATCCCATTATTGAGACGCTCTGTAGTCATCATGACCAGGTACAAATTTGAAAGAACTCTCTGCCACCTTTTGGGAGAAATATCATCCTGATACGACCCCTTATATATATTAGGGTGTTTTTTTTACGGCAATTTTTTTAACAATTTCTAAATAATCTAACACGATTTAGCAATTTTGTGCTCGCTACTAGTTCCAGATGAATCTGCCAAATAAAAAGTAAGTAAATGGTAAAATAAAATGATTAATAAAAAAAACCTTTTAAAGACAAGCTTTTATTCAAATGCGCTAAAAAGTAAATAAAAAATAATAGCTTTGGATGTGCGACGTAGGTGCATATGACCTGATGAAGAGTTATTTGAACGATCTTACCCAGTGTGTTAAAATCGAAGAAGTAATGAGTCAAAAAAGGGAAGTAACATATGGAGTACCGCAAGGAACGGTGCTAGGGCCAATTTTGTTCATTTTTATATGTAAACTCGCTCTTCAACTTACCAATTCAGGGTGATATAACAGCGTTTGCAGATGATACAGCCATATTTTTTTAAGATCAAAACTGGAACAATCTGAAAAGAAAAGTGAGCAAGTCATTCATTATAATACAGAAATTCTTCGATAGTAAATTGTTGACTATTAATTTGAAAAAAACAGTGTACCTACCTTTCACTAGTTACGAGCCAAACTTACCGGAATTCAGTAGTATTGATATTAAATACAACGATCAAATATTAACGTTGAACAGTGCTCGGACAGTTAAATACTTAGGAATCATAATAGATAGACACCTGAAGTGGAATGAGCATATTAATATAGTCGTAGGAAAACTCCGCTACTTCCTGGCAAAATTTAAGTATCTTAGAAAGTTCTTCGATATACAACACCTCAAAATTATGTATTTTGCCCTGATACATACCCATTTGATGTATGGCATCATTGCTTGGGGTGGTGTTATGAACTGTCATCTGAAAAACCTCGCAGTAATGCAGAAGTGTATATTGAAAATCATTTTACGGAGAGGTTACACTCATCCAAGCAATGATCTGTACATCGAATGTGGAATGATGGACATTCGTCAATTTTTTTTTCTCTCCCTTATGATATATCAGCGGAAAAATTTAATGCTTAGTCAAAAAGTATGCCATCCTCATAACACACGATTCAAAATGGGAGCCGTGACAGTCCCAAGAACGTCCAAAACTATTGGTCAAAGGTGCCACGCATTTCTTGCTCCTAGACTATACAATAACTTCTCTCCTCAAAAATTTAAACTCCATCACTCTTTTCAAGTCTAAACTCAAGACCTGGATTCTGCAAATACCTAGATATACAATTGAGAAACAAATTAATATGAAAAATAACTAGAAATATCAATCGCATTCTGATGCCTTGATATTCATTTATTATAAAAACTCATCTCACCAACTTGTTTATACCTTAGCTTAGATTTCTGGGTGTTTGTGTGTGTGATAGAAATTGTGTCTGTGTGTAAAAAAAAACAGTCATAATTATTATTATTTACTATTATTTTATTATATTATTACCATTATTATTATTTATATTTTGGAGTACAAACAGTAGCAGGATCACATAGATGATAAAAAATTTCAAATTACCCATGCGCAGGTTTACCTTTTTGAGATTTTGTATTCATTTACCCTTTTGTTGGATTGCTGTTGTATTGAATGCATTATTGTAAGACAAATTCTGTGGTGAATAAATTTATTATTATTATAGGTTATTCCGTGAGTTATAGATTCAAAAGCAAAGTCGCTTCTGTATTTGAACTGAAAACTTTGCGCGACAAGCTTTTGAATCTATAACTCACGGAATAACCTACGTCGCACATCCAAAGCTATTATTTTTTACTTTTTAGCGCATTTGAATAAAAGCTTGTCTTCAAGAACATTTTCTTATTAATTATTTTATTTTGTGCTTTTCAGTAAGTACACCTCAATCTATGCATTTTTGTTAATGCATAGTCATTATGAAGCCTTTTTCCTGTAAGTTCTGAGCTATCTAGATCTTCAATGAGGAGACCATCTGAAGATTAACTCTTACGCCATCTTCAATTTATGAATTCTGTCAAAAAAACAATAATCTTCAACTAAATTCATAATCTCTGACCCCAAAAACCCCGACATACCTATTTTGAATGGAAATGTTCCATCATCACAACCATGTGGAGCCGCCATCTTGAACTTATGAATTTTGAGAATGAATTCATAGTCCTTGACCCCGAAAACCTCCACATACCAATTTTCAATAGAATCGGACCATAATTACAAAACTCGTTCGCCATCTTAGAGCAGCCATCTTGAATTTGTGAATTTTGAAAGAAAATTCATATTCTCCGACCCCAAAAACCCACACGTACTATGAGTCCAATCGGAACATAAACACAAATCTAGTCCGCCATCTTAGAGCCGCCATCTTGAATTTGTGAATTTTGAAATAAAATTCCCAATCTCCGACCCCGAAAACCTCCACATACTAATTTTGAGTCGAATCGGACCATAAACACAAATCTCGTCCGCCATCTTAGAGCCGCAATTTTTTTTCCCCAAAATTTCCATAATGCATTGTCACGGGAACTATGAACACCTGGCAAATTTCACGTTAATCGGGCAACTGGAAGTGGATCAAATTTAATTTGCAAGATTTGATGACAAACATCGGGACAGGTGAAACTAAAAAAAGCTTGTAAGTATAGTCCATCCAATATCAATTGCAGAAGCTGTTTCTATAGGGAGCAAATAAAAACTCACTTCACTAACACGAGCGTATATGCGAAGAAACGGAACGGAAAATAATCTGTACTACTCGTAAACATTCGCCGTCGGCAAACGGTAGATCAAAAGAGCCGATAGTCAACGTGGACTTGAGTGACTTCTGTCACCGATTCGTCTGGGCCAATCAAAACGGACAACAATGCTTGGGGGTGTGTCTATACGATGGTAGGTCATAAATCACGCGTTAAATTTGTGTTTCAATAGCGCTGAAAGATTAAAAACCAGTAGCGTATGTGGTCTTGGTGTGTGCCGATCGAAATACGTTTTAGGATATTCTAGTTTTTTTTTCTTAATGTATTTGTATGAATAAAAGCTTGTCTTTAATTTTTTTCATTTTTCATTATTTATGAAGTATTTTTAAAATCTTAAAATACCTAAATAACATCAGTTATCTCCGCCACTGCTGCTCACAGGATTTTGCCGCAAGACTTTTTTATGCTTCTGCAATTGATATTGGGAAAACTTTAACTTGTAATAAAATATATGTATTGATACGAAAGTTCACTGCATTTGGAGGTTATGCATGTCAAGTTATAGATATTTTGAATATCATAAAGTAATGCTACTTCTGTGTACTTCTAGGTACGACAAGTAATGTGCTTGCACGTTAGTTTATTAAGGTCTTGACCATAAAAAAGTGAGGGCGCCAAGTAGTTTAACTAATTAAAAAAAGGACCCATATAACTCTGGCTAGCTTTAACTTGACGGGAAACCACTAAATAACATCAGATTCAACGCAAAACTATTTGATGGAATTCTCAAATAATATAATCGTAATATATTCATTCATTATTATAGAGAGCCCTCTGTAGAGGGAAAAGGGGGTGTCAGAGAAAAAAAACAATTTTGTAGGATGTCAAAGAATAAAGGAGTTATTTATGTTTGATTACAATTTCTCCAATTGGAATATATACAAAAGTTGGCGAATTCAACATCGATTGAATATAATCTTAATCTAAAATGTTGGAAGAAGTAAAAATTCCAAAAACATGAAAGAAATTGGGGCAGCAGGAAAAAGTGTTCCTATTACGCTTGTTATTGCTGGTAATGTTACCTCTATTCCAAATTTCCAAGGAGATGATTGGGAAATATTTGAAGAACGTTTAGATAAGTTTTTCTTTCTGACAACCCCTCTTCCCTCTACAGAGTGCTCTCTATAATAATGAATGAATATATTACATTAATAATCAGAAAAGGAATGATGTTCACAATTTTAGTTGAATATGAGATCCCACAGCCCCTAAATAATACTAACACGTTCAACACTCTCTAACACTTATAATGTTCAACAAAATATTGCGTATCGCTAATACAGTACAATTAACGATGTTCACTCTCAGTACTTAAAGTGCATTACATGTAAGGCCCATTGCTTTTGTAACCGAAACCAGTTCGTGACAATTAGAACACATATCCTCTGCGAGATACTTATCTTTGTCCTGTTGGAATGCCAGGTGTATGATAGACAACTCGGAAAAACATCAAAAGTATCTCTGTCCCCATTGATGAGGCTGATCAGGCGTTTCCCAAACTCGCAGCTCAAGTCGCTATTTGCTTTTAATCGCCGGCTCAACACCGTCCAACGGGAAGTTGATTATATTTTTACCATCCACTTCTAAGCGATCAAATGGAAAACGGAAAACATCTTAAATATTTATCGAATGAAAACCTCACGTCCCGGAATTAGAGATTGAAATATCGTGGAATAACAGAACACTTAACTCTTCAGCAAAAAAAAAGCTCAAAGTCGTACCCACTTAGATATCTCTTCGCTGCAACTTAGGTAGGTATGTGATGCCGTTGGAAATGTATAAAATTTACACGTACTAGTTTTGGTACTATTTATTTATTGTTATTATGTATGTTGTGATAGTATCCAACCGGAACCGGCTCCAGGATTATTCCCTACTCCTGTCACCATGGGCGCTGTCATAGTTTCATCTATCCCCTCGAGCCTAATGCACACAGCGAATAGGAGAATTAATCATCCTGATACGACCTCTATCAGAGAGGAATTGAACTGTAATGTTTATATTTCCGCCAAATGACTGTTGTGTTATTTTAACTTGCTATGTGAATATTATCTAATAACAAATTAGGATTTTTTTATACCAAAGAAAATGTCGATAGTTCGTTCGCTGAGTAATGCAAACTGTTGTGTGTTTGGTTATAATAGTAGGAAAAGCATGAATCCTAACCTGTCCTCTCACAAGTTTCCTGAAAAGAAAGGAAGAATTTGGGACTTTGAAGTCATTTTTCTCTAATGCCACACATGACATGTCCTTCATTGATGAAGCGTAAGTTTGGAGTAGCCTCCAAATTAATGAACAACTTGTGAATTCCTAGATGGAAATCCATGTGGATGAATCTTAAAAATAACTAATTGAAAACATTTTTAAAGACAAGCTTTTATTTAAGCCGTGTACTAAAACGTATAAAATTATTTTTCGTTGAATTATTTGGTTTCAAAAAGCTTGTCGCGCGAAGTGTTCATAAAAGTAGGTACCAATTAATTTCATTGAACAATGATTGGTTGGTAAGTAAAAAGTATTAATTTCATGACAAATCGCGGACAAGATTTTTGAAACCAAATAATTCAACGAAAAATAATTAGTCAGCGATGACTAAAACTTATTTTATACGTTTTAGCACACGTCTTGAATAAAAGCTTGCCTTGAAAAATATTTTTTATTAGTTATTTTATTTTTTGTTTTTTAGTTAGTCCGCCTCAATCTGTTCATTTCTAATAGAGAATCGTTATCACAAGGTATCATCCCTGTGAGTTTTGAGCTGAAAGAAAACATGATCTCCGACCCCAAAAACTCCCACACACCAATTTTGAGTAGAATCTGACCATAATCACAAAAGTCGTTCGCCATCCTGAAGTCATCATCTTGAATTTATAGATTTTGACATAAAATTCATAATCTCTGAACCTGAAAACACCCACATACAAATTTTGAATAAAATATGACCCGAATCAGAAGAGTCGTCCTCCATCTTGGGGCCGCCATCTTAAATCTATACATTTTGACAAAAATCGGACCATAATCACAAAACTCGTTCTCTATATTGGGGCCTCCATCTTGAATTTATGGATTTGGACAAAAAATTCAAAATCTCTGACCACGAAAACCTCTGCTTACCAATGTTGAATCGAATTGGACCATAATCACAAAACTCGTGCTCCATCTTGGGCCGTCATCTTGAATTTATGAATTTTGGCAAAAATTTCATGATCTCCGACCCCGAAAACCCCTTCATACCAACTTTGAATCTATTCGGGCCATAATCACAAAACTCGGCCGACATTTCGAATTTATGAATTTTGTTTTGACAAAAAATTTATAATCTCCGACCCCGAAAACCCCCACATACCAATGTTGAATCAAATCGGACCATAATTACAAATCTCGTCCGCCATCTTGGAGCCGCCATTTTGTTTTTTCATCTAACAAAAATTCCAAAATGCATTGTCACCGGAATTATGGAAACCTGCCAAATTTCAAATTATTCGGACGACTAGAAGTCGGTCAAAATTCACATGCAAGTTTTGACCCGAACGAACTAACAAGTGGAACTAAATAAAAGCTTGTAAAATACCTATATAATATCAGTAAATAAAATTGTAATTCATCAGTTAAATACCTAGAAAACTTATATCTGAGTCAATCCACCAAGACTTCAGAACAAATCCAAAACCCAAAATGAACAGATTAGGAAAATTGAAAATTTCAACAAATGAGAGCGTTCTCAGGTCTTCAATCGCACTAAATAGACTCTAACGAAAGTTTCTCAGTCACAATTTATCATCCACCACTCCCCTAAAGGGTCCTAACATTCAAATATTTCTTTCTTTGCTCCTCGTTTTCTGTGTAACCGCCGTCTATTTTCCTTCTTGTGCTCTACCTCTGCCTGCTGCCGAGAAAGTGATTATATCACAGAAGATCCTGAAGCTTTTCCGCTTCTGCCTTATTTCTCCATCGAAGTATCAATATTGTCAATAAATAATTTCAAAATCTACCCAATCCACGTTGCAGTGTACTGAGCGGCTTCAGCCTTCAAAAAGACTATTAATCTGAAATCTGAACCACCAAAGAAATCATTGCACTCCTAGGAACAAAAATAATCAGTTCCACACAGTACTTCGAAATGTCACACGAAGATCTGGCAACGCCTGCCATATCTCATTTGCAGGATACTTTACGAGCGGTTGGGGCAATCGGCAACTTCAAACGCTCACGTTGTTTACATAATAGAGGTCCGCGGCAGCCGGAAACAATATGAGCCGGGCACGGCCCGGCAAACTTCAAAGGCCAGCCGCCGCAGCTGTACCCTCGGGCCCCCCCATGGGCCAGTGGCGCGCTCCGCTGGCGCAATTACCATCAAAGGGCCATGATCGATTGCCTCGGGGAGGAACGTCCAGCCGGTATAGCGTAACAAACGGTATTCGATGAACAATACGCACTGTTCATTTGTCGGGAATTATTGTTTGATAAATTAGTTATGAGGGACTTCAAAGGATAGAAATGCTTCAATACATGTATTTCACATGAAAACCGGAGCTGCAACAACAAAATTAACAAATTCAACCAGCACTTTGAGCATTCCAAATATTCCTGACTGTGAACACACACACACACATACGTACCGGTAAGCAAATGTATATTGTTATATAATTGCGGGATCTTCGAAGTTATTGTGACGGAGGAGTTGAGACTCTAGCGCCGACTACTCAGCTATTTTTAGTTTTTCCATGGAGTACATTGTCACTTATTTTTCATCGAAAAATGCTTCTGCGCCCATGCCTAACTACTCGTACTATGTGTAATGCAAATGCAAATCAAACCTTCATCGACGTTCTGTGGCAATTGGCCATGAATTTTCAAGGACATCGGTCCGGGACAGCATTTAAGATTGTGTGACCAAGCACACATTTATTTTTTTCTAATATCTACATTCCACACAGGTATAACATGACTTATTGAGAGCACATACAAGGTGAGTCAGAAGTACTTTGACAAACTTCAGGGGTTGATTCCTCACAATATTCTAATATGAATGGTCCAAATAAATATATGTCCGGACACGCTTCGTTTCCAAGATACAGGGTTTTATTTTTATTTTCGTTTTTTTAAATAACTTTCAATACTGACCTTAATAAACGAAAATTGGTATTGAGAGGTTTTTTGAGGTGTCGAATTCGAACCTGATGTTATTATTGCTCTTACTCGTAGGCGGCGCCACCTACACGTCTTTTTCTTTTTTGAAGATTCATAACTTTTTTTAGCGTACTTCTAGCACATTTTTCAGTAAAAAAATCAATTCCTCCATCATATCTACGTAAAAAAGCTACCCCTGTTACAAGTCGCTATAAGCAACAGTCGACTAGGAAATCGCTCCTGGTTAATACGTCTTGCTTCGCGCGCATTGCCATCCGCAAAGCCATAAACGAAATGCATATCGGCTAAATGAGCATTAATGTTTGAATAATCCATTTTTTCATAATTCGTGTTTTAAAACTTACAGATACTTCAACAAAACAACAAAACGTTTAACTATCACATAATATGTAATAACCAAAACTACTTATAAACGTCAAATTAATTTCCTAAGCATTCTTGTGAAAAATGCAAAATAATGGTATATAATAACTTCAACACGCATCGATTATCAAATAATCGACTTGAAATTTTCATGTCCAAATATCTAGAAAACGGTTGCTTATAGCGACTTGTAACGAGTGTAGCTTTTTTACGTAGATATGATAGATGAATTGATTATTTTACTGACAAATGTGCTAGAAGAACGCTCAAAGAAGAGAAAGACGTGTAGGTGGCGCCCTCTACGAGTAAGAGCAATAATAACATCAGGTTCGAATTCGACACCTCAAAAAACCTATCAATATCAATTTTCGTTTAATTAAGGTCAGTATTTCAAAAATTATAAAAAAAAACTGAAATTAAAATAAAACTTTAACACCTTGTATCACCTTGTATCTTGGGGACGAAGCGTTTCCGGACATATATTTATTTGGATAATTCATATTAGAATATTTTGTGAGGAATCACCTCCTGAAGTTTGTCAAAGGGCACTTCATAGAATCACATAGAATTTGTCTGAAATGACACAATTTTCCATTTCATTTATATATATATATATATATATATATATATATATATATATATATAATATATATATATATATATATATATATATATATATATATATATATATATACATATATATATAAATGCACCCACAACACAACCCACTACGCCATTTTGTTTGCTTTGTTACCTTGTTTAATTTGGATTTGTGTGTTTTTTATTATATCATGGAGTTCTTAAACCAAATTGATACAAGTAGTTATGTAGAGGAAACAGTGCCATTATATTCAGAGAAACAACTTATTGAACATTTCAGGTGAGTAGCAGAATGAACAATATTATGAATCAATCTATAAAGGCAAATTGAAAACCTTGAGAAATACTACAAATAATTTTTTTTACGGATACTTTTTCAATTACAGAGTTTCCAGGGAAATAGTCAACAGACTTGGAATTCAATTTGAAGCTTCCAAGTATCACCCGAAAAAAGATACTGGTTATATGCGAATAAGCAGTGAGAAATGTACTTTGTCCTTTTTATGGTTTGCCAGCAATGAAACAACCACTTTCCGGGATGTGCCAAATAGATTTGATCTGTCTATGAGCCCTCTTCATGAAATTGTAGAAAATGTAGCAACATTTTTGTCGGAAATGTCGAATAATTTCATTGTTTGGCCATCAGCTGAAGAATATAAAATTATTGCAAATGAATTTGCAGAGAAGCGATTTCTAAACGCAATTGGCTGCATAGATGGCATACACATAAGGATTGATGCACCTTCTGATGTCGCTGAATCTTATTTGAACAGGAAAAAATATTATTCTATTCAGGTACTTACATCTGTCTCCCTATTTTTCATAATTAATACATTTTCATAACTCATTACTTCATTTATTTTCATTTTGACGTTTGTTTCAGATGCAAGTTGTTTGTGATAGCAGCAAGAAAATACAGGATGTGTTTATTGGGTATCCTGGAAGTGTTCATGACGCAATAATTTTTAGGACTAGCACTTTGGGAAAGAACTTAGCAGAAAAATGCCAGGATGGTGCCTACTCTTGCATGATAAACCTTTTGACACCTTATGAAGATACTGGAAATTTGTCAAATGTTCATAAAATATTCAACAAAAAATTGTGCCACTACAGAGTTTCTATTGAATATACAATAAATAGGACATCTTAAGCAAAGGTTTCGGCAACTATACCATATAAAGAGCAGTAGGATTGAATTTATCTGCCATTTTTTTAGAACTTGTTGCGTCTTGCATAATATGTGTATGGATGATCAGATTTTCGAGGAATTGTTACAGAACCGAAATGAAGATAATATTGAAGATGTTGACGAAGATTATGAAGATGATGAAAGGAAGTTGGATTAAACTATAGAAATTATGTAGGTGCAATGGTTTTTTCAATAAAACACTCTTTCGAAGTATTAATTTATTTTACTGAAGATATAAAAAGATATTTTAACAAATGGATGAAATGGAAAACTGAAAAACTAAAGGTGTGATTGGGTGTCCTCTTGCTCATAGAAGAGGACGAATGCTTCTCCACTTATAAGGGATTTTGGGGATATCGGTGATACTCTGGAGTCATTGTACTTGTACCATGTGCCTGCATAAGGGTGCCTACAGTAAGCCGTGTAGTGTCCGCTATAGATTGTTCCACTGTGGTTGGACACAGCATATAAGTTGTAAAGACACGGTGTTACGTTATCTGCTGCAAAATTTCTCAAATCTAATCCTTCGAGAGGAAAGTCAATGGTGGCATTTAGTTTTCTCATAAATCTCCCCATCGGCGAGAATCGTTTCAAGTGAATTACTAATATTTTGGGGAACTTATGTATGGATAATGACTTTGTGCATTTTATCATTTCCTTACAATTACCACAAGTTGGTTTTTCTTCGCCGTCCAAAATTCCTTCCCTGGTAAACGAGTCTAAACAATGTGAAAGACTGAGCTGGCCAGTATTCTGTGGAATATGAAGTGAAAGGTCCCAGAAGGGGTCAAAAGATACAGAACAATAGCCGCATGAAGTACAATTCAACGATGATTTTAGTTGACCACTCTGTTCACATCTTCATGAAGACCTTCCAGTAAATATCTGAGAAATTCTTGAGCGTCCTGTTGAGCGTACCCCATGAAACGAGGTGCAAATTTTTGTATCTGGCTTTTGAAGGTAACAGTATTTACCACCTTATCAGATGAATCTTCTGACCAAAGATCTTTTATCACTAACGCGAATTGTTTTATCAAAGCACCCTTCATATTTGATATGCTTGTGTTGATATCCCTCATATACTCGTCTCTTCGCAACCATTCGGTGTTCGATAAACATTGTATAATGCTATTCATGAAACAGGTATTTCCAATATTTTTCAGACCATTCAGACCAGGAATTTTGGCATTTCCGTGTACTAGGGAGTTGATGGTGTTATAACTAACAGAGCTGTGCTGATACGATGATTTTTACTGGCACTGGATCTGTGTGGAAGGGAGATGACGCTGTTCAATGAAGAATTACATGGAGATATGGAAGGTCGTGTTGATTTTGACAAGTCATCATCAAGAACTGAACCAAGGGATTTATATGAACTCTCCATAGGAAAATTCGTCCTTTGAGGATTTAAAAATAATTCATTCAGTTGACGTGATGGAGGAATAGTTCCCAAAACAGAAGCCGCATTACCCCTCTGGATCGCAATGCTGATTCTTTGGATCAAAAATGAAGTTGCTCTCCTATCATTGGTCACTTCTGTTATTCGTCTTCCTATGTCTCCAATGAATTCAAAAGCATTGGGACCGAATACTCCAAAAGTCTCAACGGCAACAGGATAAAAAATATAAAGTTGTTGTAAATTTTGGTATTTTTTTCTTTTAATTTTCTCCCCATTTACTGCGGCTGCTCCGGGACACTTGGAGGAAGCAACTACGTGTGAAGTGGCAACCGTGTCAACGCAGGTAAAATCCCAAACAGCTGGTTTTCCGAACTTCCATGGAATAAGTGTCATGCCGTCGGGGCGGTTACCATCGTCTCTGCTGACCCCTGTAGGCTCTAAGATCGAAGGGATATTGGCTGTTGTTAATGCACGTTTCAGTAAATCATTGACTGCGTGATGACGGGATTGACGACCTGCGCTGAATTTACAGCTCAAACCATGGGTTCCTTTTTCATCTACAAGAGCACCACATTTGCACGTGTGAGGGACACAAATAGAAGAACCTAGTCGTAGTCCTATGGAAATTCTGATAAGATTCATTATCTAAAAGAGACCCAAGTGAAGCGACAGGTAGAGCATTGAGCCAAGCTCCTGAATGGTGGGAAGTAACTGCTTTGATTCGAGCCTTTTCTTTTGCGGACATAGCTGAAACAAGCAAATCCTTAGCAACCATTTCGACGAGTGGGCGATCCCAAGCTCTTTGGAACTTTTTCATTAGTTCAGGTAATTTAGAATTGGTTTTGGAAATCCACTCCTGCTCTCCTTCCACGAAGAGATGGTTGGGTACGTTTGAGAATGAATCGGGTAAGATCATATATGAAATGTCATCATGTTTTTTACAGCACCTGTACCTATTATCACAAAAGTTCAGTTATGCAAATACCTAATTTATAATGATGTGTATAACTAATGCATGATGAAAAACATAGAAAAAGGTCCTGTAAATAAATAAAATGAATATCACAAAATTAATGATAAAAAACTTGTAAAACAAAAATATCCTTTGTATAAACCAAATAAATATATAATTCATGAATTTATATACCTAATAGGTATGAAAAATCTAAAACCTATAAATAAATATCACAAAATTAAGTCATGTATGTATAGGTAAACATAATTGAGAGAATTTTTGAATTAACGAAAACAAAGCATTCTAATGAACTAAAGATAAAATAATAACAAAATCAATGAAACATATCACAAAACCAAAAAAAAACAATACATTCCAATAAACTATGAATTCAATAATCTTTGAATGAACGAAACATATCACAAATCCAGAATAAAATTAATATATAAACAAAAATAATAATCAACCATTATAAAGAAATAATAAATTCAGGTACTACCAATGAATATTGTAATCACTCATTATTTTTTTTAATTTTCAATACTTCTATATGGTCTACCAAGTCTGCCATCAAAACTAGATTTACATTTTGAGTCTGGTTTTCGTTTCCATACATTATTAAGCACATACCCAGCATTTTTTGTCGCGGGGACTCCAAGTCATTCTCTCCACGAAAACAATATAAAAGTAACTTACTCTATGTCCAAAAATTTCGGAAGTTTATACTTCCATCATTAGTACGAATACAATGAATTGAAGAAAAGGTCAACATAAGTGAAATAACAAACGAATGGACTAAGGACAAATTTCGTCATCTAGACTAATAACATAGTCGCACCAGATATCTAAGAAGGTCGTAAATTCCAACCACTTGAGTTATCAGCAGGCGGTGGATTCTACGCAGAGTTGTACCTGCCCTACCATTCAATTTTGTTTTATAGGTATAATAGGTATACTCATATTGGGTTAAGATAATTATTAAGAAAAATCGCTTGAATATCATTGAGACTTGTTTATTTATATATAATATATGATAATAATATATATATATATATATATATATATATATATATATATATATATATATATATTATATAATTATATTATATTATATAATAATATATGATTTACCTAATTAATGTGAAATGTCAAACTTTAAACTTTATAAAAAGTTCTCGATAAAAGGTATTTATAAACAAAATTACTCACGGATATCAGTTTCACTTTCACTATCGTCTTCCAAATTGATAATAAACTTGTCTTTGGAATTTTTTCCATATCCATATATGACTTTTCCACCTTTTCAATATGGGAAACACGCTTGGCCCAGCCCAGGAATGTTTGCAGTTTCTGTTCGAATAAGAGCTGCCACAGTTGAACTTGAGGTTGGAGAAGTATTATTTCTTCGAACTGCCGACTTAAGCTGATGCCATATATGTTCAATTGGGTTAAACATACAGTGATAAGGAGGAAGTCTGAGCATCGTAGCTTTCAGCCAATGAATCACAAAAATATTTCTTTTTTATCGAATAACAGCGTAAAACTTCTAGTATCTGTTTTTTTTTGTACGTCATAGTACATATCATTATTCAACATATATTCTTGTATAGTGGCTTTGTTGTCATTTGAATATGGTGCTTTATATAGTCTTCGACTGTGGTAGCCTAGCATTATCCATGACGATAATACTGTTGGGTCTTCAAATTATTCGGCTGTAGTATCGTAATGATAATCGACTAAAGAGTCCTTAATATTCTTTGCCGATAAAGACAACGCATTTGGTATAAAACCATTTTCGGTTCCTGCATGAATTATCGTAATGCGTTTTCCTTTATTAGACGGCGCATTAGTTTGGCACAAGTCAGATGAGTCTACCCAACTTTTGTTTGGAATATCGTGTGAATCGAACCAAGTTTCATCCAAATACACTACTGTTCTACCATTTTCTCTAAATTCGTTTATTGCCAATAAATATTCCAATCTCCATTTCTTAAGGCGCACAGATTCCATTAAGATTTTTCTGCTACTAGTGAGTTTTTTAAATTCAAATCCGTTATGTAAAAGAGACTTCCTTGAAGTCTCTTTGCAACACTGGTTACCAGTTTCATTCTTTTCAAGCTGTTGTATTAAAATGTCTAATGTAGGCACAATTTGCTCTTTATACAAGGCATATATTGTTTTTCGAATTATATCTACATCACAGCCATCTAGTTTCCTTGAACCGCCAGTCTTTTCGTTTCTTTCTTTTTAAAATAGGGTTACTTACTATTTTAAACACTTTGGAATACGGTGTTTTTGTTGAAGAACCACTTCCTTGCACAGATTGATCCTTGGACATTCTACGTTCCAGAAGGGAAGTATAAACATTTGATATAATTTGTTTCCCATGAGGGTGTATCATTTGTCGACTAGTGGTACTACGACCACCAGTTGTAGTAGTAGCTTCGGGATGAGCCAGCCCATGGACGCCACATTTTTCACGACACAAAAATCGATCAGACACAACTGACATAACGGAATATTAGGTAGGTAATGACTAAATGTTGTTTAACTTTCCCCTTTTATTTCTGAAATTGGAAATCGGTCAGTTCTCAAAACAGTCTTGTTTTCCAAATCTGTAACCGTAAATAGACCATTATCGCTATAATCTCGTTAGTAGCCCATTAGTACTGAAAGTCTGGTGGCCAGGTAACTAAATTCTATTATTCACACACATTTAAACATATCCTCATCAAGGGCTCTGAATCAACCTTACGAGATTTTCTATTAACAAATAAATTTAAATACAAAACTGTCAACAAAAGCCAAAAATAGTGGAGAGCCCACTTTTATTAAAATGCCAAACTATTTCATGAGATATTTCAATCCGGACCTGGGAATCTTTTAAGGAACACACCCTTTTATTGCTTATCTATATTTCGAACAATAGGTAATAATGAGGGTCGTCGGCTAATATTGATTTACGACCTTCTTAGATTTCTGTTCGCACCGTACATATGCTGTACATTTATCATTCAGAAGCCAAAATATTGAATCAATATATAAACAAAATTGTCCAACACACCATGCGTAGTGATGGGGGTATTGGAATACCAAGAATTGGAAGTATTCGATGCTTCAAAGGTCTCGAGACATTTCGAGTACAGTGAAAAGGTATTCGAATACAGTAACTGTCAAAATGTACCGTTCGTGGAAAACAATTTTCTCATATCAAGTGATCATGACATTTTAAATATTCGATGGTTAGTTATGAATAGCTCAAAAATTTCAATTTGACGCTAAGAAGGCCTACAGACTATGTGGAATGCGGAAATGTCAAATTACAATTTTCAAGCTAATTTCAACACACCATCGTATGTTTATGTCTATTTCACTATCGCCTTGTCTCTTTACTGGAACAATCCCGCTAGTCCTACATTTTTGTTTTCTAGTCTCCCGGATATAATTTCAGATGTTTCGCTGAATTACTACTATGTCTGAAATAGTATTTTTGCATATTGAGCAAGTAAGGTGTTTTTTATCAACGCTCTTCGAAAAAAAAAAACATAATTTGGAATTCATAGAAACCTTCATCTTATTTGAATAATGAATTCAGTCAACTGAATCAGAAAATTTTAAAATATTAAAAACGAAAGGAAAACGCCTTTTTGAACTGTCAAAATAATCACTTTCAAGTGTCAATGTCAAGCGTCAAGTCAGGCGTGTCACGTCAAATGTCATTTTACTAACAGCCATTGCGCGATTCTAAAGTTCTCGAGTATTAATTCGATTCTGAGTTGTATTCGATTCCCAAGTCTTCGATTCTATGAAACAGTCCCTTCCGCCCATCACAATCATGAGGAGTCACAGACAAAGATTAGGGGTTAGAACAAGATCCCGCACAGATTAAATGACGCGAAAATCAGGTTGTGACCTTCAAATTTTATTATAATGTTTACAAATATTAGAGGTTAGTTTACCCCCTACTCTTCGATGTTTACATCTGTCTGTCAAATATCAGATGACCGCTTGATTTTTCTCGAAGTCTACTGGCGATTTTTGATTATTCGAATGGATTTTTCCTCAAAACATTTTTTTCAAAGCGATTTGGCGAATATTGACATACACGAGTTATTTTGGTTTTGGTGCTTTGGTGTTTTGTGTGTATTTTAAAGTTAACTCATTTAGCATTTCTTTTTAGTTCTGCATGTTTCTATTATTCTTATTGAAGTTGCATTTTTCAGTTCAAATTAACTTAGTCCCATAGAGTTTATACCCAACAGAGAAGATAAGATTTTTCAGATTTCCAAATCCGATAGATACTGAACGAGTTCATGGATGGAAACTGGCCTGTGGCGATGACGAAATCATGAAGAAAGATGCCTTAACATTATACTCAAATAACAGGATTTGTAGCATACATTTTGAAAACAATTTTATTTATAACCATAAGTTAAATCAAACTGCAGTGCCTATATTGAATTTATTTCAGAAGTCAGGAGATTTAGTAGACAATGGTACACAGACGGAAGTTATAAATGAAGTAAATCAAGGAACACAAACAGATTTTCCAGAGGTTTCACATTGTCAAACACAAACATCTAGGATTTTTTGTTCACAGACGGCAGTTATAAATTAAGGGAATCAAGGAACACGACCAGATTTTCAAGAGGTTTAACATTGTCAAACGCAAACATCTAGGAATATTTCTTCACATACACCAAGAAAAACAAAGTTGCGGGATTTAGTAAAGGTAACAAACAAAAAAAATCAGAACATATTTCAGATCCTAAAATGTTCAGTCCAAATCAAGTGGAATTAGAGAAATAGAGACTGAAAAAGCTAGATTGGAACAACCCTTTGAGGAAATGAAAGCACAGGATGAAGATATTTCCAAAGAACGTTTTGAAAAAGTTTGCGACAAGCACCTTCCGCGGTTTTTGGGAAGTACTGCCAAGATTGTCAGTGACATGAAGGATAGGAAACTGAAGGGAAGGAGATACACTGAAGAATTCAAACAACATGCACTATCTCTTTATTACACTGGACCAAACGCTTACAGAAGAATGGTAAAAAATTATCATTTTCCTTCTGTATCCACTTTGAGGAGAATGATCTAAAATATTCAAAAAAAACCTGGACTCAATGATTTTGTTTTTATGAGCCTTACATTAAATCTCTCAAGGTAACAGAATAGTTTAGACATTGGCCCACGAGACAGAAGTATCAATGTACAAATTGATTTCCCCGATATTTCAAAGGAAGCCACAGATAAGAGGGAAATGAAGGTATACTGATTTTTTAAGGTAACATAGATGATGTCACAAAGACGAGGAGAGAAAACAATCTAATCAGCTTTTCTTTTAATTTTCAGTAACACCCGCATGTGATAATCGGAGAAGGAGGGGGATCTAAACCAAGCAGTTCGTCGGAGGAACAAGGCCCACTCTCAAGATCGATAAGGCTAATGACTATTATTAGTATAATTATCACTTTTTAATGAACACATGAATTTCACAAGTAAGCGAGGACTTTTCATTCTATGAAGATATCTTGATTTCAGCTAGTAAATTCCGAACCATCACTGAGTGTTCCATGGCTCTTTAGAAAAAATTATCCACTATATTTAGAATTTTCCAATTCCAAATCAAACATACTTATAGTCAGAAGATTGTCATCTCATGGGCAATTATTTTACAAAATTAAATATAAAAGTAATGATAAAAATGTTTGACTTGCTAGTTACTATCACAGGTTGAAAAAAATCATTATAATGGGCAAAGGTAGTTCAGAGAAGATACAAATTAATTTATACATATACGAGTCATTTTACTACGAAGATAATTTGAATTCTTGCGATAAGATAGTCGTGTTGTCTGCCAAAATAGTGAACATCTCTTAATTTGCCCAAAAGCTGAGAGACTAGCAGTGTTAATAATTTGGGTTCTTTCACTCAGATAGGACCCGAACCAATTGAAGCTGTAGAGATGGAGCTTACGTAACAGTCAAAACCTTTAGATATATATCACAAAGCACTGCATCGCTCACTTCCTTCAGACTAGAATATAAGTGCTTCTCAAAAGTCCCCTGCCCCCCTCTTATTTTTGGAACGATTATACATAAACAAGTGAAATTTGGAAACTGAATATTAAAGGTTGATAACTTCCCTACTAGTGATGATAGATGACAAAATCGTCAAAGATGACGTCACAAGGCCATTATGACCAATAATTTTAAATGGAACCCTACGGCAAGCGACACCTCTTTTGAAAGGTATCGAAAAAACTTATTCAATGATACTAATTTTGTTTGTGTTTATGGCAGTTTTAATGGCTCATTAGTGAACATTAAAATTTTAATTCCATTCAGTATGATATTAATTACAGATTTAAAAATCAGTATCTACTTCAAGAAATTGCTCGAAGTGACCTCTATTTACTTCCTGATAGTGAAATATCCTATTTTTAAACTCTTCCCGTACTTTTGCAAATGTGTCTGCGGAAACAGCCCCACATTCTGCAACAATACGTTGTTTTAAAACGTCAATATTGTCAAGTTCAGTGGCGTAAATCTTCGATTCAAGGTACCCCCACAGAAAAAAATCCAAAGGTGTGAGGTCCGGTGATCGAGCTGGCCATTCCGTTGAACCTCGTCGTCCAATCCATCTACCACGATACTTCTCATTCAAATACCGTCTTACTGCACCGTAATAGTGTGGAGGAGCACCATCCTGTTGGAATATTATTTCCAAATTGCCGAATTCATCTGGATTATCTTCCAAAATTTCAAGGATTAACGGTTCTATTGCGTTTTGCAACAGCTCCAGATAAACCTCACCAGATAAATCAGTTTTTAAAAAAAGAGGCCCAACGATGTGGTTTCCCAGGATACCTGCCCAAACATTCACCTTCTGGGGAAATTGGGTATGTGTTTCACGAAACAGGTGAGGATTTGCGTCACTCCAATGGATTAAATTTTTTTTTTTTCAACACCCTGTGTACTGACTGACTTCACAGTTAGATGCAACGTGAGTTGTTGAAGAAGTAGGATCAACTATTACTTCTGCCAGAATATCAATTTTTTTCTCATCAGAAATTTGTGGTCTGCCAGATCGTTTCGCATCATTAATACTACCCGTTGTTTCAAACTTACGAAGAAGCTCCCTTAAATAAGTCCTCGAAACGGGGCGATCGGGAAATCTCTCATTGAAAATGCGTTCTGCTGCATGAATATTTTGTCCAGTTTCACCAAGAATTAGGATCGCTGCTACTTTATCACCTAAAGCACGTACCATTCTTCTTGAAGCACTTCAACGTTCGGCTCACAACAGTTTAACAAATTATTAAAATGTACAAAAATATTAAAAGTACCAAAAGCTGCTAAAACAGTTAAACGTTCGATCAACAATACAAAAATTATTAAATGTACAAAAACTTGGACAATTACAAAAACGTCGAATTAGGGAGACTAACAAAAACGTCAGCTTATTCGACAACTATCCAGAGGCGGAGCTTGAATTTGGAATTTTAGTATTAACTGATTTAATTCATCACAGCTTTGCGTTTTTAGAAGCGAGTTGCCAAAACTGCCATAAACACAAACAAAATTATTATCATTGAATGGGTTTTTTCGATACGTTTTAAAAGAGGTGCCGCTTGCCGTAGGGTTCCATTTGAAATTATTGGTCACAATGGCCTTGTGACGTCATTTTTGACGATTTCGTCGTCTATCATCACTAGTAGGGAAGTTTACAACCTTTAATATTCAGTTTCCAAATTTCACTTGTATATGTATAATCGTTCCATAAGAAAAGAGGGGGGGGGAGAGGGGACTTTTGAGAAGCACTGTAGATTTTTCAGAAAGCGAATTTATTTATTGAAATTATTCATTTAATTTCAGATCCTCAGCAACTCTGCTAGACATACTAGAATTAGACCGTTTTAAAAGTTAGGTTCCGTTTTGCCCCTGGAATACATAGGGCAAAGTTTTGCCGCTGTCATAGTGACAAGAACACAGCCCCTTATGGGATTTTTTGTGTATGCATTAACTTATCTAGTACATAAATTACTACACTCAACAATAACCTGTTTTCATCACATTTTCATCAATCCTAGAGAAGTATCCATGGAATAGGTAGCTTGCCATGAAGAAAAAAATGTAATATTATATTTATCTGTAACCAAACTTTGAATAGTTACAATCTAATGTAGACCTTTTTGGTTCGATCGTCAATTGCAGATTCAGTGATCCAGTCCTTTTTGAGAAATTCATAATTCAATATAAATAAATTGACCTAACCTAACCTGCCCAACAAAAATGGAGTCCATATTATATATCCATCGTCAATAAGTGAAACTCTTCGACGCATTCTGAAGACTAAAACAATCATTTATAAATCATGAAATGCTGAAATTTCAATTGTGTCAATTTATCGATTTAATTTAATGCCTATATAAATGAGAACATTCTCTTAATATTCCATCACATTCGAAATCCTTAATATTTCCTACATTTTTTTAATCCGAAAACACCCGAAGGTCCAAAGCGTTTCCTCGTGTATGATCCCTGACACTTGATGTCACATGACAGGCTTTCCTGACTCCTAATTGGCTGCACCCAATCTACACCCAACTCTGATTTTATGAATGAAATCAAAAGTGATAGCATTTGGAGGATTTTGAAACGATTTTATTATTTCATTCAAGAATAGGGTCAGTGATTTCTCTTGTCCTCTACTCTTTGACACAGACCTCCAGCGAGGCGAGCAGTTGCGTTTCCGCGACTGCCGAAACCGTAAGGTCGGACGGGTTGCATATATTATGGGGATTTCCTGAAACCACCGTTGAATCGGCAACCTCGCATGTGCGTGAGATACATCGAGCGTGAATCGGCCCAAATCTCTTGATATCTTCCATTCCCTATACCCACTGCCGGTCGCAATGATTTTTCACCACGTGGTCGGCGGCTTCTTTCATCTCTACGAGGTTTGTTGCGTGTTGCATGTGGGCATCTAGCTCAAGTGCATTCGAATAACGCGGCCCTCATGAGCAGGGACGTACTGGATGTAACCATAGAGCAGAGGGCATTGTGATAGCCGCGTCGACTCAACCTTTGTTTTGCCATTTCTCAAATGAGCTAAGGCAGAGGCAGATGAGAAAGCAACCTTATAACGAACATCATGTTTCCTTAGACTTCAAGAGTCGTCAATGTGTCCAAAAATATCATGAAGCTACTAGTTCAACTCTGGATTCCATTAAATTCTGATACGCCGATAATTTATTAGAAAGTTTCACTCATGTGTTAAAATGTCCATAAGAGGTGTGGAATTATCGCTGAATTACAGCGGTAATCCACCTACTATGTGGATTATCTCTTTGAGGTACGGAAATTGCGATGTAAAAAATACCATTGCAGTACGACAAAAAAAAACAAAAAATTGCAAAAATGGTGGTTTATTTCTTTTCAGTAAGTCATTCTAAATGCAAACTAAGATATAAAAATTAAAAAAAAATTGCAAAACAACATATATACGGTGGTTTATTTTGTGAACCACCATACTTCAATACAAATATAAAATAATGTTTCAAGTAAAAATTAACTTCTCGCATGAAACGATTGAAAGCACACTTTTGTTTTTCCCAAGCATAATGGCACTTGGCACACATTACATTGCCAATTGGTGCGAATATCTTTTTTCTTCGAGCTGCAGTAAGCACATCTTCTGCGATTGGTTCTCATTGGCTGGTGCGCACTTTCTGTTGTTCTAACGGCATTTGAAACAGTGGGCTTATGATTACTAATGGGCACTGATAACAAATCCATTGGTATGGCTTGTTTTTGTACCAATTTTTGGAAACTAGGCCTTCAGAAACTTTTCTTCGAAAATCTTTGAGACTAAGTTTGGTATTTTCTTTATGGTGAAGTTTATATAGCACAAATGCATTGGTTATTGCTGTGTCCAAAAAGAAAAAAAAATACGGTGCCACCATTTATGGCTTTTTTTTTGTAAGTACTGCTTGAGGGAAGACCGCCCTTTGAATTTAATCATTGATTCGTCGACAGCTATATTCTCATGAGGCTGCAGGCATGACTGAAAATTGGTTTTAAGTTGATCAAGAAAAGGTCGCACTTTATAAAGTTTATCAAAATTGGCAGCGCCACGTACTGGCATAATGATGTTATCATTTAGGTGGCGGTTCGAAAGAATCCAGCCAAATCTATGAAGTCTCATTAGTTTGCTTATATAGGGATCGTGAAGGTCTGGGGCAGAACTCCAATGATCTCGGTAACTTGGATAACTTTTTATACCCATAAGAATATTTATACCTAAAAAGTTTTAATTTCGTCAACGCTTGTTTGCCTATAGGTATGCCTTTCCTTCAGCTTGGAATGTTTGTTCTGCATAGAGATTTGTTTGAAAAACAATGTGCTGTAAAACATCATTGGTAGAAAGGAGATTAAATGCTTCATAGGGACTAAAGCTTGCACGAGCTTGTATCAAATTTGGAAGACCGAAATCTGCAGTAAATATGTATGCTTATCCCAAGTAGTTACCAAATCGTTTTTCAATCTCTTTGCTAGAGTAAAAAGCGGCACTGTATCTTCTGCATCCCATTCACCTGAAGACGAAAGTTCATCTTCTGCATAATCAGACACCACAATTTCACCAACGTCTGGATTGTCAAAGATATCAGCCGGAACATCTGCTGCAGTACCTTCACTTATTGACTCGGCTTCACTATCATAATCTGAGTCACGATCAGAAGGAATTGGGACACAATCGTTTTCGATCATATCTATTTCAGCATATAGTTCATCTTCTGTCATGTCAACCAAATTGAAACAGAGTGCATCACGCCGACGGTTCATGTTTCTAACAGCACGGTGGTACGATTTTCAAACACTAAAACAATATCAAAAATCAGGTTTTTAACATAAGGTACATTAAAAATGTGTACCGGCTGACCTTTATTGTTTGTTATTACACAAAATTCACACAATATCAGCACTTATTAATGAAAAATAACAGTTTTATTTTATAAACAAAACTTCACATCACGCCAGGCTATGCAAGGAATGAACAGCTGCCCAAAACCTCAAACCAAACCGCCACAGTTCGACAACTTTGTGTCAGCGGACACATTAGGCACCAATGAGATGATTCGGTGCGGTGGCGCACGTTTCGTATCGACGAACGCAACACAAATTATTTTAATTTAGGTGGTACATATTTTGTACCACTGTATCAGAAAGGTCGATAAAAAGGTGGTTTAATTTGTAATCCAGCGTACTTCAAAATCGGGAGTGTATGTTTGCGATTGTCATGGATGTAACAGAGAGCTTACGACCATAGCAACGCATACCTGAAGTAAACATATACTATAATTTAGTCAGTGTTTCATATTTAACGTCTAAAATGAACCGTTTCGGGACTTTCAAAGAAGCTGTAATCGACACGCAAATCTAAAAACGACTCCAGCGAATACAAAGGAAAACAAGAAGTTTGTCTGGAATCAGTTCATGGATTTTTGTGCAACAAGAGGGTATATATAAATTGGAACGAGAAACGCCAGTATGCGAAATATTGAAGGACTGGGCTCATAACATGAAGAAAAGTAACGGTGAGGAGTACAAAGAAAGCACCGTGAAAACTATTTGGAATGTCACCGCCAAAATGATTATGGAAGAATACTTCCAGAAATATGGTATAAAAATTGACCCATTCCAGGATGTCGTGTTTAAATCTGCACGGGACGCAAACAATGCAAAGAGAAGAGACCTACAGGCCAAGATAGTAGAAAAGTGAGCTCAACTGCTCTGAAATTCGAAGAACTGAAAAAACTAGTAATCAGTTGTGACGAAGGAACCCCAGAAAAAAGGTGTTCTTTGTTTTGTCGTATGAATTGGCGTGGAGAGGAGGCGAAGGATGCAGAGCAAAGCTACAGTTTTTTAAGGAAGAATTCGATAACCCAGGCCAAAAAACAAACAGAATTGAATACAATCCGATTTACGGAAAAACTACCCAAGGCGGATCCAAGCCATGTGCCTCATCTGAGTGGTTAGTAATGAATAGAGATAACTATAATTTTTGTCCAGTTCGATTATTTTACGCATTAAAATCGAGAAGAGAACACATATAAAGTGACCGTTTATTTTTAAGTGTCAATCCATTTTGTAAATTAAGAAATCAATGGTTCAAAAACAAACCTGTGGGGCAAAATGAGATAGCAAAATGGACAAAGAAACAAGCAAATCAGGTAAGACTGGACGTGGAATTTTTTTTTAGCAATAACTCATTGAGGGCGATAGCGGTGTAAAATTTGGCAAAGAGCGGAGTTGCTGAGCAAGAACTTATCAAAATAACAGGAGATGCCAACTCCAAATCTATTGCGAGCTATCTGCAGATAGATGGAGAACACCATCAGGCTATCGTTGAAAAAATGCGTGGCAATGGAAATCTACAATCATGCGCGCCAGAAGGAGGTTCAAGATCAACTTCAGTTACGGAGAAGACAAATACAAATGTTTACAATATTACCTACAATAATTGTAGTATCAACTATAACAATATATAATATGAATCTTTTTGTATTCTTGAAATTTTCTACCGAATACCATTCGTGCTTTAAAAATTAACCAATTCATTCTGAAAAAAACGTATTTAAAAAAAAACTGCACCTGGTTATTTTTTTTAATGTTTCAAAATATTGCTTTGGAACAACGAAAAAAATAAACTGCAGTTTTTGAAAAACACGTTTTTTTCAAGAATTATCGGTAATTTTTAAAGCACTTATTATCCCCGATAATTTATTGACGGGTAGTTCCTTGTTATGAAGTAAACATCAAGAGTTAGTGGTAGCAAAACCAACCCAGACAGCACTGGATATTCCATGAATATTCATAGAATATTATTTTTGGGATATTGGAATATTCCTAAATGTGCCAGGGATATACTTATCTTTTTTGGAATATTCCTAGAATGTGCTGGTGGGGAAAATTTTAGATATTCCTTGAATATTCGATGAGGAATATTCCCGGAATAATACTCCTGGAATATCATCTGGGAATATTCCTTGTATATCCAGAATATACCTAAAATATTCCAGAAAGTATAATCCTAGAATATTCCATGAACAGATTCCGAGAATATTCAAAGTAATTCAGGAATATGATAGTAATATTCCCCGAATATCCTGAAGGGTTTTCAGAACAAAATAACCATTCCCTGAAATTTCAGAAATTAAGAAAATAAAGAAAAATACAATTGTTTCCCCACATGAGTATCCTCAAATATAGAAACTTGAATGGCACTTTTACAACAATAATATGAACTTCTACAATTATGCCTGACAATTCAAGCAATGTATTTGCTTACATTCGCCAAGAAACAAAACTTCATTTCAAAAATTATGTAGTAGTGCAATACGTAAATGTTTTCCTCAAAGTATTTGTCGATTGGAGTTGCAGGTTCCACTCAGAAAAAAAACCATTTGATTTCCGCAGACTGCGCACCCCTTCCCTACAATAATAATAATAATAATAATAATAATAACTTCATTCACTCAATAAATACAAATACAAATACAAAAAATTTGATAGTTACATGGTAGAAGTGAATAATGCGTTTCAGCGATAAGTGCAAGCACTTGTTCCGCGAAGAAAATATCAAATGTTTATAAATAAGAAAAATATATATAAAAAACAATAAAAAAATTTGTGAAGCCAACAAAACAAAGCAAATCAGCGTCGGGTGATATAGAATATGCCTAATAACAAATTGAACTATACTACTCACTATACTATTACATAAATATAAAATATAAAATATAAATGTAAAATTTAAAATGTAGGATATAAAATAAAAAAAAAAAAAAAAAAAAAAAAAAATAAAATGAAATATAATAAAAATTAATAAATGGAAATAAATAAACAGTGAACAGTGAACAGTGAATAATGAACAATAAATAATAAACATTAAACGATGAAAAATAAGCATTACGAAAATGAGAGTGGTTATATTTATTACTAAGTTCCGTCTACTATTCCAATTTGGACCAAATGAGGGATATTTAAATAAAGATATAATATGTACTATTTCATTTAACTCTATTCTACTAACATTTCTATTGAATTGTGAACGATAATTCTAGGAGTGTCCAGTATATATATCCTCAATTTTTTTTTGAATAAGTTTCTAAGCTGGTTTTTCACTTCATTCGGGAGAATATTCAGAAGTTTTGGGGCCAAAAACTCGTTTGATCTTTGACCGATTTATTTAGTCATGAACGGATTGGGATGTAGTAGATCTTTTTGACGTGTGTTGTATTCATGTATACGATTTTCAGTTTTATTGGTTGCATGATAGTTGATCATACATTTATAGAAGAATTCCTGCCTCAAATCAAATACTCCAGATTCTTTATATGTGAGCTCTGTTGCGTAGTCTCTTTTTTTATGCAGCAGTAGTTTTAAGAATCTTCGTTGTAAAATTCCTAGAGGGGTTATATGCTTTTTGCGTGCTGGACCCAAGCCATTATCTCATATTTCAAATGACTGTCGACAAGTGCAGAATAAACAACTTTCAGCTCTTTCTTAGGTAATATACCACATAGGAATCTGAATTTATATAATATGAACTGTAATTTTTTTATTGTATATTGAATATGGACATCCCATCTTAAATGGTCCTCAATGAAAATTCCTAAGTATTTGACATTTTCTGCCGGTATTATACGCCGGTTCAATCCTTTCTCACCTATATCTATGGAATTGAATTCTGGCTTGTTAGATTCATAGCAGGTAAATGGCAAGTACTGAGTTTTTTCTGAGTTCATGGTTGATAATTTGTGATCAAACCAATGTTTGATATGTGAAATATCGTTTTGAACTTTGACCTGTAATTCGTTCCAGCTAGTCGCTCTGTAGAAAATAGCCGTATCATCTGCAAAACCTATGACTTCACCTCTACTTTCCATAATGTACAAGTTATTGATATATATATATATATATATATATATATATATATATATATATATATATATTGAAAATAGAATTGGACCCAGGACTGTACCCTGGGGAACTCCATATTATATAGGTAATTTATTGCCATATATATTCCCAATTCTCACACTTTGAGTTCTGTTTGAAATGTAGCTTTCAAACAACTGCAGGGATTTTCCTCTTATTCCAATATCTTCTAAAGATTCTAGAAGTAGAGACTTACGGTGTCAAATGCCTTGGCCAGATCTATGAATAAGCACAGATATGGCATACTTTTATCGAGAGCAGAAAATACTTTATTCGTCAAGTATGTGATAGCATCTTGTGTGGATACTTTTTCTTTAAAACCAAATTGCTTATCAGATAAAATTTTGTAGCGGTTGATGTTAGTCTATTTTTTAATACTTTCTCAAATATTTTGGTAAAGTTTGTTATGAGTGATATTGGTCTAAAGTTACTGGCCAAGGCACTTTCACCCTTCTTGTATATTGGAATAATGATTGTGTCCTTGAACGCAGAAGGCCAGATATTGACATACATTTGTTTATAATGGTTCAACAAGATACTCAGATATAGATTTGAGGATTTCCGATTTCAAACCATCATAGCCAGGTGATTTATTATTTTTCAATTCCCGAATTATTTTTTCAATTTCCTCTTGGTTTGTGTCAAGCATAACAAATAAGTTCAAGTTTCTGTATTTTTTAAACCTTACCATTTTGTCAATTTTTATATATTGTGCCAATTTTTTTCCCCATGCTTGTGAATGTTTTGTTGAACTCATTGGCAATGTCCTCCGTATCTCATCTCCAGTTTCACTTTTTAAATTTGTTACTTTTCCATATTTTTTCTGGATTTTTGTTAGGTTTTGAACAATCTTCCAGAGTTTTTTTGGGTTTTCTTTAATGTCCTTTATAATGTTCTCGTAATAGAATTGTTTTGCATTTTTAGAGTTGTTAATTTATTTTTATAGTTCATATATAAACCTTTCAATCTGAGATCATTAGAGTTTTTTGGAGATTTTTAAACATTAATTTTTTTTTTGTTAACCGATGTGTGTATAGCGTTTGTCATCCGAGGTGCCTTTTTGTGATGTTTCCTTTTCGTTCTCACTGTTTTTGTACAATTACCAACAATATCTATAGTAATGTCAACGAATTTCTTTGTTGCTAGTTCGATGTCTGCTTCTGTGTACACAGAATCCCAGCAAAAATTTCGGAAGTGGTTTCAATTTGTCGTAGTTAATATCTGTTCTGTATATCGCATTATCGATTTTAACTTTTGCGACTTCTGAGATAATCTGAAGAATTGTAGTGAAGTGATCTGTGATAGATATTTGTATAACGAGAGGCGGTACATTATCAATATTGTTATACTTTGGTTTAATAAAGATATGATCGATGCATGAGCTACTATTTCCTTGTACCCTTGTTGAGTATTAATCATAGAAACGTATCCAAACTCACTCAATATACTCAAATAATCTTGTGTTTAAACAACCATTCCGAGAAAATCAATATTTACATCACCAATGAGTAGGAGATTTAAGCCGGTTCTGGCTCTCCCCCCACCACTATGACGTCACGTGTGACCTTGAATGGTTGCAGGTGTGCAATGTGTGTGTGTTTGACCTTGAGATTTGACTTTGAGAGTTGTCATTGAGTTTTGACATGGGGTTTCGTCGACTTTGAGATTCGACTTCAGTTTTGACCTTGAGTTTGACCTTGAGATTCATAACATTAAGTTTTGACTTTGAGATTTGACCTTGAGTTTTGATGTTGGGATTGTTTCGGCAACCTTAAGATTTGATCTCGATGTTTGTTTGACCTTGACTAAAGTTGTGGTGTAGGCATACATATTCTGTGTAGTCATGACCTCCATGAATCCTTGTACTCTCCAAGCGAGGAGGGCATTCATCCTGTGAGAGAGGTAGGAGTGAACTGCGAGTATTGATGAATGTGCTGATGTTCAAGCGCGCACTGACCTTCACACTCCCATCTACTGGAAATGGGGTGGGGATGTCTCTTATAAAATGTGTGGAGTCGTTGATGGGAAATCAGATGTTAGATAATATCATCAGAGTGAATACAGAGTACGAGAAGTTTCTCAATTGAGTGAGTGTATTTTTTATAAGGTGAAATAATCTATATTTTTTTCATACAGTCTTACTATGTCTTTTCTTCCAAAAGTTGTAGATTTGAAGAGAATCAATTCTTCAATAATTGAAAAGAGGGTGGGAGCTTTTGAACAAAGACCAATATCATCATTACCCATCGGTAAAGCTTTCAACATACTTGGTATGATGATTTGTATAACCCGATATGGGAGATCTATTCTAATGACATTACGTGATGATAATGATACTTTATTCAAATCATGGTTGTCAAAAAGTATTTCGGATGAATTCAATGCGGACGATGTCAGTTGCATAAATGCTTCAGATTTCAAATATACAATAACATATTTGGGTCAGAGTCCACAAGTAGCAGGGAGTTTGAGAACTCGACCTCTAGTAGAATTCAACTACATTAAATGATAATA